>UNSF01000128.1:0-239649 GCA_900538255.1 Ulva mutabilis | reverse complement strand
GCCGGACCCCTCCAAGACGAGGCGATGGACCCACTGGCCGCAATGCCCGGGCCGGCCCCGCCTGTGCAAGCAGCTGCCATCCTGTAGGGGACCTGATTTCCCACAGGCTCCTCCGGATAGTCGTCTTGATCTCTCGCGCATGTTCTGTGTTGAGTGCTGCAGCGTTCGCTCTTTACCATCCGGGCCAACTGCCGCTAGCACTGGCTCTCACCTGCCACCTCTCATGTGCAGGCGTACGTCGCATTGGCAGCTGATCTGCCGGTGGAAGCTGACCCCGAGTACGACGGGTTTCACCCATTGCCTGACGAGTACGGCGAGGTGTGGTTTGATGCAGAGGAGGCCTTTGACGAGGATCCAGATGATGACTTGGATGCAGAGGGGGGCATCCAAGAGGAGCCCGTGCGTGAGGAGCCGGGTAAACCGCCCCGAAGTGATACGGGCGCGTACCTTCATTACAGTCTGGCTAAGGTCATACACGAGGATCATGATGTCACGCTGCGCGAGGTTGCAGTCTGGCTGGCGAGGCTCGCATCAGACCATCGCCTTCCAAACGCCGCCATGGACTCGCTGTGCCAGATGATCCATTTCCTGCTACTGCCACCGGGCAACTTGTTCCCCCGCTCCTATCACATGCTCAAATGTGCGCTGGCTGCGGAAGACAGTCATGACTGTGAGAGTCATGTTTGCGACGAATGCTGGACTGTGTTCCCCGCTATACCTGCCAGCAGCCACGCGGAGTATGCTGACGAGGTCTGCGCCCGGCCAGGGTGCAACAATACCAGATTCAAGCGAGGCCCTGGAGGGCATGTCAGTCCCAAGCGCAGTGCTTTTTTCTTTGGCGAGGAGGGTACATTTGTGGATCTAGTGAGCAAGCCGCATATGCTGCCAGCCATGTTGCAACACCGCAAGGAAGCTCTCAACATCCAGAGTCCTTCTGGTGCTCACCTGCAGGCAAGGAATTGAACATGAAGTGCCGAAACAAGTTTGACCAGACGGACATCAACGCTGAACGAATTCGCGGTACTCGTGAGCCTTGGTGCGTTCCACCCAGGTGGGTCGTGTGATCCAGCCAGGAATGCCTGTATTCAACTGTGTGCCCGCTCCTGACGATGTTGCTCAGGCAGACATGCGTGTACAGGTGCCGATGGAGGGCCAGCTCTTTGTGAACAAGCAGCACGGCGCGCTTATATGGGGCATGAGGCTACAAGACCTGCACGAAGGGATGCATGCCAAGAACGACACCTGGGCTCCACTCGGTGTTGTGGAGGGACCTACAGAGCCCACGCGGCTGGATGGCATCTTTCAGTCGCTCGAGGAGTTCTTCCTCGCCCACGACCCGGGTGTGATACGTTGTTGTGTGGGTACACCCTGTATGAGTACTCCCTTTGTGGATCCTACGCTAGTCTCACCGCATGGCAATAGCGGTTGGTCGATCCCTTGCGCCACAGTCGACTCTTGCTGTGTCGTCTTGCAGGCAGGGACGGCACAACCCCGGTCCTGGTGGAGATCTGGAGGGACCCAGATCGGCCCGACAAGGGGAAGCGGACGGTGAAGCTCTGGCCAATGTGTGGCTGGGCGGAGGGCGACATACCCGTGTTGGAGAAGATCGCAAACACTGTAGGCCATGGAGCCAAGGCAGCCTGCATGCGATGCGCGTTCCGCGGCGCAACAGTGCCGGAGGCCAATACGATCCGGTGCGACATGCACCGCAATTGTGCTTATACCACATTTGTTTCTGTCCCGCAACCTGGGTATGCGTGTAGTTGGTGCTGCTTCCGTCGCATTGTCCAAGGCGTGCCCTGCAATGAGGCCGGTCTGCAACTTCCTCCCCATCATGATGCGCCGCATGAGGGTGTCCCCGCCAGACCTCGATTGCCACCTGGCTATATGACCATGGACACAGATCCCTCCAGCACTCCGCGACCAGTTTACACCCGACGACACCATAACTCGGAGGGCACTTGGTGCGGCGACACCGTGCTGAAGTGGTCTGGCTGCGAGATGCAGAAGGCAAGCCGACACCGCTGCAGAGATCATGGCCCAGGTGATTTATCACGCCCTGTGGACCCCGATCTGGTCATATTGCACAGGAGGTTTCCCATTGGTGAGGTCGCGATCGGGGTGGTGGAAGCCCCCAATGCCGTTGTGCCGCCATCTGTCCAGGGTGTGACACCCCTGCACCCTGTCCATTTGTGTGGACTAGTAATGCAGGTAGACAATCCACTCGTCCTCCTTACTCTGACATCGCGGCTCGATCTACCCGACAGAACCGTGCCCGACAGGAGTGCCTTCAGTTGGGGGGTATGGGGGAAGCCCTTGTTCCACAAGCTGTCGTACTTCAAGTGTGTTCCTCCCCTTGACAAGTGTCACAACGCCCGATATGGGTAATGCAACCTCGCCGTATCGTTCACCTTCCGCACATTCCGTACGCTGTGACCCTCGTGTTGGACCTTTCTCGTACAATCTGATAGCAAAACATGTGTTTGCCAGAACTGGGTGTTTGGCTTGCCTGTGTTGATCATGGTACGTGTCTGTTGCTATCGCAACACATGCCACCAGACACCTGACCGCGTGCAGTCCCTGCACATTCCTCCGCTTCGGTGTCGCCCACATCTTCCTCCTTGGACTTCTCAAGGACTTCTGGAAACAGTGGTTGCCCGGGCCTGGTGCCAAGCGTGTCGGGGCTGCCGCAAGATTCGTACTCCCTGTGGCGGTCCGGCGGAAGATCACGGCCAGAGGCGTGGAAGTGGGCTTGCGGCAGACGGAGCTGATCAAAACACCCTATCGAGATGTTGTCCAGTGAGCACCCCCTCCTTAGCGTTCACCTGCTCACCTGTACAAGAGCCTGTTACACGTTCTTCATGCTGGCACACATTTGAGTCCATCATCAAGTCCATGCGGTGTACACACTCGGCTTGCAGGCACCGCGGCAATTATCTTATGGAGGACTGGACGACTTCACTGAGACGTGGAGCACCTTCTTGTTACAGCAACCTGCCGTGGGACCGTACCGATGCAGAGCAACGCTATGTTCAAGCCCAATTTGAGGCCCTGTGGGCGGACTTGCGGGCGGGTTGCCTTTACTTCATGAGATTCATGAAGGGCCAGCATACTTGGGAGAGGATACTCACGGCTCAAAAGCATTTGCTGGCTTACGGGAAGAGGGCCCAACAGGTATGGTCCCAGTTGCGAAGCCACTGCCTCGTCCAGATTGTACCCGAGCCGCAGTTTATGTCACGTCTGTCTCGGGAATGCCACCGCTGTACGACATCCGGGTAGTGCAGATCTTCGGAGGTCAAGTCCTAACCACGTTCAAGCTTCACTTGGCGGCCGTACATGTTCCGGATCAAGTTCGGGCCTGCGGTCCGGCCTTCTTCTGCCTTGAGTACTGGATAGAGCGACTCGTCCAGTTCTTCAAGCGGCTGATCAAGTACCGCTCAACGTCTTGTGCGGAGAGGATCTTTGTCAACGATCTCCTCATGCGACGGGCGTGTGATCGCTTGGTGCAGGAGTACGGCGCCGAAGCGATTCCTCGCCTGTCAGATGCCATTGCAGATGCCAAACGCCGCATTCGAGAGGGGAAGCGGATCCGTCGCCCTGCACCACCGCCAGGCCCGGAGGGGCCCAGGCCGCCGCGCCTGCTGCGGCCCAGGCCGCCGCGCCTGCTGAAGCCCAGGCCGCCGCGCCTGCTGCCCCCTCCCCTGTGGCAGGGCCCTTCTGTGGCCCAGTGATGCTGGGCGCCGCGAAGGATCTGTCAGCCGTGGAACGGCTGGAGGTCTTGCCGGCACCGGTCCGGGCCTCAGAGGCACCTCCGGGGTCTCCCCTACCTCATCTGCGCAGAGAACGATGACTTTGCCAATCGCGGGTGGCCCAGCCATTCCAATTTGACAGGTTTGGCTCAGCGCGATGCCGTCGCATCTTCGCTTGGAGTTGGCGCGGATGAAGAGGACAACAGACTGGTCCGTATCCGCTTGCGCAAGTACCTGCGAGCTGAACTGGCAATTGGTGAGAACGTTGCATGCACACAATACACCTCGCAGAAGGTGAAAGACAACACTTGGTTCCTCATAGAGTACGTCCAGGGCGCTGACCGCCTGTTGTACGTGGGCCAGTTCAAGTATTTCGTAGACGTGACTTACGAGAAGTTCAGTTCCGTTAATATTCGGGATGATGTTGCCAGTGATTCAGCGGACTGCATTTGTGCGGCGGTTTGCAACTTGTACCATGCGGTACAGGTGGCGTCGCCAGGGGCCAGGGCACCCGACCTTGAATTGGGTCGCCCGCCAGAATTGTATAGGGTGGTGTCAGTGCGACCACAATCGGGCAACCGCTGCTTTGCCGGTTGCTGGGTGATCGACCTGCGGTCGGTGACACTAACCCTTGCGGCAACCGGCGAACGGAATGGTGGGCACATGTTTATGACAGTTTATAAAGCTTCTGGGAAATTAGGTAGTGTTCTGGGGTAGACCTGAAAAAGGTACATATCAGATGCGAAGCACCAGGTCCTGTAACAGGCGCATACATCGGCGGCAATGGTTTGATCAGTGGCACTGCACCGTTCAAACGTGATCGCATGTGTGTCGTTTGGCCTGCGTGTGACTATGACCGCGATGCCACCGAAACGCCACTTCGTATTAAGATGGAATTAAATCGAACATAATCCTGTTGACATTGATTAGTTTGTGGAGGACAGTCCACGGGCAGGACATAGTTCACGCACGCTCGTGATCGCAGAGGACGACCTCTGATATTTCCGCATCGCCAGTCGATATCATCGGCTCTGTAGAAAATACAATAGTGTAAAGGACTTGCTGAGTGCCTTGCTGAGTTGGTCGCCATGGCGAATCAGGATCTATTCCGTTTTGAGTTAGAACGTGTGCGTCGCGATCCGGGTAGTAGCAACCACTATTTTAGATTCATACAGTATGCGATGAAGAAGATCGACGCGGGTCAGTGGGGACTGGATGGGCCGCAGGGCGAATCTAATTCAGACCTGCTTGCTCTTGTCCACCCGCTCGACAATTCGCGCGCTCAAGGGGAGGCGGCGCAGTTCGAAAAGCACGTGAAGTTGCTTGAGAAGGCAAAGGGGCGGTCTGACAATGGAGAGGTCAAGCTGGCGTACTGGGAGTGCAGGCTGCGAAGCCTCGCTGCTGCTCGCCAGAGGGCCGTAAATCCACCCGAGCGAAGAACAGCCGGTGGTGGTCTCTTGCAAGCCTATCATGAGATGCTGGAGCGCACCGGCGAATTTGCGCCTGGCATCTTGTCATCCCTGCCTCTGGTAACAGTTTCACCCGAGCCTACCCACCGACGTGGGTGTCGCCAGAACCTGACATGTGGCTCGCTATCAGGCAGGGCCAACACACCCTCAGAGGTTCCACAGCCCGGCAACACCGGCCGATGGCATCAGCCACCGGCAGATCTCCAAGCGGACCCCACCTCTCTCCTGCCGCAATGGGGACCACCGCATTCTTCGCGGGAGCCAGCCACTCCCCTCATGCGGCTTCCTCCTCCTTGGCAGCTTCTTCAGCGGGACATCATCGCCCCCCCTCGCATCCTCAAGTGGCACTGCCGGCGCCCCCAATACCCCATCAACAGGCGCAGCAGGAACAGGCCCCCGCACGAGGGGTATCGACCCGTGCTGTGCCACGGAGACGACTGGGTTTGGCACAACTTGTGGCGGCCCGGCCCGAACTGCGTACCACGCTGCAGCCACCACCGCTCACATCAGCAGCCCGGGAAGGTCTGCCATCGCGCCCGGCAACACCATCGCCTCGCGCCAAGAGATCGCTTCACCTCTCTGAGGCTGCGCCGGAGGGGGGGGCAGACCCTGGTCCCCCCCCGGCCACCTTGTCGGGTCCCCCGGCCCCCCGATCAGGACAAGTGAAGCGGACACGACGAGGCGGTTCGATCTCGCCAGGCGGGTCCCCCGATGGCGTTGCCGAAGCTCGTCACGCCGGCCCAAATATCTTAGGGGTACGACATCTCATCCGCTGCCTGGTATCTACTTCTCCATGAACTACTGCGCCAGTGTATGCAATTGACACCTGATCCATGAATGCAGATGCGGGTAAAGCACAAGCTAGACCGGGGCATCGTCACGGACTGTGACTGGGATTATGCGGCGGATGACATCCGGGTGCTGCGCCCGGGTGCATGGGTCGGGACCAAGGCCATGGAGTACATGGCCGCCATAGCGCTGAGACGAGCGTGGCGCGACAGGCGGTACATCTTGGTGGACCCGTGTAACTGGCAAAGCCGCTGGGAGCAACTCGAGGCTAAGGGATCCTGCCGAGGGATAACCAAGTGGGACATGCGGGTAAACATGTTTGCTGGCGGAGGGTGGAGCCTCCACGCCGTCGTCCACCCTGTGTACTTAGCTTCTCACTGGAGCTTGGTCCTCATTTTCCACCCAAGTACGCCCACCACTCTCACACTGACTGACTCCACGCCCTCTGACTGTACTGCTCAGTGTAGCCGCAGGCTTGCATGTATGCGGGACTTATTTGTAGTTGTCAAACCACGTATGAGCGTGATCCCAAGTCCGTCGGTGCAGACAGAGTGCGGCAATGGCTGGGCGCTACCGAGGGTGAGCGCGACAGGATGAGGTCGGCCGGACAGCACACCATCATCCTGCATGTGGACAGTCTGAGGTACACAAAGCACGACACGGACGTCGTAGCAGGGAAGTGGATCCGGACGATGGCGTTTCTGCTGAACACCGCAGTAGACACGGTCAAGGAGGCGGTGAAGATATGGGCGGTGTGCTTCCGGTCACAGTGTATACCCTGGACCAACGTCTGGGTCAACAGTGATGTACAGTATCTCATGATCGGCCGCCAACCCTAGCTTTGGTGCGACTGAATGTGGCACTACTTTGCATACGACATCACCTATACGACCAATGACACCACTATTGAACTGCGGTCGTTGTGTAGGTGCCACCGAGTATTTGCCCACAACAGCCGGACGCCGTTTCGTGCGGCATGTACACCGTGCTCAACCTAGAGCATGTCCTGGAACGGTGTGCGCCGGGTCTGCTCTGGGATACGAACGCCGGCCGGCCGAACGTAGACGTTCCTGGGGGGGCAGCCAACCCTGCCCCCGCCCAACCCAGTTCGTTGATGAGCTTGCCGCGTGGGCCCCCACGGTATGACGAACTGTGGGCACCGATAAAGTTTTTCCATAACGAGCCGTGGTACGGCGTGGGCGATGCCAAGGCGTACAGGGCCGTACATCGCGCCAACTTCTGCATGCAGTGGGCGGAAGACGGAGGGCAACCTTTCCACGTGGATGATGACAAGGCAGTCACTGAACTGAAGGACTCAGTTTACGATCTGCCCCATGACAAAGATGGGAAGCCGTGGAAAATCAGGTGCGAACGATGCGCCGCCCAATGACCAACTGTGCTACCGGTACCACGCATACTGCCCGCGCACGACTGGCAACTGTCTCCAAATCCTGCTCTGATTACGGTAAAGTCTGCAAAACAGAAGTCGTCATATGCAGGCCGTTAGTACTGCAATCGAGGTGGGTGAACGCGAAGCATCTGGACCCGCCCCTGGCTATATGGGCGCAGCATATGTACAAGCGGTCTTCAGGACGGACTCGGCAGCGGCCAAGCTCGGGCGATCCTCGGCCCGACAGGAGGGGACGGTCACCTCGGCGAGGGGGCAGCCGGGCTGATAGAGGGACCAACGCAAGTGGCCGGCAGGCAACCAGTCAGCAGCCGCACCGAGGACGTGGTAGCGGCAGCTCTCGGGGGCGGGCTGGGGCGAACGCAAGGGCCGGTTCGCGTGGCCGTTCGGGTGGGCGGGGACACGCCCCGCCTAAAAGGAGATAGTTGCAAGTTCAGGGGTAACCAGTAGTGAGCATGTTGCATAAGGTGTAATGGTCACTATGTGTACTGATCAATCGCAGTGGATACGATGACGCCATGTCGCCGTTGACATATCATCGCTGCTTCGCAGACCGGCGATGACCGCTGGCCCTGCCAACGCGAGACACACCATCCAGATCCGGAGCCTCCTGAGCCCACTTCTGCACTGCAGTGTGGGCGTTCCTAGTGTCCAACGTACCGTACAGTAGTTATCTTGCAGTTTCAGCATCGCTGATCGGGCAGTGCGTGGATACAGCGTTGCGGGTGCTGTGCTGCACACCATTTTCAACTTGGTGGAATTGGATGCGAAACGAGGCTCGCAGGCGCACAGATGCGCAGTACATATAGCTGAGATCCCATCCCATGCGTCTGATTATATACTGTATGGTCAACGTTGCGCACGATACTTCCCCACGCGACAGCGTTTACAGTTGTGCCCTGTCTTTCTAGACGGAATCTCCAACGGACGTGGAACACGCGCGGGGTTGGGGCGATCGGCACATCGTCGCCGCGTTTGAGAGACTGTAAGAACAGAGGTGGAGAAGATCTTGTAAACGCGTCGGCATCCGATGATTCCAACGGCGCGAACCGTTTGGACAAACATTATCGTAAGGGAAGCTATGGAGACAGGGCACCTGCGACCACGGCATGAGTCCCTTACGCTACGGCGACATTGCTACGCACCCGATGCTGGAGCCCGGCCCAGCACGTCATAGGGACGGACTCTACCAATTCTGCAAGCGACGGAGTTTTCCAGCGTTGATTTCCTGTGAATACGTACAGCGGGCCATGAGCAACAGCGGACAAACACGGCCTTTGGCCGATACCGCCGCGCGCGAGGACGCCGAGCTGAGCATAGTTGAGAATATCGCAGTTGTTGTAGAAACGAACGGCGCGTTCTCTGCCGCAACGGTTGACAGGATGCAGCGGTTCGGAACGTTTAACTCGCTCTTGAAGCGGAGCACAGCTGAGATCTGCGCAGCGGGCAGGTCCCTCGAGTACGCAGTGCGACACAACATATACTGGACCATTGTATTATTCAATGCGTGGATGCAGCATTTCGACGCGCTGGAGCCTGCGTGGCAGCGCGTACATAGCAATGGCGGAACAGACGACGGGTCGGCGGTGAAGGAGGCCGGGCTCATGAAGCTCATCTCGTTCTCTGGAGATCGGAAAGGTATTCAGGTGAGTCATGAGCGTTTGCCCGAGCTTCGTGAGGGGGACGCGGACGATGCGTAGTCCGTCACTGAGTGGGCCACGTTGCGAGTGGTGAATGCGTATCGAATGCAGGTACACATGATAGGCCGGCAGCAGCCACCCCAGACCATCATAACAGAGGTATCATCCCCAAGACGTGGCTCGAGCCCAAGTGCAGAGGCGGACTGCAGCACTGAGTCGTGGCGCGGACAGAGAACAATGCGGGAGTACACAGGCAGATTGGGATCACCTGACCTGCACATCCCCGCAGGTACGACACTACATACAGTACACGCACCCACCATTGGACTCGCTGACACCATCACTGCCATTGCATACGCCTGGGAGATGCAACCATCGAAGCTGAGGCAAGCTGAGGCGAAATTGGTGTGCAGAGTATGAAGCTAAGAACCAAGTCGAGCTCCTGCGACTGGTGGTGCACTCCATGCACAACGAGCATCCCAGAGTCCTAGCACCAGAACGGCCCGGAGGCCCGACCAGGTTCGAGTACTCCAACCATCCTGTCGGAGAGGGCGCCACTTGCGAATGGGCACCCACGGGAACATCACTGCCACACTACCTGCTCCTACCCACAACGACGCGACGTGAAGCCGCACCAAATGAGCAGATGGCAGAGCTCATGGGGAACGTGCAGAGGGGGACCAATGGGTACTCCAAGACGCTGCAGCTTATTCGGAAACCCGTCTCCACCAAGAACAAGGCAAGCGCTGCCTCGCAGCTGTATCCGTCACCCCGCTTCACACAGCTGATGGCGTGCGCCCGGACGGTACAACTGATGGTGCGGAACGCACCAGACCTGTGTGGGGAAGCGGTGCGGGCACCACCAACACTGGTCAGAATAGCAGATGCATGTGTGATACGACCTATGACGAGTGGCAGCAAGAGCTCTGACAACCTATACTGCATTCAGGATATGGGTCTCATGGGACAGTACTGTGCCGCTGCACAACAAGTTGGGGGCCTGGCGTGCGTATACGCTGCAAAGAAGTGGCCGGGAGTGGATCAGGTGCACTCCCATGCATTCATTGCAGTCCTGTGAGTTGGGCAGGCCTCACCAACCGGGCCATTGATCTGGCGGTCCAGTCCGCTTCACGGTGTAACACCGTCATCGCTGGCGCGTGTTTGGTACATGTACCGCATCTGAGCCGATGCAACACTGTGCAGGCGCCATCAGTACTGGCCTCCTACGAGGACCTCACGTTGGGCCTCATCCAACACTGGCAATGCATTGACAGATGTGGCTCAGCGGTGGATAACGACATCCGCGGGTATGCGAGGCTCTTGATGGCGTTCTCCAATTACGTCAGGGATGATACGATAGGGGTGGAGGAGGTGGACGCGGGAACGCCCGAGTGGGACGGCGTGTGGGAGTGCTGGGCTGCCGCGAATATTGCGACGCTGATAGTTGTTCAGGGTGCGCCTCCGTGTTTTGCCTGGAGTCACTATCACACCCACGTACTAACAGAACCTGAATCCCACGTCAAATTGCTATAAGGACAGGCAGTACGGCATCCTAAACAATACTACCGTGTGCAGCGAACCTCATCTTCCCCTTCACCAGCGGAACGGCGCCTAAACTAAAGGCCATTAAGTTTGCAAGTTCGTGCATCGACATCCGCTGGTGGCAGTGGGCATTCGTTGCAGTAGAGTGGTTCATGGAACACAAGGGCGCAGATGGAGGTTCGGCTGCCGCGTGGTTTACGCAAGAGGTGAAGTCAGCGTCCCTTGCGTCGGCAGCCGATGTCCACAAGCTGGCTACGGCTTGCATCCAACGCCTGCTCAATGATCGGGAACCGACCATGCTTGCAATGGTGCAGGGAGCAGACCTGCAGCGCAATGGGCTATGTGCACCGCCGCCAGCCTCGCCACCTGCACCGGCAGACTCGTCGGTGGACGACGATGGCAATGTGGGTGGCAAGCCGGCTGGTGGTGCACGGAAGCCCCGCAAACCGCCGGCGGGGAAGATGAACAAGCCCAATAAATCAAACATGACACCACGAAGGAATCCGGGGCGTAGAAGCAGGGCGACCATTCCCTCACGGGAGGTCGGCGATGCGGGGGGAACTGCCGCCGCGGGGGTTTCCGCTACACAGAGTGCGCTTTCATAGACACAAACCCTGCCTGGAGGCACTCTGTCCGTGCAGCCCACATAGACGAGCTGACTGCTGTAAACAAGGTCCTCTCGTGTGTCATGATGCCACAGCACGCGACACGTGCCCAGAACATAGCATGTATCGCCGGCTGCGGCAGCCATGTGAAGACACCGACTTACTGTAACTGCTGCTGCAGGGCGCAAGACTATTGGTGCAGCCTTTGTGGATCTCACCCAGGACGACCGGATAGTTGTGTCCGTGGAGCGCCCTCGCCCCCTGGAGCCCGATACACAACTATCAGCCAAGGAAGAAGATGACAGGGTGAAGGCACTAGTGGATGCGGTTATGGCTTTTTTCACGGGAGCCAGGACCCTCACCCCCCACAACACTCAGCCATGGTTTGACTTAATGGTGCAGGCTATGCAGCTGGTTGGGGGGGAGTGCATGACCAAGGAGGAATTAGCCGAAGCTTGGGGTGAATGCTGCGACCGTCCCCAGGCGACCCCTCAGCCAGAGGATGCGGCGGGCGAGGAAGACAGAGACGACAGCGAGGCCGGCCGGAGCGGCCCTGCGCCCCAATCATCACAGGCTACATCGTCGGATGACGACTTCGACCCAGGCAGGAGCCGCATGAAGGCGCAGCCCCCAGCCCGGCCCACTTCGGCGATGCAACACAAGCGCAAGCTAGAGGACTTGCCTCCAAGCGTGGACCCGCGGGCCAGGAGAGGGAAGGGAACGTACCACAGACGGGTTGCGCGGCGCAAGACACAACAAGAAGGGGACAGGGAGGCCGTTGCAGCCCTAGAGGATGACGAGGGAGATACGGGAGAGCGGCGGGATGATGAACAAGGTCCTGATGAAGTCTGCGGTGAACAGGGGCCAGCGAGCGCGGGAGAGGCGGGGAAGCAGGATGAGGGTGGTACGACTTATGCGGCAAGAGAGGGCGGTGACGCGCAAGTAGATGAAGCAGAGCCCAGTGACGACGGGGGTGATGAGGGGGACGCGGCCGCATGAGCAGCGGCATGTTGCATACTCGTTTATGCGGTGCCACTGTAATTCGTTGCCTTGACACTGCAAGGTTACCAATCCAACACAACCCAATCCAAGTTACTGCAGCGTGTATCACAGCGACAACTTGTTTTATTGACATGCTTTAGGTACAATCGGCGTTTGTGATGGTTGTGTATGGTTGTACTCAATGCACACATCAGCCACGCGGTAACACCCTTTGGTGACATGTCTACATTTGCGGTACTGCACACATGTTTGTTACATGTCTATAATTGCGGTACGGCACTCGCCATCCCTCCCCTAGTGCACCACACTGCCAGGTCCTCTTGTGGCTGCACGCTCTGGTAGCTGACAACTCTGCACTATTGGTCTAGCGCAGCCTGTAGGCTACAATCGCAGCAGGCTGTGTTCGGGTCAATCAAGCATGCACCGCCCTCGCTGAACGGCACGACGGCCGTGGTGCGGCATCCGACATGATCGACTGCAGGTGTGGCCGGCGAAGACAAGAAAGTCTCCCACACGCTGCGCGCTGGTCCATCGTACGAGCAGGGGTCGAGCGCCGTTGTGGACAGGCTCCTGTCCCAGACCATGGGGCCGTCGAAGTGGATCTCACCATCCTTGAGCCTGGGCGCTGGAGCTGCTCCCGGAAGTTGCAGGTCCCTGCATGGCACACTCCCGGTGATGGGCTGCCAGTCGAGTTTGTGGCGGGAGTGCATATGGCAGCGAGGCAGTGGATATCCAGATGGGCAGCACGGACCGTGGGAGATCTCTGCTCGCTGTCTCCACACTGTGGGGTGTGTCATTGAGATTGTACGCAGTCAAGAGCAGGAGTTGAGGCCACTTGGAGTCTGCCATCTCCTCGAACGCCTTATGGATGAGCCCACTTGCCACGGACCCCACCTCTGCCAACGTGGCAAACATATGGTGTGGATGCCTGAACACTAGCTGCATGTGGAACAGCGTGTGGGTGGGGGCTGTAGACGTGGTAGGCGCCGCCCGGAGAGCCACAATCTCGAAGTCTTCCTCCCGGGTACCGTACTCACGGGTCATCTCCGCCATGCACAGGTCTATGAAATCTCGCACACCGCGCACGGCCCTGGTTTGGAACTGTGCAGCAGCGGCACCCCCAAGCTCCCTTCCCGTCTCATCGGCTCTCCCCCACAGCACGAAGTACAGGTGCAGCGGGGAGGCCGTGGGCAGGACTTCGTACATCGGTTGTCGGCTCCAGGGCGATGGGTGCTGCGAGGCGTGCAGCGTACGGGCCTGTAGCGCCTCGCCGATGTCCACAAGCCTGGCCCAGGTGTACTGCCTCTCAAGACGCACTCCAGCGTTCACTGTGCTGCCTGATCCGCCTAATCGGACCGCAGTCGCGACAGGAATGGGCCACAAGCCGATCACGGTCGGATTCACGCTGTGGAGGGAAGCACCGCGCGCAAGCTCTCGCGGGAAGGCCGCCTCGGTCCACAGCACCCCGAAATCTACATCAGTTGAGGTAAACGACGTATCTAAGGCCATGGGTGGAGCCACAGTCCTGTCCATCGGCTCGCAATCACGACGATCTCGCTAAGCGATGAAAGCGGCATAACTTGCAGCCTTCCCGCTGCACTACGGAATCAGTCATCCCACTGTTGCATACAGATGTAACATATCCTGCCTCCGCGGCGTGTGTGCATCACACTCGAGCGACGGCGTCGAGTGCTTCCAATGGGCAGCACCGGTGGACACCCTATGCGAACTTGGCTCCATTGGCTGGCTGCAAGGTCGGTTAAGCACTAGGTGGAGATCGCATCGAGCGCAATTAAGCACAGGATCCTGCTATTTGACACCGTAAATCTACCACAGATATGGGCCCACAGACATCAGAGCTAGGCGTCTAGCGCGGCAGCCACCAATTGATGGTGGTGACGAGTGGCCACCGGATAGTCGCGGCAGTGGCTTGGACGCGTACACGTCGTTCAAATCGCTATCGCACGCGAGTCTAGACAGATCATGAATAGACAGTGTCAGACCAATATGCCTGTCTAATTAATGGTCTGGCTAATGCAGGCCTCTGCCCCAAGGCGCAGCAATTAACGCCTGACAACTGTTCATAGCCGCTGTTTATCAGCCGATGCTACTGAAGCCGTCACAACCTTCCCATCCAATCGTTGAATATACATCTTGCCGATGTAGACTGTGTTTCGACGCTCGCAGCACCGCCCGGCACGCTTGTCGCCCCACGTTAGGTGGCTGGATGCCGCCGGTCACTCGAGCGACTGACAGTCTCCAGAGCTCCTCCTTGCTCTTACTATTTATCTATACTAGATCATTCGGAGGTGACCAGTGCGTACAGCGGACTCCTTGCCAGCGGTGCCCAGCGTTGTTGCGTGGACGCGGAGACTGTCAGCTGCTTTGCATCCTCTATGCAAGCGGTCAGGTGATTCGCATCCCATATATCTGATAACTGTGTTCCTTTCTAGTAAGGTGCTGCTCCTGATGTCATGTGTCGATCCGGTACCACCACTCGTGTTAACCGTAGTTCAGCGGCACGCGACCAGTCCCTTGCAAGCCCGACGGACTTGACGACTCCTCATATCTGGAACCCTTTTGGTTCGGAATGGGATGGTCGGGGCTGCGCCAAAGCGCCAAGCCAGTTAGGCTAGGGATGTGTTATCCGACTCGCTAGTGCGCTGTCGAGCCTTCGGCCCAGCGCTTATCCAGCGTTATCTGCCTACAGTGCTTGATTAAAGGTACAAGCACATTATATATAATTCATCCATTATAACATGACGATGCGATCGGAGCATGTCTGCCCCGTGGGCTTGTCCCGATCGTCAGGGGGCACGATAGCTTACTTTCGTGCCCCTGGCCCAGCGCTTGTCAAGCGTTACCCGTCGACGGTGCCTCTTACGCGTACAAGCACATGCTATCTAACATGCAGTCTCCCCTTGATTGGAGACTAGTCCGGGCGTCATACTGATCAACATTGGCGAGGCGCTGCGTAGGCTTGTCGGTCCGAACATACCGTCCCCTTTGATCGCGCAGCATGAACAGGTCCTAACGTGACGTCCTGCATGACGGCCCCGTCGTCCGCGCAGGCGGACGGTCCGATGACGTCCCGGTGACGTAACCCACGGTACGCCATGCACGTGACGTCCTCATGACGGCCCCGCCGTCCGCACCAGCGGACGATCTCATGACGTATCGGTTACGTCACCCTTGGAACACCATGCGCGTGACGTCATCGTCTTGCGAGCCGCCTTGTCGGCGGCCGAGAGGACGTAACCCATACGTCCCCATTTCGCGTCACCGGCTCAATGCGTGACGGCGCAATGCCGTCATGCCAGGACCATCGTCATCTTGTGACGTCCTTAGACCCCCTCGCGACCACGAGGACTTGTCAATGACGGTGCCTTGACGGCACCTCAGCGTCCTCGTGACATCATCAGCACATATTTTTGCGATGACCCCGTGATGACGTCCTCGCAGGACTGGCAGCATCGTTGCGGTGCACACATCCAGTCTGGTCCAATAAGGACCTCCATACAACAGAAGCACTCGCAGCACATAACGCAGAAAACCAGAACGCCTAAGATCTGAGATCAGCAGCCCACCGGGGATGTTCAACAGATGCGGATGCATACATCCGTATACAGAATCACCATGACCACCTGGTGATGTCTGAATTCCACAACAGTGGCTGGTTCCCCCTGGACTCTATCGCACGCTAATAAACATCTCAGGAACACCCACAATTATCACCGATACCTTGTTGTAATTGAGTGGACCGCGGCCTAAGGCCTGTGGGATCCTGAGCATGCCATAGCCATGCGCAGGGGACTGGTGCTGTCACATACCTTGCTGTCTAGGTATCTGTCCGTGACAGCGCCTCTGTCTTCAGTGGAGGATGAATACACGTGAGACTTGCACAGACGAGAAGAGTGATTACACTATGCTCAGTAGAGCCTATATCAGCGCTCAATCAACGTCTCATACGGATACGATCAGAATTATCGTCTGCTAGCGCGCTATCTGCATGCATAGCTCGTGCATATGGTCAGCCATCGGTGCATGGCTGCCCCATAGCCACTCTGGATCAGCACCGTGCATCCCCGCATACATGGTCACCGTAGTCCTATGTATGCCACCATGCATGGTCACCGTAGTCCTGTGCATGGCCGGATCACGACAGGACGTTGTATATATGTGTCACTAGACTTGTGGATCACAACAGAACTGACCCTCCGCGGCCTGCTCGCGGCGCACTTTGGAGCAACTGCAATGGTGCGGAGGGTTAGTCTGCAGCTCTGCTCCCTCCACACCGTCAGAACAGATAGATCCTCGGCGAGATGCCATTGAATTGTCTCGGAATGGTGGTGTCCTGCAACGTGACCACCGTATGTCGCAGGAAACGCAGACCCGTAGGCCTCTTTGCGAGACCAACACACAAGCATAATGCAGCTCCGCCGTAGCATTCTGCATTAGGTGTATCTAATCTCTCTACGGTCAGCTACTGTTGTGGAATATGTGTCCCACCTCGGAAGATTCAACTTAGCTCAACCACCGAGTGCCACGTGGCACTCACAAACCCGCCAAGATGATTCTCATATGCAGCGCTCCATATAGACGGCTCAAGATACCATAGCTGGTATCTAATAGATGTCGTGATCCAGCCATGCACAGGACTACGGAGACCATGCATGGTGGCATACACAGGACTACGGTGACCATGTGTGCATGGATGCACGGTGCTGTTCCGGAGTGGCTATGGGACGCCATGCACCGATGGCTTACCATATGCACGAGCAATGCATGCTAGATTGCGTGCCGCAGACAATGATTCTGATCGTATCCGTATGAGACGCTTGGTTGAACGCTTATATAGGCTCTACTGATCAAAGTGTAATCACTCTTCTGCTAAGTCTCACGTGCTATATTCCAAAGACTGAGAGCGCACTGTCACAGCGGAGACCTGTACACCAGCCAGGTATGTGACAGCGCGACCCCCTGCGCACAGCTACGGCAGTGCCTAGATCCCACGATGCCCAAGGGCTTCGGTCCACTGAATTACGACATGGTATCGGTGATGATTGTGGGTATTCTAGCAATGTGTGTATGCTTGTGATAGAGTCCAGGGGTCTACGGCTACGGCTGAGCGTCCCGATGAGCGATTCACACCGCTCTAGCGTTTAGCTGTAGTGTCCGTAGAGAGACTAGAGTACACAGATGCATAACGCTACGGCTGGACTGCATTCTGTTAGGGTACTGGTCTCGCAGAAAGGCCTATGGGTCTGCGTGTCCTGCGACGCACGATGGTCGTGTTGCAGGATGCCACCACGCCGAGAAGTTCCAATGGCATCTCGCCAAGGATCTATAGGCTCTGACGGTGAGGATGGAGAAGAAGTTCGTCCTCGCCACCACACGCGCTCCACAGCGCGCCGCGAGCAGGCCGCGGAGGACCAGTTCGTGACCTACGGGGAAGAACAGCGTGTTGGGACCTACGGGTATCCCAATGTGGGTCCTTTGCAGGCTGCATTGCCGGGTAACGCTGAACCTACGGGGGAAGGAGCTCAGGCCGCGACGCACGGGGCGTAGCACGCATATGCACAGCGGGCTGCACAGCGGGCGGCACGCTAGGCTGCACGCTGGGCTGCACATTGGGATGCACACTGGACTACTCAGTGGGCATAGTGAAGCCAAAGGAGGACAGAGACTTCGTGGCAGACTGTAGTTTCGTCCATGAGGTCTGGTCGTTGCTACATGCTAAGTATATGCCATCAGTGGAAGTAGAAATACAGAAGCTGTATCACCAGCTCAGCAGTACCCAGCAGGCTGGCAAGCCGCTGGAGAAGCATGTGAATGAGGTGGTGGGCATAGTGACTCAGATGAGAGGACTGGGTGAGACTGTATCTGATCAGTTATACAGATCACGGTTGCTGGCAGTAGACAGAGAGTACAGCCTGTTGCAGCCCATGCTGCAGGCCATGCCAGTGCAGCAAATAGTGTCTACGGTGTTGACACATGCCCAGACGAACAGCAAGCAGGGTCCATCGCGATTCCCACGGGACAATCGCGGTGGACAGCAGCGCCATGGGGGACGTGGTGACCGAGGTGGACGCTACGGTGGTCGCCAAGGTTCACCCCCACAGGTAGCAGCAGTGGGAGCAGGGGCAGCAGGTGGAGCAGAAAAAGAGGAAATGCTTCAACTGTGATAAGCCTGGACATGTGCAAAAGGATTGTCCATTGCTCTCCGCAGAGGTCAAACAATTCCTGCAGAAGCAAGCAGCTGCAGGGCGAGGCCGTGGCAGGGGCCGCGGTGGCCCTCAGGTAGTTGTAGTTGACCTAGATAAGTTGCGAGCTGACTGTGCTGATGGGCCGTCTCCAAACATGCCGTACACTTTCCTAATAGATAGTGGCTCAGACATAAACATATGCTTCGACTATGATATGTTTTGAGAGATCAAGCCAACAGATATGCCGCAGTGTCAGCCTCTTGACCAGGGCAGGCTGGACATGTATGGTGTGGGCACGATCAGAGCCAATCTGGGAGAGTATGTGAGTGAGTAGGGCACTATCACACCAGTAGACATAGAGTTGACAAATGTTTACTGGGTGCCGGCTAATCCTATCAACATCCTTTCCACAAAGGAGTTGAAGAAGTCTGAGATATACTTGCATACTGGCAAGCATGCAAAACGGGTAGTGATGCCTGGGTTTTATGACCAGAGCTATGGGTTCCACAGGAACTGTGAGCAGGGTGAGGATGAGGATGGAAAACCTACTCTGACATGGTTCTGTGGTAAGGGCAGGCCAATATGGCAAATGCGGCCGGTAGATAGAGGAGCAACCTGGACGAGTGCGAATAACTTGTTCCATAGGAATGGGAAATGGGTGCGAGAGCAGCAGCAAGTTGCTGCAGTGACCGGTGTACCAAATGAACAAGGATATTCCTTCCAGGTTGACCCATCATTCCTAGTGCATATCGCTTTTCACCATGCTGGCAATCGGGTACTCCAGTTGATGAGAGACAACCCACAACTGTATGACCTGAAGATGCTGAAACCTACGGGGGCAGCGCTTCAGTGTCATGGTTGCCACGTGGCTGAACAGAGAAGTGGCGATAGAGCACAGCACGGGGGCAAGGTGACTGAGAATGCCGCCTATGCTGGAGAAGTGTTGCATGCTGACCTAGCAGGGCAGATCAAGCCAGTAGGGATCGGGGGTATGAACTATATCCTGGTAGTAGTGGATGAGTACTCCCGGTACTCCCATGTGATTCCGCTGAAGTCCAAGAGTGGGGCTGCGGAAATGATATGCCTGCTGATTGAGCGAATCCGCACTCAGATCGTGTATGATAGAGAGGTTGGGGTGCGGAGGCTGCACACTGACCAGGGTGGTGAGTTCAGCTCTAACCAGCTGGCTCAGTACCTCGCGTGGCGTGGCATTGAGCACACGTACACTGCCACGTGCCAGCATGAGTCCAACGGAATGGTGGAGAGAAAGATCGGTGTGCTGAACAGGAGTGTGAGAGCAACCCTGCTACAAGCGGCTGTGCCTGCATTTCTGTGGCCAGAGGCGTATATGTGTGTGAACCATGCGCATAACCTGACGCCTAGCACAGCTCTAGAGGGTTTTAGGCGGAAGGAGGCCAAACAGAAACTGGAGGAGAGACATGTGCAGTCCAGTCATGAACCGTGGTCAACGAATGAGGCTGTGAGAGCCGCACAGTTGCAGACGAGGAGAGCTCAGGCTCAGCAGATTACTCTGCAGGCTCTTGCTGATGAGGGTATGGCCAGGGGCGATGGGAAGTTTGTCGCCCAGTGTGTGAAGAATGTGGATGTCAGGCAGATTGTACCGTATCTGTTATGGTTCAGGAATGTGAGTGAGGACACGTTCCATCTGGTGGTGGCCCAGGTGAAGCCTTTCGGGTGTCCGATGTATGTGTATGCCCGGAGAGAGGACTTCAGGCACCTGGACGAGAGAGGAGTGCTCGGTTTCTATATGGAACCGGGTGCTGGTCCTCACATGGACAGAGTTTACGTGAAGCGCGGGAATGGGGGGGCAGTACGTATGTATAGGCATACGGCTTCTCCACCAGCTCTGCTGAGAGAGTTTGCGAAACGTTTCCACATGTCGGAGCAAGCTACGGTGGATCCGGTCATGTTGGAGAACTACGAGCTGGGAGAATTTGAGATCATGCCCGATGAGCATACTCGTGTAGTACCTGACGTTGGTTTTTTGCCCAACATGCAGAAATGGTTGAGATCAACTAGTGTTAGGGCAGTGCGACCACCAGCCAGTCGTGATCACATGATGCCGGAGAGGGGCAGAAATGTGGATTGGGCTGAGGGGGAGCATCCAGCGCTGGGGCACACACACTGGGAACCAGGCAGGCAGTTGCATCGGCGCTATGTGCCGGATGATGAGTTGCCTGAGGGTGAGCCGCCGTTTTCACCACGTGTTTTGGGCTCTGAGTTGATAGCCAGGCATGAGAGGTGGCACACGCCTGAGATCAGTGAGGCAGTGGTGACCACGCGTTGCGCTTACACGGCCGAGGACTGTGTGAACAGGGTACCACACTGGGAGTATGATGCGGCTCAGCAACCATCCGGTCCGCACAATGCTGAGACAAGACCGAGAGATGTGATCCCTACGCGGGATAGAGCAGCGCTGGATTTGAGTGGCTGCCGCATTGAGCCACAGGGTAGTGAGAATGATGTGTCTGAGGGGGAGGAACAGCCAGAGGCTGCCAGTGACTCGGCTGAGTCATTCCCAGAGGCATCTGAGCCCTCAGAATCTCAGTCTCGTGTCGTGATCCAGCCATGCACAGGACTACGGTGACCATGCATGGTGGCATACACAGGACTACGGTGACCATGTGTGCCAGGATACACGGTGCTGATCCGGAGTGGCTATGGGGCAGCCATGCACCGATGGCTGACCATATGCACGAGCAATGCATGCAGATTGCGTGCCAGCAGACATTGATTCTGATCGTATCCGTATGAGTCGTTTAGAGAACGCTTATATAGGCTCTGTCGATCGTAGTGTAATCACTCTTTCTCTACTGTCCGAAGTCTCACGTGTCGTCGCCTCCAACGAAGATACAGTGCTGTCACCGGCAGATACCTAGACAGCAAGGTATGTGACAGTACCCTATCCCTGCGCATAGCTACGGCATGCTCAGGATCCCACAGGCCTTAGGCCGCGGTCCAATGGATTACAACTTGGTATCGGTGATGATTGTGGGTGTTCTTGTGATGTCTATTAGCATGCGAGAGAGTCCAGGGGGAACCTGCGGTTGCGGCTGTGCGTTTCGATGAGCGAGTCACACCGCTCTAGCGTATAGCTGACCGTAGAGAGATTAGATACGGCTGATGCAGAATGCTACGGCGGAGCTGCATTATGCTGGTGTGCTGGTCTCGCAAAGAGGCCTACGGGTCTGCGTGTCCTGCGACGTACAGTGATCGTTGCAGGACTCCACCATTCCGAGACGATTCAATGGCATCTCGCCAAGGATCTATCGGATCTGACGGTGTGGAGGGAGCTGTTAACCCTCCGCACCACCGCACTCGCTCCACAGTGCGCCGCGAGCAGGCCGCGGAGGGTCAGTTCATGCCCCACGGGGAAGGACAAGACGCTGGGACCTACGGGTATCTCAGTGTAAACCCTCTGCAGGCCGCCATGCCGAGCAACGCTGATCCTACGGGGAATGCGAGTGAGGCAGCGGTGCACGGAGCGAAGCACGCGCAGCAAGTGGCTCAGGCTGCACACTGGGATGCACACTGGGTTGCACACTGGGATGCACACTGGGAGAGAGTAGCTTGCTGGTGAACGATCCACTAGCACAGAATAGCCAGGCCCATGAGTCGGTCAAGCATTGGCTGTTTATTACTCTGCCAAAGGAGGATAGGGATTTCGTGTCCAACTGTAGCTTTGTCCATGAGTTGTGGTCATTGCTTCATGCCAAGTACATGCCTTCAGTCGAGGTAGAGATTCAGAACCTGTACCAACAGCTTAGTGGTGCTAGACAAGCAGGCAAACCACTAGAAAGGCATGTCAATGAAGTAGTGGGCATAGTGAACCAGATGAGGGGTCTGGGGGAGAATGTGCCTGACCAGTTGTACCGCTCTAGGCTACTGGCAGTAGACAGAGAATATGCGTTGTTGCAGCCGATGCTGCAGCAGCTGCCAGTGCAGCAGATCGTGTCCACATTGCTGACACACGCTCAGACTAGCAGCCAACCTGCTCCATCGCGGTTCCCACGGGAAGATCGCGGTGGTCAGCAGCGTTATGAGGGACGAGGGTATCGTGGTGGACGCCACGGTGGTCGCCATGGTACACCCCCACAGGTTGCTGCAGTGGGAGCGGGGGGAGCAGACAACCGTAAGTGCTTCAACTGCAATAAGCCTGGTCATTTGCAGAAAGAGTGTCCCTTGCTCTCAGCAGAAGTCAAGCAGTTTCTGCAGAAGCAAGCAGCTGCAGGGCGAGGCCGTGGCAGAGGCCGCGGTGGCCCGCAGGTGGCTGTAGTTGATCTAGCTGAACTGCGAGCTGAATGTGGTGATGGGCCAGCGCCCAATATGCCATACACGTTTCTGGTGGATAGCGGGTCTGATCTGAACATCTGCTTTGACTATAGCATATTCAGTGAGATCAAACCACCGGATATCACAGAATGCCAGCCTCTAGATCAGGGCAGGCTAAAGATATATGGCATGGGCACTATCAGGGCGAATGTGGGGAAGTACGTGACAGTGAAGGGTGAGCTGGTGCCTGTGGACATTGAGCTAGATCATGTTTACTGGTTGCCAGCCAGCCCGATAAACATCCTATCAACGACTGTGCTGAAGCGGTCGAACATATTCTTGCACACAGGCAAGGCAAATACAGTAGAAATGCCTGGCTTTCATGATCAAGCCCAGATGTTTGTGGGCAACTGTGAGCAGGGTGTGGATAGTGAGGACAACCCCACACCGAGCTGGTATTGCGGGACAGGCAGACCAATATGGGAACTGCGCCCTGTAGATTCAGGGACAGACTGGACCAGTGCTAACAATCTTTTCCACAGAAATAGGAAATGGGTTGGTGAGCAGGCGAGAGTCGCTGCAGTGGATGGTGTACCTATTGGTCAGAAATCTTCCTTCCAGGTTGATCCATTTTTCCTGGTGCATATCGCGTTTCACCGTGCTGGCAACCGGTTTCTCAAACTGATGCGAGATAATCCAGACCTGTTCGACCTCAAGCTGCCTGAACCTACGGGAGTAGCACTTGAGTGTCATGGTTGCCATGTGGCGGAACAGAGAAGTGGTGACAGAGCACAGCATGGGGGCAAAGTGACAGAGAATGCCACGTATGCTGGAGAAGTGTTGCATGCGGATCTGGCTGGACAGATAAAGCCAGTGGGCATAGGAGGAATGAACTTCATCCTGGTAGTGGTGGATGAGTACAGCAGGTACTCGCATGTGATCCCGCTGAAGTCGAAAAGCGGTGCTGCTGAAATGATATGCCTTCTGCTAGAACGCATCCGCACTCAGACTGTCTATGACAAGGAGATAGGGGTGCGGAGGCTGCATACGGACCAGGGACGTGAGTTCAGCTCTAACCACCTGGCTCAGTACCTTGAGTGGCGGGGAATAGTACACACGTTCACTGACACCGCCCAGCATGAGTCTAATGGGTTGGTAGAGCGAAAGATCGGTGTGCTGAACACGTCAGTGCGGGCAAGCCTGCTGCAGGCAGCAGTCCCTGCATTCCTGTGGCCGGAGGCATACATGTGCGTGAACCATGCACACAACCTGACGTCGAGTACAGCACTGGAAGGTGTTCGGCGGAGGGAGGCGAAGCAGAGGCTGGAAGAGAGGTTAGTTGCCACCAGCCATGAGCCATGGTCCACGAATGAGCAGCAGCGGGCTAAGCAGCTGAGGGTCCGGAAGGCGGGAGCGCTTGCGCTGAGCCTGAAGGAGCTCTGTGAGCAGCTGAATGCCAGGAGAGATGCGGCATTTGTGGAAAGGTGCATAGAGAAATGTGGATGTCAGGGAGATAGTGCCATACTTGTTGTGGTTTCGGAAAGTCAGTGAAGATGACTTCCGTCTCGTGGTGGCACAGGTGAAGCCTTTCGGGTGCCCAATGTATGTGTATCCGCGGAGGGAGCACTTCAGGCACCTGGAGGAGCGAGGAATCCTCGGTGCCTATATGGGACAAGGTGGATGTCCTCATATGGACAGGGTATATGTGAAGCGTGGGAATGGGGGAGCAGTGCGGATGTACAGGCACACGGCTGCTCCACCTGCTCTGGTGAAGGATTTCGCGCAGCGATTTCACATGGCTGGGGAACCTACGGCGGACCCAGTTGTGCTAGAGAACTATGAGCAGGGTGAATTTGAGATCCTGCCAGATCAGTTCACCAGTGTAGTGCCAGAGGCTGAGTTCTTGCCCAACATGAAGAAGTGGGTGAAGAGCACCAGTGTGCGGGCAGTGCGTCCACCAGCCAGTCGTGAACACATGATGCCAGAGAGGGGTAGAAATGTGGATTGGGCTGAGGGGGAGCATCCGGGTCTGGGCCATCAGCACTGGGAACCAAGCAGAACGTTGCATAGGCGTTTCAACCCACGAGAGGAGCTACCTGAGGGTGAGCCTGAGTTCTCTCCTAGAGTGTTGGGTGCAGAGCTGCTGGCGCGCCATGAGCGCTGGCACGCACCGGAGATCAGTGATGCAGTGGTTGCAGCGCGCTGTGATCTTGCAGCGGCTGACAGTGCTGCGGCTGTGCCGCACTGGGAATATGATGCAGCAGACCAGCCGTCTGGACCACTGAACTGCGAGTTCAGGCCTGCAGAGACAATCCCTACGCGGGATAGAGCTGTGCTGCACATGGGAGACTGTGACATCTATCCGCTTCCAACTGATGAGGAGGCGGATGAAGATGCATCTGGTAGTGAGGATGACTCTGAGCCTGAGTCTAGATCCCGCTCACGCTCAGCGGAGCCAGTCCAGCGGTTGATGGGCAAGGAGCTGAGTGAGCCACCCCCATCTGTGCGAGCTGACGGTCACGGCGGCAGCCGAAGTTACCGCGGGTCCACGTTGTCAGGGCGTGATGACCGGGACAGATATGATAAGCCACGGCATATATCTGGGTCTGAGGGCCAGGGGCAAGGCGAGCTACGGCATGTGCCTAGGGGAATAGCGACAGGCGGTGATGGCTCAGGGGGAGAGTCAGCACCAAGTGCCGCGAGGGGCAGCGGAGAACGTCTGGATCCGCCACATGAGGTGGGGATTCGATGGGTTCCAAAGCTTTTTCATTTGATTCGCAAAGTCTTGAGACCTGCTGTCCATGCTGTGGGAGCCATTATGAGTGATGTTGCTGTTGAGCGCATCTCCCCGGAGGGTGCACGTGAGCATGATGCTGGGAGCTCCACAGTGTTCAATGGTGAGAGTGACGTCGGTGACTTAGCTGAAGGAGTGTCTGCGACGGCTGACAGTGTGACTCCTGATGCAGAAAAGCCGACGGGGCAGGAGGTGACTCCGAACGGTGGCCCTACTGCTAGCCTTTGTGAGTCCAGGCGTGCAGCTACCGTGAGGAAGAAGGTCGAGGTCGTAGTAGATGATCCAACGGTGCAGCAGGCCATGCGTGGCACTCACCGTGAGCAGTGGATCACGGCCATGCTCGATGAGCTGACCTCCTTGAGAGAACATGACGTGTTTGAGCTGGTCGAGTGCCCATTAGGAGCGAAGCCTGTGACAGGCAAGTGGGTGCTTAAGATCAAGCGAGGAGCACAGGGTGAAATTGAGCGTTTCAAAGCCAGATATGTAGCCAGGGGGTTTACGCAAGTGGAGGGCGTAGATTTCTTTGAGACATGGGCACCTGTGGGCAGTTATGCTACCTTCAGGGCTCTGTTATCGGTCTGTGCAGTAGAGGATCTAGAGACGAGGCATATAGACATAAAATGTGCTTTCCTGAATGGTGTTCTGGAGGAGGAAGTGTATGTGGCACAACCTCCTGTACTAGATGATGGGTCTGGTATGGTGTGGCGTCTGAAGAAGGCGTTGTATGGTCTGAAGCAGGCTGCCAGGGAGTGGCACAAAGCGCTTGCAGAGCTCTTGTTGAGTATGGGCTTTGTGAGATCAGCCAGTGACCCCGCACTGTTTATCTGCAAAGTAGGACGTTGTCTTATTTTTCTGTGGGTCGATGATCTGTTGATTTTCGGTCTGGTAGAGCAGATGGATGATGCCATCAGAAAGAGCCTTGAGGCATTTGAGGGTCGTGACCTGGGGGAGCTGGGATATGTGCTGGGCATGGAGGTCATACGTGATCGCGCTGCTCGCACTATCACCATCACACACAGAAAGAGCATCAGGGACATGCTGGAGAGATTCAGCATGAGTGAGTGCAGACGGGCGCCAACTCCTTTGGTGCCAAAGCAGAAAATGTTTAGCCTGAAGGAAGATCCTAGCCAGGAGAAGGCTACAGGCACAGAGCATAAGAGGTTTATGCAAGCCGTAGGAAGCATCCAGTATGTGGCAGTTGTGTCGCGTCCAGACATCGCGTTTCCGGCTAATGTCTTGGCCAGGCATATGGCTGGGAGTGCCAAATGTCATTGGAATGGTGTCCTTCACGTACTGAGATACCTGCGAGGGACCATAGACTTTGGCTTGACCTTTAGTGGCTCCAATGGGGGATGTGAGGTGTTGGCAGGACCAGCACTGGGAAACTTTCGAGATAGACTGCAGCTTGCGGTAGTACAAGCTTAGTCTAGGGGGAGTGTCGTGATCCAGCCATGCACAGGACTACGGTGACCATGCATGGTGGCATACACAGGACTACGGTGACCATGTGTGCCAGGATACACGGTGCTGATCCGGAGTGGCTATGGGGCAGCCATGCACCGATGGCTGACCATATGCACGAGCAATGCATGCAGATTGCGTGCCAGCAGACATTGATTCTGATCGTATCCGTATGAGTCGTTTAGAGAACGCTTATATAGGCTCTGTCGATCGTAGTGTAATCACTCTTTCTCTACTGTCCGAAGTCTCACGTGTCGTCGCCTCCAACGAAGATACAGTGCTGTCACCGGCAGATACCTAGACAGCAAGGTATGTGACAGTACCCTATCCCTGCGCATAGCTACGGCATGCTCAGGATCCCACAGGCCTTAGGCCGCGGTCCAATGGATTACAACATGGTATCGGTGATGATTGTGGGTGTTCTTGTGATGTCTATTAGCATGCGAGAGAGTCCAGGGGGAACCTGCGGTTGCGGCTGTGCGTTTCGAATGAGCGAGTCACACCGCTCTAGCGTATAGCTGACCGTAGAGAGATTAGATACGGCTGATGCAGAATGCTACCGGCGGAGCTGCATATATGCTGGTGTGCTGGTCTCGCAAAGAGGCCCTACGGGTCTGGCGTGTCCTGCGACGTACAGTGCATCGTTGCAGGACTCCACCATTCCGAGACGATTCAATGGCATCTCGCCAAGGATCTATCGGATCTGACGGTGTGGAGGGAGCTGTTAACCCTCCGCACCACCGCACTCGCTCCACAGTGCGCCGCGAGCAGGCCGCGGAGGGTCAGTTCAATGCCCCACGGGGAAGGACAAGACGCTGGGACCTACGGGTATCTCAGTGGTAAACCCTCTGCAGGCCGCCATGCCGAGCAACGCTGATCCTACGGGGAATGCGAGTGAGGCAGCGGTGCACGGAGCGAAGCACGCGCAGGCAAGTGGCTCAGGCTGCACACTGGGATGCACACTGGGTTGCACACTGGGATGCACACTGGGAGAGAGTAGCTTGCTGCGTGAACGATCCACTAGCACAGAATAGCCAGGCCCATGAGTCGGTCAAGCATTGGCTGTTTATTACTCTGCCAAAGGAGGATAGGGATTTCGTGTCCAACTGTAGCTTTGTCCATGAGTTGTGGTCATTGCTTCATGCCAAGTACATGCCTTCAGTCGAGGTAGAGATTCAGAACCTGTACCAACAGCTTAGTGGTGCTAGACAAGCAGGCAAAACCACTAGAAAGGCATGTCAATGAAGTAGTGGGCATAGTGAACCAGATGAGGGGTCTGGGGGAGAATGTGCCTGACCAGTTGTACCGCTCTAGGCTACTGGCAGTAGACAGAGAATATGCGTTGTTGCAGCCCGATGCTGCAGCAGCTGCCAGTGCAGCAGATCGTGTCCACATTGCTGACACACGCTCAGACTAGCAGCCAACCTGCTCCATCGCGGTTCCCACGGGAAGATCGCGTGGTCAGCAGCGTTATGAGGGACGAGGTATCGTGGTGGACGCCACGGTGGTCGCCATGGTACACCCCCACAGGGTTTGCTGCAGTGGGAGCGGGGGGAGCAGACAACCGTAAGTGCTTCAACTGCAATAAGCCTGGTCATTTGCAGAAAGAGTGTCCCTTGCTCTCAGCAGAAGTCAAGCAGTTTTCTGCAGAAGCAAGCAGCTGCAGGGCGAGGCCGTGGCAGAGGCCGCGGTGGGCCCGCAGTGGCTGTAGTTGATCTAGCTGAACTGCGAGCTGAATGTGGTGGATGGGCCAGCGCCCATATGCCATACACGTTTCTGGTGGGATAGCGGGTCTGATCTGAACATCTGCTTTGACTATAGCATACTTCAGTGAGATCAAAACCACCGGATATCACAGAATGCCAGCCTCTAGATCAGGGCAGGCTAAAGATATATGGCATGGGCACTATCAGGGCGAATGTGGGGAAGTACGTGACAGTGAAGGGTGAGCTGGTGCCTGTGGACATTGAGCTAGATCATGTTACTGGTTGCCAGCCAGCCCGATAAACATCCTATCAACGACTGTGCTGAAGCGGTCGAACATATTCTTGCACACAGGCAAGGCAAATACAGTAGAAATGCCTGGCTTTCATGATCAAGCCCAGATGTTTGTGGGCAACTGTGAGCAGGGTGTGGATAGTGAGGACAACCCCACACCGAGCTGGTATTGCGGGACAGGCAGACCAATATGGGAACTGCGCCCTGTAGATTCAGGGACAGACTGGACCAGTGCTAACAATCTTTTCCACAGAAATAGGAAATGGGTTGGTGAGCAGGCGAGAGTCGCTGCAGTGGATGGTGTACCTATTGGTCAGAAATCTTCCTTCCAGGTTGATCCATTTTTCCTGGTGCATATCGCGTTTCACCGTGCTGGCAACCGGTTTCTCAAACTGATGCGAGATAATCCAGACCTGTTCGACCTCAAGCTGCCTGAACCTACGGGAGTAGCACTTGAGTGTCATGGTTGCCATGTGGCGGAACAGAGAAGTGGTGACAGAGCACAGCATGGGGGCAAAGTGACAGAGAATGCCACGTATGCTGGAGAAGTGTTGCATGCGGATCTGGCTGGACAGATAAAGCCAGTGGGCATAGGAGGAATGAACTTCATCCTGGTAGTGGTGGATGAGTACAGCAGGTACTCGCATGTGATCCCGCTGAAGTCGAAAAGCGGTGCTGCTGAAATGATATGCCTTCTGCTAGAACGCATCCGCACTCAGACTGTCTATGACAAGGAGATAGGGGTGCGGAGGCTGCATACGGACCAGGGACGTGAGTTCAGCTCTAACCACCTGGCTCAGTACCTTGAGTGGCGGGGAATAGTACACACGTTCACTGACACCGCCCAGCATGAGTCTAATGGGTTGGTAGAGCGAAAGATCGGTGTGCTGAACACGTCAGTGCGGGCAAGCCTGCTGCAGGCAGCAGTCCCTGCATTCCTGTGGCCGGAGGCATACATGTGCGTGAACCATGCACACAACCTGACGTCGAGTACAGCACTGGAAGGTGTTCGGCGGAGGGAGGCGAAGCAGAGGCTGGAAGAGAGGTTAGTTGCCACCAGCCATGAGCCATGGTCCACGAATGAGCAGCAGCGGGCTAAGCAGCTGAGGGTCCGGAAGGCGGGAGCGCTTGCGCTGAGCCTGAAGGAGCTCTGTGAGCAGCTGAATGCCAGGAGAGATGCGGCATTTGTGGAAAGGTGCATAGAGAAATGTGGATGTCAGGGAGATAGTGCCATACTTGTTGTGGTTTCGGAAAGTCAGTGAAGATGACTTCCGTCTCGTGGTGGCACAGGTGAAGCCTTTCGGGTGCCCAATGTATGTGTATCCGCGGAGGGAGCACTTCAGGCACCTGGAGGAGCGAGGAATCCTCGGTGCCTATATGGGACAAGGTGGATGTCCTCATATGGACAGGGTATATGTGAAGCGTGGGAATGGGGGAGCAGTGCGGATGTACAGGCACACGGCTGCTCCACCTGCTCTGGTGAAGGATTTCGCGCAGCGATTTCACATGGCTGGGGAACCTACGGCGGACCCAGTTGTGCTAGAGAACTATGAGCAGGGTGAATTTGAGATCCTGCCAGATCAGTTCACCAGTGTAGTGCCAGAGGCTGAGTTCTTGCCCAACATGAAGAAGTGGGTGAAGAGCACCAGTGTGCGGGCAGTGCGTCCACCAGCCAGTCGTGAACACATGATGCCAGAGAGGGGTAGAAATGTGGATTGGGCTGAGGGGGAGCATCCGGGTCTGGGCCATCAGCACTGGGAACCAAGCAGAACGTTGCATAGGCGTTTCAACCCACGAGAGGAGCTACCTGAGGGTGAGCCTGAGTTCTCTCCTAGAGTGTTGGGTGCAGAGCTGCTGGCGCGCCATGAGCGCTGGCACGCACCGGAGATCAGTGATGCAGTGGTTGCAGCGCGCTGTGATCTTGCAGCGGCTGACAGTGCTGCGGCTGTGCCGCACTGGGAATATGATGCAGCAGACCAGCCGTCTGGACCACTGAACTGCGAGTTCAGGCCTGCAGAGACAATCCCTACGCGGGATAGAGCTGTGCTGCACATGGGAGACTGTGACATCTATCCGCTTCCAACTGATGAGGAGGCGGATGAAGATGCATCTGGTAGTGAGGATGACTCTGAGCCTGAGTCTAGATCCCGCTCACGCTCAGCGGAGCCAGTCCAGCGGTTGATGGGCAAGGAGCTGAGTGAGCCACCCCCATCTGTGCGAGCTGACGGTCACGGCGGCAGCCGAAGTTACCGCGGGTCCACGTTGTCAGGGCGTGATGACCGGGACAGATATGATAAGCCACGGCATATATCTGGGTCTGAGGGCCAGGGGCAAGGCGAGCTACGGCATGTGCCTAGGGGAATAGCGACAGGCGGTGATGGCTCAGGGGGAGAGTCAGCACCAAGTGCCGCGAGGGGGCAGCGGAGAACGTCTGGATCCGCCACATGAGGTGGGGATTCGATGGGTTCCAAAGCTTTTTCATTTGATTCGCAAAGTCTTGAGACCTGCTGTCCATGCTGTGGGAGCCATTATGAGTGATGTTGCTGTTGAGCGCATCTCCCCGGAGGGTGCACGTGAGCATGATGCTGGGAGCTCCACAGTGTTCAATGGTGAGAGTGACGTCGGTGACTTAGCTGAAGGAGTGTCTGCGACGGCTGACAGTGTGACTCCTGATGCAGAAAAGCCGACGGGGCAGGAGGTGACTCCGAACGGTGGCCCTACTGCTAGCCTTTGTGAGTCCAGGCGTGCAGCTACCGTGAGGAAGAAGGTCGAGGTCGTAGTAGATGATCCAACGGTGCAGCAGGCCATGCGTGGCACTCACCGTGAGCAGTGGATCACGGCCATGCTCGATGAGCTGACCTCCTTGAGAGAACATGACGTGTTTGAGCTGGTCGAGTGCCCATTAGGAGCGAAGCCTGTGACAGGCAAGTGGGTGCTTAAGATCAAGCGAGGAGCACAGGGTGAAATTGAGCGTTTCAAAGCCAGATATGTAGCCAGGGGGTTTACGCAAGTGGAGGGCGTAGATTTCTTTGAGACATGGGCACCTGTGGGCAGTTATGCTACCTTCAGGGCTCTGTTATCGGTCTGTGCAGTAGAGGATCTAGAGACGAGGCATATAGACATAAAATGTGCTTTCCTGAATGGTGTTCTGGAGGAGGAAGTGTATGTGGCACAACCTCCTGTACTAGATGATGGGTCTGGTATGGTGTGGCGTCTGAAGAAGGCGTTGTATGGTCTGAAGCAGGCTGCCAGGGAGTGGCACAAAGCGCTTGCAGAGCTCTTGTTGAGTATGGGCTTTGTGAGATCAGCCAGTGACCCCGCACTGTTTATCTGCAAAGTAGGACGTTGTCTTATTTTTCTGTGGGTCGATGATCTGTTGATTTTCGGTCTGGTAGAGCAGATGGATGATGCCATCAGAAAGAGCCTTGAGGCATTTGAGGGTCGTGACCTGGGGGAGCTGGGATATGTGCTGGGCATGGAGGTCATACGTGATCGCGCTGCTCGCACTATCACCATCACACACAGAAAGAGCATCAGGGACATGCTGGAGAGATTCAGCATGAGTGAGTGCAGACGGGCGCCAACTCCTTTGGTGCCAAAGCAGAAAATGTTTAGCCTGAAGGAAGATCCTAGCCAGGAGAAGGCTACAGGCACAGAGCATAAGAGGTTTATGCAAGCCGTAGGAAGCATCCAGTATGTGGCAGTTGTGTCGCGTCCAGACATCGCGTTTCCGGCTAATGTCTTGGCCAGGCATATGGCTGGGAGTGCCAAATGTCATTGGAATGGTGTCCTTCACGTACTGAGATACCTGCGAGGGACCATAGACTTTGGCTTGACCTTTAGTGGCTCCAATGGGGGATGTGAGGTGTTGGCAGGACCAGCACTGGGAAACTTTCGAGATAGACTGCAGCTTGCGGTAGTACAAGCTTAGTCTAGGGGGAGTGTCGTGATCCAGCCATGCACAGGACTACGGTGACCATGCATGGTGGCATACACAGGACTACGGTGACCATGTGTGCCAGGATACACGGTGCTGATCCGGAGTGGCTATGGGGCAGCCATGCACCGATGGCTGACCATATGCACGAGCAATGCATGCAGATTGCGTGCCAGCAGACATTGATTCTGATCGTATCCGTATGAGTCGTTTAGAGAACGCTTATATAGGCTCTGTCGATCGTAGTGTAATCACTCTTTCTCTACTGTCCGAAGTCTCACGTGTCGTCGCCTCCAACGAAGATACAGTGCTGTCACCGGCAGATACCTAGACAGCAAGGTATGTGACAGTACCCTATCCCTGCGCATAGCTACGGCATGCTCAGGATCCCACAGGCCTTAGGCCGCGGTCCAATGGATTACAACATCTCGATCGCGCTCGCGTTCACCGCAGCGAGTCCAACGGTCGATGGGCAAGGAGCCAAGTGAGCCACCCCCACCTGTGCGAGCTGACGGTCACGGCGGCGGCCGAAGTCACCGCGGGTCCACGGTGTCAGGGCGTGATGACCGCGACGGATATGGAGAGCCACGGCATATATCTAGGTCTGAGGGCCAGGGGCAAGGCGCACTATGGCATGTGCCTAGTGGAGTAGAGGCAGGCGGAGCTGGCTCAGGGGGAGAGTTAGCACCAAGTGCCGCAAGAGGCAGCGGAGAACATCTGGATCCACCACAAGAGGTGAGGGTTCGATGGGTTCCAAAACCTTTCAAATTGATTCGCCGAAACTTAAGACCTGCTGTCCATGCTGTGAGAGTGAATGAGAGAGATAATGTAGCTGTTGAGCGCATTTCCCCGGATGATGCACGTGAGCATGATGATGCTGGGAGCTCCACAGTAGTCCATATGGAGAATGACGTCGGTGACTTGTCTGAAGGAGTGTTGGCGACGGCTGACAGTGTGACTCCTGATGCAGAACAAACGACGGGGCAGGAGGTGAATCTTTACAGTGGCAAGACTGCTAGTCGTTGTGAGTCCCGGCGTGCAGCCACTGTGAAGAAGAAGGTCGAGTTTGTGCTGGACGATCCAACGGTGCAGCAAGCCATAAGAGGCTGTTATCGTGAGCAGTGGATTGCAGCAATGATAGATGAACTGACCTCCTCAAGGGAGCACGACGTGTTTGAGCTGGTCGAGTGTCCATCAGGAGTTAATCCTGTGACAAGCAAATGGGTGCTTAAGATTAAGCGAGGTGCACAGGGTGAAATTGAGCGATTCAAAGCTAGATATGTAGCTAGAGGATTCACGCAGGTAGAAGGCGTTGATTTCTTCGAGACTTGGGCTCCTGTGGGCAGCTATGCTACTTTCAGGGCTCTATTGTCGGTCTGTGCAGTAGAGGATCTAGAGACGAGGCATATAGACATAAAATGTGCTTTCCTAAACGGTGTTCTGGAGGAGGAAGTGTACGTGGCACAACTCCGATACTAGATGATGGGTCTGGTATGGTGTGGCGTCTGAAGAAGGCGTTATATGGTCTGAAGCAAGCTGCCAGGGAATGGCACAAGGCACTTACAGAACTTTTGTTGAGTATGGGTTTTGTGAGATCAGCTAGTGACCCTGCACTGTTCATTTGCAAAGTAGGACGATGTCTTATTTTTCTATGGGTCGATGATCTGTTGATCTTCGGTCGCAGAGAGCAGATGGATGATGCCATCAGAAAGATCCTTGAGGCATTTGAGGGTCGTGACCTGGGGGAGCTGGGATATGTGCTGGGCATGGAGGTCATACGTGATCGTACTGCTCGCACTATCACCATCACACACAGAAAGAGCGTCAGGGACATGCTGAAGCGGTTTGGCATGAGTGAGTGCAGACGGGCACCAACTCCGTTAGTACCCAAGCAGAAAATGTTTAGTCTAAAGGAAGATCCTAGCCAGGCAAAGGCTACAGCGTAGAGCATAAGAGGTTTATGCAAGCCGTAGGAAGCATCCAGTATGTGGCAGTTGTGTCGCGTCCAGACATCGCGTTTCCGGCTAATGTCTTGGCCAGGCATATGGCTGGGAGTGCCGAATGTCATTGGAATGGTGTCCTTCACGTACTGAGATACCTGCGAGGAACCATAGACTTTGGCTTGACCTTTAGTGGCTCCAATGGGGGATGTGAGGTGTTGGAAGCATTTACGGATGCTGACTTCGCCAATGGTGCTTGCTTGAAGAGCGTGTCAGGAGTGATAGTCCGGATGCATGGGAACTGTGTGTTCTGGCGTTCGAAGAGACAGACTATTGTGGCTGGTGACACGACTGAGGCGGAGCTTATTGCGATGAGCTCAGCAGCCAATGAGGTGATTTGGGCAAAGCAGTTGTGCACTGATCTTGGGTTGTCGGCTGTGAAGCCAACTCTGTGGGGTGACAACAAGAGTGCCAAATTGTTAGCAGTGAACCCCATCTCTAGTGACCGCTCCAAGCACATCAGGGTAAGGGACTTGAGAGTCCGTGAGTTCGTAGAACTCGATGAGTTGACTATCAGCTGGGTTAGCACGGTAGACATGCTAGCTGATATGTTTACGAAGGTGTTGGCAGGACCAGCACTAGCAAAATTTAGAAGTAGACTACAACTTGCGGTAGTACAAGCCTAGTCTAGGGGGAGTGTCGTGATCTAGCCATGCACAGGACTACGGAGACCATGCATGGTGGCATACACAGGACTATGGTGACCATGTATGCATGGATGCACGGTGCTGTTCCGGAGTGGCTATGGGACGCCATGCACCGATGGCTTACCATATGCACGAGCAATTCATGCTAGATTGCGTGCCGCAGACAATGATTCTGATCGTATCCGTATGAGACGTTTGATTGAACGCTTATATAGGCTCTACTGATCAAAGTGTAATCACTCTTCTTCTGCTAAGTCTCACGTGCTATATTCCAAAGACTCAGAGCGCACTGTCACAGCAGAGACCTGTACACCAGCCAGGTATGTGACAGCGCGACCCCCTGCGCACAGCTACGGCAGTGCCTAGATCCCACGATGCCCAAGGGCTTCGGTCCACTGAATTACGACAATAGATAGATACCGACTGTACAGGTGTGTCCTCGAGATCTCAAGCGTCATGTGCCACGCACCTCGCACAAGTTCCAATTCCGCTTTGCCGTGCGAACCCCACGCACGACCAAGGCTCACGTACACTCAAGCCCATCACACACATTTCCACGCCCATGCACGCTCTGACCCACTTCACTCAAGCCCATCACACATATTTCCACGCCCACGCACGCTCTAACCCACTTTGCAAACAGCGACGCATCAAGCGCGTCATGATGGCTATACGCTAGAGCGATGTGACACGCTCATCGGAACGCGAAGGCGTAACTGCAGGTTCCCCCTAGACTCTATCGCAAGCTAATAGACATCACAGAAACACCCGCATTTATCACCAATACCATGTTGTAATTCAGTGGACCGCGTCCTAAGGCCTGTGGGAACATGTGCATGCCGTAGCCATGCGCAGGGGTTGGTGCTATCGCATACCTGTGCTGGTCTACAGGTCTTGCCCGTGATAGCGCCTGTGTCTTCGTTGGAGGTGAATACATGTGAGTCTTTGCAGTAAGAGAAGAGTGATTACACTATGATCAATTGAGCCTATATAAGCGATCTCTAAACCACTCGTACGGATACAATCAGAAACATTGGCTGCTGGCACGCAATCTGCAAGCATTGCTCGTGCTTATGGTCAGCCGTCGGTGCATGGCTGCTCCATAGCCACTCCGGATCTGCACCGTGCATCCACTCCATACAGGGTCACCGTAAACCTGTGTATGACTGCAAGCATAGTCAACGTAGTCTTGTGCATGGCTGGATCACGACAGCTTGGTACTGGCGGGCATCCCTGGGAGGCACAGGGCATCACAATGACACAAAGCAGAGTCACTAGTGCAGGCAGCACATGGGTAGACACATCTGGGCAGTGTCTACATGTGACTTCGTGGTGGCAGACTGTTCAAACTGGGCCATCTTCGTTCCATGCGACTCACATGCATCGACCGAGGCCACAGTTCACGCTCTATGGGAACGAGTGTTCAGTTGGGTAGGTTTGCCCAATGTGAATATTGGCGACCGCGACTCACGCCTAACCACCTCAATGATGCCGCCGCTCCGCAACTTTCTCACGATGGTTCCACGGAGTGGTCACACTTAAATCGCCTCCAAGAGCCAGAAGACAGAAGACTGGTGAAGCGTTTCGACATAAGGTTGAGGCGCACAGTTGCGTTGAAGTGTGCCTCGGTCAAGAAATACAATAATCGCTTTGACGACGATGAGGATGACGATGATAGCGACAATGAAGCTGATGTTCTGTGGGAAAATACACACCACGAACGCTTCAGTCCAGACTGACCTGAGACCCGAGCACTTTGCCTCTTATTAGGTTCTTTTATGACTGTTTCGCCTCACACTGAATTCAATTCGCAGTGTCCAGCTAAGGGGGAGGACTGAAGCCATTATGCTCTCCTGTACGTGAATCCCGTTAAGTCGAATGTCCTGCGCTGCAGCATGCAGCACAGCTAAACCTGCTCTGGTATCATACTCAATAAAATACCAGGTGCATCCCAAAGTCTCCGCGCTTCGTTACAGTGTAAACACAACATATTTTCGCGTTTGTTTCAACGTGCGATCGACACGACGTATTGTACGATGCACACACAGTTCAAAACATTCGGCTGCTAGCATATGTGGACGATACTGTTTTGTTCACAAGAACGCTTTTGTTACACTGTGATAGATCATGGACTCAGCTGCGCCGACAGTTATAAGGCAAACAGATAAACCATCACAAGCCCCGCCACTTGTGTGATTGTAGCGCATAGTGCGAACCTCTGCCATGGGAGGCAGTGACTGCCCAGCCCATTCGTGTCACATATTGCGTGGTCGCCTACATGTACTACTAGATGCTGAAAGAGCAGAACAAGAAAAGAACTAAAAAGTAGGTCTGGCTAGCCACCGACCTACATCTTTGGCTTAACAAGTCTCTCATGCTAGAGTCATGTCAGTGGCGCAGTTGTTGATCAACATGAAGTGGTGATAGTCTAGTTTGTCTGAGGTCTCACGCATTGGGCGCCTCTTCAACGACAGATAGATGCACAGCCCGCCCGATGTCCGCGTTGACGGACATGTAGACCGATGCAGACGTGCGCCTTGGTGTGTCCGCGATTGCCAGATACTGCCCGACGCTCGACTGCACCTGGCCGCTGGTGTCAAAGTTGCGCGTCAGCACCACGACCGTTCCTCCGTTGTGCCCCACAAACTCCCACACTGCCGCTTTGTTACGGTCATTGTGGAATATGACGCGCAGGTCATCCGGAGTGCCCCTGTCAGTGGAATAGAAATCATGGACGCCCATGTACCTGCACCTCTGGGCCGGTGTCAGCGCTGATCGCGCCCGATCATTCATGCGTCAAGCTCGGTGATGTGCCGGCTGTGAACGTAGCCACTTGTGCTCGCGTATGTGCTACACAGCTCAGGCTGCTATGAATCATGCCATGTCGCCCAATCGAGTGATTTCACGCAATGCCGTGCTCACACAGTGTCCTTGCACGCATGGAGTCAATGGATCAGACTGCAGCCACACGCAGTCACCTCCGGATTTGACATAGATCCATGCATGGAACACCGTTTGTGTGATCAGGCCAAAAAATGACAAATGCATATGGTGCAGCGACAGGTGGTTGCGCACCTAGGTGAAGTGCGCGCCTAAGTGATAAGATGCCCCCGAAATGTGTATGAATGCGTGTGAGGTGGCGTGACACAACACAAAAAGGGGGGCGGGGTATGGTCAGCCATCAATGGGCTGGGCGGGGGGGGGGGGGATGTGGGCAGCCATCAGTGCGCTTCGGTCCAGGACCAACACCAGTGACACACGATACTGTGCACAGCACACAGCCTACAGCCAAGGCATCCAGCGTGGACACAGTCCATCCAATGCAAATTAGAACAACCAAAGCGCACGGCAGACCAAACCGTAAACCCCCTTTATTGTTGTGCGACACAGTCGGGTAGAATTCAGGGTTTGAGTTGAGCTAGCCATGAAGCAGCCATGGCTGGCGGGCCCGGGGTTTCCGTGGGATACACAGAAAGCGCACCAGCCATTGGCGGTGGGGCCAAGCGTCGTGCGGATGTCTACAGCCTGTATGATGAAGCCCTCATCCACCGCCTCGAACGAGAAAATGGTCCTGCGGATGCAGCTGTTGCGTCCATTGACGTACGCACTCACGCTGTCACGCACATCCCCGATGCGGGCGTCGTTGGCAGAGACGCAGAAAATGTCACCGTTCTGTCGTGGGGGGATTGTGGCCTCAAGACTGAACTGCAGGAAGCCAGTCGCAGGGACACCCTCCCTGCAAGCACTGCACAGGTCAGCTCGGTCCCAGAGTTCAGTCACAAATGGCGCTGGCAGTCATAGTGAGTCGCCAGTCGATCTCCTGGGAGGGGGCTTAGCAGAAGTAGGGAGTGCTTATCACTGTGCGCTCTTGCGGGGCGCACACCTTCAGCTGTCGCACATGCTGATGACAACACACCCGCGTGCAAAGGGCTTCTGTGAAGGAGCCTTCTACTTGAGTTGGGGGCAAGAGGTTGTGATTGTACTTCAAACTCTAGGACCGTAGACTCCAAGTGTCTGCCGTTGCCCGATGCCATGCATGTGAATGGGTGTAGTTCACATGCACATGAACGCAGCATTGCAAGATGCAATGATTGAGCAGCGTACCCAGGTAAGTCAGCATCTATGGGGATTCCGACAGGCTCGACATCAAAGCTTGCCGTCAGCCGCGTCTCTGTGTCGGGGAGCGCGCCAGTGGGAGGCTCAACAAGCGGGAACAGCTCATCAAACGTGGGCAGTGAAGGGCCACCGGGGGCCGGTGGGGCGGTGAAAACCTCGCGCAAGTTACAGTTGAAGTATTGACCGCCTTTGCGGCAGTGGCCAATGCGCCTTCCAGGTGGGATTGTGCACGCGTTGCAGAAACGCATGCACCTGCATGCAACACGACCGGTTGCACATGGTAGCATATATGGTTGCATCGCGGAAGGAAACTCATGCTCAGGATCGCTTGCGAGACAAGCAAAGCTCACATCTGCGGCGTTGCAAAGCGGCGGATGAGCTGCAATGGAGCCTCAGCATTGGCGCTGCACGGTGCGTGCACCACACTCCACGCACTTGCAATTGCGCGAGCAGGGACTGTGGGCCTAGGCACCCAGATCTAGCCGGCCCATGCATGGCCATGGCCAGACCTCTGCAAAGCTCTGCCGGGAATCAGCTTATTCAATGCACCGTCTCGACAGGCTGACATGTGGTGTCATGCCCGTGGTGCTTGCCTTTCGCATTGTAGCATTTAGCGGCTCTGCGCAATCTGCTCGTGTGGTGTGTGTTACACAGCGACAGATCTAGGACTCAGCAGCGCCGAGGCAACAGATCAGGCAACAAGCAAACAGACAGACCGGCCACCGTAAGCACCAAGGCCACGCGCCGCACGAGCAAATGCCAGAACGAACTAACGCCCGCGCGAAAGCCGACACGCACACACCACGCAGTACCACGCAGGCCACGCGCACACCAAACACACAGCTAGCACTCGCCGGGTCCACAAGCGGTCGTCGACTCGACAATAGCAGTCTGCACGGGTGTGGTGTGTTTTGTGGTGTGTGTTTAGCGGTAGCCATATACATGCCGTGCTGGTCCACTTCGAATCCAATCTTCAAGCTGCTCATCCGCATGACTGGATTGCAATCTTCTTGCCTGTTAGAAAACTATCAGATGCACAGCGCCGCCTCCACTTCTCCACAATCTGTGTGCACATGGTCATGGGTTTAACACGTGCATGTAAGATCACAGAAACACAATCATCACAGCCGGCGCCATCGGGTAGGAGAGCACGTGCACCTGTATGGAAACATGCTTGCGCATGCCTGGGAACATGCTACTGATGCCAATTGCAGCTCAGGCCATCTGAACCAGCTGAAAGCGTAACAAGTGCGCGCACGCATGCCATGCACCTCCTTGCAGTGTTACACGGAGACGAACGCAATAGCCCGGCAGCAAGGGCAACAGCAGGAAAGAAGACGGCCAAAACCCCCGAAAGCAGACAACAGCAACAAGCAACAACTGTCTCAGGTGAAATCCACAACGAACCGACGCAACACAGCCGACACAACCACACCCACGCACCCACACGCATGCGCACTCCCGCACCCCACCACCACGGCACCTGCGCCGCAGTGCATGCAGCTCGCTAGCTATGGCAGCAGCATGTTTTTGGTTTTTTCATGCACATATGATGACCTGGCCATCCACATGATGACATGTCCATGGAGCAGCCATGTTAACGTCCGATAGGATCCGGAGAGTCTCAGTCGACAAGATGTATGCATACAAGAAGAACGCCATACACACCATGCGGCCAGTAGGCTGCATTGCAGTAGGCTGCATTGCAATTGGGCGCGCTCCAGGCCCAAAAACGTCAAGTTGGCACTCGGCAGGTCTGAGGGGGTGCGCACGAGGCCATTGTGCAGCCTTCATTGTGAACCAGAGCCCTGACGCCCGTCCGATCTGGCGCAGCGAGATTGTCCTCAACTTGAAGTGAGTTGTCATATGATGCGTGTGAGTCGGAAATCACCGACATGGCCGCCGATGATGTGCGCATGAGGAGTGTCTACTGTGGTTGCTGTTGCAAATCCCGGGAGGGTAAGTGCAATCACCACAGCACAGGCCAGCAGCGAGGGCACCATTGTAGTGAGGCGCGGTCTGATGCCACAGATGCAACTGCGGCCCTGTTCTGAGGCTGAGCTGATTATCGGTGGTTGCACTTCACTGTCAAGTGATGTACCCCTGCGGTGTGCCTGCAGTGAAAGCAAGTTTTCAGGTCAATGGACTGCGACGACTCGGAGGGCGTCAATGACCTGGCCAGCTCGTTGACAACCTGTGCAAAATGATTCTATGCAGCTCTGGACTTGTGGGGCGTGGATGCAGCACGCAGCTCGCGGCGATCTTAATCAACAATCACGCCATGGGCAAGACCCACAGCAAGCTTGACAATTGCACATGGTAAGGATGTGAATGATAATACCGAGCGCTAAGCTCTTGGATTCTGTAGTGGTGTGACCGCAGAGCGAAGCGAGGGCAATAAACAAATGCAAGCCAGCCAACAAAAACAAAAAACCCCATCCCGACATCACGCCAACTCGGACGGGCCTCGGCCACAGCGCCCCACTAGTAGCACCAACAGCTTCTGAAGTATGCAGGAATTCGAAGCCTTCAGAATGTAATACTGCGGTGATATTCACTCATGTAGTACAAGCACAATTGTTCACAGTCGGTCATCACGTGGATGGGGTGTTCTCTGCAGACAAGCCTTACTAGACTTGTATTCCCGGATGGGATTCATTCACGGACGGGCCTCGGCCACAGCGCCCCTGCGAGCAAGGAGAAGGAACGACGTTGTTCACACACAAAACAGGAGTCCAGGCAGGACCCGTACTCAGGGCACACATGCAACCGGGCCAGAACACCAAAGCCCGCAACGGAGACCCGGAGGGCAGGTAACCCCACCGCTGCCTGATCATCTTAACAGACGGCAGACACTCGCGCAGCCACACCAGCAACGAATGGCACCACGAAGCGCACCCACAGGGACCAGGCAGGGGCGCAGCCCCATCAAGCGGCCGGCAGCAAGCAGCAACATGCAGGATTCCAACAGCCACAATGCATGCGGGGCACTCACCCAATCAGCCAAATGCATGAGGGGCAATCAGCAAATGCGTGCGGGGCAACCAGCCAATGCATGCGGGGCACTCACCCAATCTTCTACCTTATTGATAGTACTCACCCAATGTGGTGTGGCCGGTTTGCTGGGGTGGGCGGTAGTGGCGCAATTTGGCGGGTGGTTGTTGTGGTGCGGCTGTGGCGCGGGTGCCGTGGTGGTTGGGGGGGTTGCGGGAGTGCGCATGCGTGTGGATGCGTGGGTGTGGTTGTGTCGGTTGAGTCCGCTGTGTCGGTTCGTTGTGGGCTTTTCACCTGAGACAGTTGTTGCTTGTTGCTGTGTTCTGCTTTCGGGGGTTTTGGCCGTCTACTTTCCTGCTGTTGCCCTCGCTGCCGGGCTATTGCGTTCATCTCCGTGTAACACCACCGCCACGAGTCACACGTCAATGCCATGATGGCTAAACATACCCCCCTTTTGTGTGTAAGCCAGTTGTCACAGGTGGTTAAAAATCCGGCCGCCGGCACCATAAACCGGCCCGCCGGGGGGTCGCCAGCACGGTCGGCCGCCGGGCGCGGTCGCCGGCGAGTCTTCGTGTTCAAAGATTTTTCCTCGATCGGCTAACACTATGCTTGCGCACCACGACAGCGTGGTTGGTGCACAAGACATCGTCCATTCGTAATACTTTGCGTCATGTCTCACGTGCCTAACAAAATTTACTCTGTATTGTCCGCATCGCCACGGGCAACATCTTAGGACGAACGTTAGTCGTTGCTACAACAAATACGACGCATGTGTACAGTGTGATTGTCGAATCTTAAATATTCCAGGCCTCGGGTAGTCAAATGTGCACAAGCCGGTCCAGCGAAAGTGGCCTTGTTGTCGTCGCCCACAGCGGACTCCGGCAGTTGTTGTCGAAAAACACAGAAACGTTGCAAAAACTTCCCAGTTACTTTGCCTTCAACGGCCGCCGGCGATCTTCGCCGCCCAGCGCCGGCGCCGGCACTTTGTTGAACCCAACTTGTACACAACTGCAAAACCTACCATAGCGGCTTGGGAAGGTTACGGAATCGTTCTCGATGACTCAACACGTCGCACAGTTATCCAAACGCCAATTCTGTCTGGCGGCGTGCGTATGAGGGAGTTGCGTCTTTGTACATTTCTCTTGCGTCAGGCATTTAATGTGACCAGTTGATGTGTACACGTGTCCGGCCGCCAGAACGCCCAATCAGGCAGCTTTGCAAGGGCGCTTGTGTGTTACACGTGATAGATCAAGCGCACGCCAGGCGACTGCCCCCAGCTTGATGGACGACCGAAGCGAGACAAGACGCGCTCCGGCACAGGCGCATGTCGTTCGTTTGTCCCTGTGATGAGACGTTTGGCCGTGTGGCCGGGTGCGTTCGCCCTTTTGAATAAGATCGCTGACCTTTGCTGCGGCTTCGGGGGCCTGTCCAGCGTCGAGCGTTCTTGCAGAATGCCCATGTGCGAACTCTCCACCCACTCTTCGTGCCGTTGGTGTGACGCGCTCAGGTTCCTCGCTGCAGGCTCCTCTGCGTATGCGGCTGGCGGGCAGGGCGTGGTGCCTGGCCACGATGTCCCGTCGGACGTGCTATAGGCGGCCGCTGGCCGCCTTGCTGGACCGGGTGCCGCGGCTGCAGCAGCGCAGGCCGGCCCCGCGTCTGGTCGTGTTGGCCCGCCGAACCTTCCCGCGAGCCACCGTGGGGGAGTGATGCGGCGCCGCTAGTGCCCTTCGCGCCCCGCCCTGAGGCCCCTGTCGGGCGGCCGGAGGGGGAGGGCTGGTACGCCTTGCACTGTGGGGGGCGTGCGCCCCCGGGCTCTCATGTGCGGGGGGCCGTGATGGAATGCTCCAGTGGGGCAGGATGGAGTGGGGGTGCTGCTGTAGGGGGGTCGGTGGTGGCTGGTTTTGCTGGGGTGGGCAGTAGTGCGGTGGTGGTTGTTGCTGTGCGCGGTTGTGGCGCGGGTGCCGTAGTGGAGGGGTGCGGGAGTGCGCGTGCGTGTGGGTGCGTGGGTGTGGTTGTGTCGGCTGTGTCGGTTCGTTGTGGCTTTTTCGCCTTGGAGAGCGATTGCTTTTTTGCTGGTGTCTACTTTCGGGGGTTTTGGCCGTCTACTTTCCTTCCGTTGCCCTCGCTGCCGGGCTATTGCGTTCATCTCCGTGTAACACAGTGATAGATCTAGGACTCAGCAGCGCCGACGCAGCAGACCAGGCAACAAGCAAACAGACAGACCGGCCACCGCAAGCACCAAGGCCACGCGCCGCACGGCGTTGTGTGACAGCCTGCGCAGGGTCGCCGCCGGCGTCTCGCCGGACTCAGTAGGATGAGACATGCAGCAGCTCACTGTGTGAAACATCGCAGGAAGTTCCGCATACAGACCAGCTGTGCACAGTGCTGGCCACCTTCTTAACAATTGAAACTGTTGCGTTACGTATACACGGAGATGAAACTGTTGCGTCATCTTGGGTCAAGCTTGACGCACAGCCCTCAAGGAGTACCGGCATGCCGACAGGTAGATTCACGGGGAGAGATATCATGCACTTGCGGCGTTGAGCGAGGAGGCTGATCATGACACCATGTTTCGTAGAGGGCGGTCGTGCGTCACGCGTACTAGTACTAGTCACGTGGCGCGTTGCTGCCAGCTGCAACACCCTCCATCGAGACATCTTGACGTTCTAATATCGGGACGGACTGATATCGATGAGATGAGCGCACCGCGCGATGCAGCATTTCTTTGAACAATGCAGGAGTGATGATTTGACTGCAGTTTCCGGCCGCGGCAGTAGCGTTTACCGCGTGATGCGTGTTCACCGCTACGCGTACGTGTTCGCTCTGAAGGACTCAAGCTGGACGCAGCTGCTGTCCCGGGAACGTTGGTTGGGCGGGCACGCACAAGCGTCGACGTCGTTGGAACTGCGCCGGTCTATTTAAACAAATTTGAGTGGTCACTGATGGCAAGACATCAACAGGAGATCGCAAGCCGCGTTAAATGTACGATTAGTCGATTGTCAGCTAGAATGGGTCTCTGTACAGACAGTGTATGCGAGCGCAATTGCACAGTTACATCGAGGGGCTCCGATCCAGTGCACCAGGCGAATGTACAACTAGATTCTAGACTCACATGCAACCCAGCAGATGCGAGCGCAATTGCAAGCATGTATGCACGCCAACATACGGCAGCCGGTCCCCCTCCCCGGGACTGGGACCTGCAGGCTGAGGGCTGGTACGCACGAGGGAAGTGATGTGATCAAGTCGATGCACGCTGAACGAGGCCTGCAGGCTGAGGGCTGGTACGCACGAGGGAAGTGATGTAATCAAGTCGCTGCACGCTGAAAGAAGTGTGCATCCTGCTGTGTCAGGATTCATTTATAGCTACAGGCACCCGGGGTCCCGGCTTGTGTTACTGTCAGTGACTTGTGTACACGTGAGATGTCCTGCCGCATGCGCAATCGCGATCGGCGACAATCGCGCATGAACCCTCTTTCTCTCAATACCGCAGTAAGCCCATGTGGATCAAACCTTGTAACTGTTGAACCCGTCATCACCGCGCTTCCGCGGATGCATGACCGTACGCGTCCCGATGCATCCCCGCCCCCCAGCGTGCACCCACGCCGTCCTCGACAGCGTACGCACCGTAACGTAGGCTTGTCGAGGCAAACAATAAGCATACAGTATCGTGTGGTATAATGCTGGCCTGCTTTGTTGCCTAAATAATTGCATGGGTGCCGCAAATGACAACGGTCCGCGCGTACTCCATTTCCAGTCACACACTCATTGAACTCAGCAGGAACCGCACAGATATGTCCTACTAACATATAATGTTGCTGCTGCCGTAGTTCTAGCCGTTGTTCTGCCCACCACGGACAGCTTCATGATGTAAGCAACACGTACGGCGCAGGCAACTGCCGCAGCTAGCAATCACGCCTGCAGGTGCTAAACTTCGCTCAACGCACAAACAGTAGATTGCGTAGGATTTTGTATAGCTTGAGCCTCACGCTGCATACTACTGTCATTCAGAGCGCTGTGAGCGCTGTCGTTGTTCAGATTTGACTGCATCAACGCAGCAGCAGCTGCTGCCACACACTATCCTTGCATCACATTTATTCAATATAGCGATACACATCGCCGGTAGCTCCGTGGGTTTCAAGGCTGCTGTTGTTTCGAAGCGGCTGCACTCCCAGGTCGATGCTATCGATCACATTGGCCAGCTAGATTATACATCACCAGCACACGCTTGGTAGAACACAATCTGCTGCATATGCTCACTTGCATAACCGTGAACCGTTGTGTAGCTGAGATGGGCTGCCCAGGTGCTCAGGCTGAGCCGTTTTGCAACCAGCTGCAGCAACCAGCTGCAGCAATCAGCTGCAGCAACCAGCTGCAGCAACCAGCTGCAGCAACCAGCTGCAGCAACCAGCTGCAGCAACCAGCTGCAGCAACCAGCTGCAGCAACCAGCTGCAGCAAAGCAGCAACCAGCTGCAGCAACCAGCTGCAGCAACCAGCTGCAGCAACCAGCTGCAGCAACCAGCTGCAGCAACCAGCTGCAGCAAACCAGCTGCAGCAACCAGCAATTGTGCTTTTTGCTGCCATCCGCTCCACACTCACCATTTTATCAGCAAGAGAACTAATCACAACACTCTTCTTGCCCAACATGAAGAAGTGGGTGAAGAGCACCAGTGTGCGGGCAGTGCGTCCACCAGCCAGCTCGTTCAACACATGATGCCAGAGAGGGGTAGAAATGTGGATTGGGCTGCAGGGGAGCATCCGGGTCTGGGCCATCAGCACTGGGAACCAAGCAGAACGTTGCATAGGCGTTTCAACCCACGAGACGAGCTACCTGAGGGTGAGCCTGAGTTCTCTCCTAGAGTGTTGGGTGCAGAGCTGCTGGCGCGCCATGAGCGCTGGCACGCACCGGAGATCAGTGATGCAGTGGTTGCAGCGCGCTGTGATCTTGCAGCGGCTGACAGTGCTGCGGCTGTGCCGCACTGGGAATATGATGCAGCAGACCAGCCGTCTTGGACACTGAACTGCGAGTTCAGGCCTGCAGAGACAATCCCTACGCGGGATAGAGCTGTGCTGCACATGGGAGACTGTGACATCTATCCGCTTCCAACTGATGAGGAGGCGGATGAAGATGCATCTGGTAGTGAGGATGACTCTGAGCCTGAGTCTAGATCCCGCTCACGCTCAGCGGAGCCAGTCCAGCGGTTGATGGGCAAGGAGCTGAGTGAGCCACCATCTGTGCGAGCTGACGGTCACGCGGCAGCCGAAGTTACCGCGGGTCCACAGTTGTCAGGCGTGATGACCGGGACAGATATGATAAGCCACGGCATATATTGGGTCTGAGGGCCAGGGGCAAGGCGAGCTACGGCATGTGCCTAGGGAATAGCGACAGGCGGTGATGGCTCAGGGGGAGAGTCAGCACCAAGTGCCGCGAGGGGGCAGCGGAGAACGTCTGGATCCGCCACATGAGGTGGGATTCGATGGGTTCCAAAGCTTTTTCATTTGATTCGCAAAGTCTTGAGACCTGCTGTCCATGCTGTGGGAGCCATTATGAGTGATGTTGCTGTTGAGCGCATCTCCCCGGAGGGTGCACGTGAGCATTGATGCTGGGAGCTCCACAGTGTTCAATGGTGAGAGTGACGTCGGGACTTAGCTGAAGGAGTGTCTGCGACGGCTGACAGTGTGACTCCTGATGCAGAAAAGCCGACGGGGCAGGAGGTGACTCCGAACGGTGGCCCTACTGCTAGCCTTTGTGAGTCCAGGCGTGCAGCTACCGTGAGGAAGAAGGTCGAGGTCGTAGTAGATGATCCAACGGGCAGCAGGCCATGCGTGGCACTCACCGTGAGCAGTGGATCACGGCCATGCTCGATGAGCTGACCTCCTTGAGAGAACATGACGTGTTTGAGCTGGTCGAGTGCCCATTAGGAGCGAAGCCTGTGACAGGCAAGTGGGGTGCTTAAGATCAAGCGAGGAGCACAGGGTGAAATTGAGCGTTTCAAAGCCAGATATGTAGCCAGGGGGTTTACGCAAGTGGAGGGCGTAGATTTCTTTGAGACATGGGCACCTGTGGGCAGTTATGCTACCTTCAGGGCTCTGTTATCGGTCTGTGCAGTAGAGGATCTAGAGACGAGGCATATAGACATAAAATGTGCTTTCCTGAATGGTGTTCTGGAGGAGGAAGTGTATGTGGCACAACCTCCTGTACTAGATGATGGGTCTGGTATGGTGTGGCGTCTGAAGAAGGCGTTGTATGGTCTGAAGCAGGCTGCCAGGGAGTGGCACAAAGCGCTTGCAGAGCTCTTGTTGAGTATGGGCTTTGTGAGATCAGCCAGTGACCCCGCACTGTTTATCTGCAAGTAGGACGTTGTCTTATTTTTCTGTGGGTCGATGATCTGTTGATTTTCGGTCTGGTAGAGCAGATGGATGATGCCATCAGAAAAGAGCCTTGAGGCATTTGAGGGTCGTGACCTGGGGGAGCTGGGATATGTGCTGGGCATGGAGGTCATACGTGATCGCGCTGCTCGCACTATCACCATCACACACAGAAAGAGCATCAGGGACATGCTGGAGAGATTCAGCATGAGTGAGTGCAGACGGCGCCAACTCCTTTGGTGCCAAAGCAGAAAATGTTTAGCCTGAAGGAAGATCCTAGCCAGGAGAAGGCTACAGGGCACAGAGCATAAGAGGTTTATGCAAGCCGTAGGAAGCATCCAGTATGTGGCAGTGTGTCGCGTCCAGACATCGCGTTTTCGGCTAATGTCTTGGCCAGGCATATGGCTGGGAGTGCCAAATGTCATTGGAATGGTGTCCTTCACGTACTGAGATACCTGCGAGGGACCATAGACTTTGGCTTGACCTTTAGTGGCTCCAATGGGGGATGTGAGGTGTTGGCAGGGCCAGCACTGGGAAACTTTCGAGATAGACTGCAGCTTGCGGTAGTACAAGCTTAGTCTAGGGGAGTGTCGTGATCCAGCCATGCACAGGACTACGGTGACCATGCATGGTGGCATACACAGGACTACGGTGACCATGTGTGCCAGGATACACGGTGCTGATCCGGAGTGGCTATGGGGCAGCCATGCACCGATGGCTGACCATATGCACGAGCAATGCATGCAGATTGCGTGCCAGCAGACATTGATTCTGATCGTATCCGTATGAGTCGTTTAGAGAACGCTTATATAGGCTCTGTCGATCGTAGTGTAATCACTCTTTCTCTACTGTCCGAAGTCTCATCAGTGTCGTCGCCTCCAACGAAGATACAGTGCTGTCACCGGCAGATACCTAGACAGCAAGGTATGTGACAGTACCCTATCCCTGCGCATAGCTACGGCATGCTCAGGATCCCACAGGCCTTAGGCCCGCGTCCAATGGATACAACATCTCGATCGCCGCTCGCGTTCACCGCAGCGAGTCCAACGGTCGATGGGCAAGGAGCCAAGTGAGCCACCCCCACCTGTGCGAGCTGACGGTCACGGCGGCGGCCGAAGTCACGCGGGTCCACGGTGTCAGGGCGTGATGACCGCGACGGATATGGAGAGCCACGGCATATATCTAGGTCTGAGGGCCAGGGGCAAGGCGCACTATGGCATGTGCCTAGTGGAGTAGAGGCAGGCGGAGCTGGCTCAGGGGGAGAAGTTAGCACCAAGTGCCGCAAGAGGCAGCGGAGAACATCTGGATCCACCACAAGAGGTGAGGGTTCGATGGGTTCCAAAACCTTTCAAATTGATTCGCCGAAACTTAAGACCTGCTGTCCATGCTGTGAGAGTGAATGAGAGAGATAATGTAGCTGTTGAGCGCATTTCCCCGGATGATGCAACGTGAGCATGATGATGCTGAGGCTCCACAGTAGTCCATATGGAGAATGACGTCGGTGACTTGTCTGAAGGAGTGTTGGCGACGGTGACAGTGTGACTCCTGATGCAGAACAAACGACGGGGCAGGAGGTGAATCTTTACAGTGGCAAGACTGCTAGTCGTTGTGAGTCCCGGCGTGCAGCCACTGTGAAGAAGAAGGTCGAGTTTGTGCTGGACGATCCAACGGTGCAGCAAGCCATAAGAGGCTGTTATCGTGAGTGAGAGCTTGGAGATTGCAGCATGATAGATGAACTGACCTCCTCACAGGGAGCACGACGTGTGTTGAGCTGCGTCGAGTGTCCATCAGGAGGTCCATAATAATCTGTGACAAGCAAATGGGTGCTTAAGATTAAAGCGAAGTGTGAACACGGGGTGAAATTGAGCGATTCAAAGCTAGATATGAGCTAGAGGATTCACGCAGGTAGAAGGCGGTTGATTTCTTCGAGACTTGATCTCTGTGTGTTGGGCTCCTTCAGGGCTGCTATTGCTACTTCTACGGTCTGTGCTCTAGAGGATCTAGAGACGAGGCATATAGACATAAAATGTGCTTTCCTAAACGGTGTTTTGGAGGAGGAAGTGTATGTGGTAGCCACTCGTCCATACTAGATGATGGGTCTGGTATGGTGTGGCGTCTGAAGAAGGCGTTATGGTCTGAAGCAAGCAATGTGCCAGGAATGGCACAAAGGCACTTACGAAACTTTTGTTGAGTATGGGTTTTGTGAGAGCTAGCTAGTGACACCCTGCACTGGTGTCATTTGCAAAGTAAGGATGACGTCTGTATTTTTTTCTATGGGTGGTCGATGATCTGTTGATCTTCGGTCGCAGAGAGCAGATGGATGATGCCATCAGAAAGATCCTTGAGGCATTTGAGGGTCGTGACCTGGGGGGCTGGGATATGTGCTGGGCATGGGGTCATACGTGATCGTACTGCTCGCACTATCACCATCACACACAGAAAGAGCGTCAGGGACATGCTGAAGCGGTTTGGCATGAGTGAGTGCAGACGGGCACCAACTCCGTTAGTACCCAAGCAGAAATGTTTAGTCTTAAGGAAGATCCTAGCCAGGCAAAGGCTACAGCGTAGAGCATAAGAGGTTTATGCAAGCCGTAGGAAGCATCCAGTATGTGGCAGTTGTGTCGCGTCCAGACGTTTCGCGTTTCCGGCTAATGTGCTGGCTTGGCCAGGCATATGCTAAGTGCCGAATGTCATTGGAATGGTGTCCTTCACGTACTACTGAGATACCTGCGAGGAACCATAGACTTTGGCTTGACCTTTAGTGGCTCCAATGGGGGATGTGAGGTGTTGGAAGCATTTACGGATGCTGACTTCGCCAAATGTGCTTGCTTGAAGAGCGTGTCAGGAGTGATAGTCCGGATGCATGGGAACTGTGTGTTCTGGCGTTCGAAGAGACAGACTATGTGGCTGGTGACACGACTGAGGCGGAGCTTATTGCGATCTCAGCCAATGAGGTGATTTGGGCAAAGCAGTTGTGCACTGATCTTGGGTTGTCGGCTGTGAAGCCAACCTGTGGGGTGACAACAAGAGTGCCAAATTGTTAGCAGTGAACCCCATCTCTAGTGACCGCTCCAAGCACATCAGGGTAAGGGACTTGAGAGTCCGTGAGTTCGTAGAACTCGATGAGTTGACTATCAGCTGGGTTAGCACGGTAGACATGCTAGCTGATATGTTTACGAAGGTGTTGGCAGGAACCGAGCACTAGGCAAAATTTTAGAAGTAGACTACCAACTTGCAAGGTAGTATACAAGCCTAGTCTAGGGGGAGATGTCGTTGGATTTCTAGCCATGCAACAGGACTTACGGAGACCATGCATGGTTGGCATACACAGGACGTAATTGGTGACGCATGTATGCAGGATCACGGTGCTGATTCCGGAGTGGGCTATGGGACGCCAGTGCACCGTATGGCTTTACCTATATTGCACGAAGCAATCTCTATGCTAGATGTGCGTTGCCGGCAGGACAATGATTCTGATCGTATACCTTAGAGGACGTTTGATTGAACGCTTATATAGGGCCTCTACTGATCAAAGTGTAATCCACTCTTCTTCTGCTAAGTCTCACGTGCTATATTCCAAAGACTCAGAGCGCACTGTCACAGCAGAGACCTGTACACCAGCCAGGTATGTGACCAGCGGCGACCCCCTGCGCCAGCTACGGCAGTGCCTAGATCCCACGATGCCCAAGGGCTTTCGGTCCACTGAATTACGACAATAGATAGATACCGGACTGTACAGGTGTGTCCTCGAGATCTCAAGCGTCATGTGCCACGCACCTCGCACAAGTTCCAATTCCGCTTTGCCGTGCGAACCCCACGCACGACCAAGGCTCACGTACACTCAAGCCCATCACACACATTTCCACGCCCCATGCACGCTCTGACCCACTTCACTCAAGCCCATCACACATATTTCCACGCCACGCACGCTCTAACCCACTTTGCAAACAGCGACGCATCAAGCGCGTCATGATGGCTATACGCTAGAGCGATGTGACACGCTCATCGGAACGCGAAGGCGTAACTGCAGGTTCCCCCTAGACTCTATCGCAAGCTAATAGACATCACAGAAACACCCGCATTTATCACCAATACCATGTTGTAATTCAGTGGACCGCGTCCTAAGGCCTGTGGGAACATGTGCATGCCGTAGCCATGCGCAGGGGTTGGTGCTATCGCATACCTGTGCTGGTCTACAGGTCTTGCCCGTGATAGCGCCTGTGTCTTCGTTGGAGGTGAATACATGTGAGTCTTTGGCAGTAAGAGAAGAGTGATTACACTATGATCAATTGAGCCTATATAAGCGATCTCTAAACCACTCGTACGGATACAATCAGAAACATTGGCTGCTGGCACGCAATCTGCAAGCATTGCTCGTGCTTATGGTCAGCCGTCGGTGCATGGCTGCTCCATAGCCACTCCGGATCTGCACCGTGCATCCACTCCATACAGGGTCACCGTAAACCTGTGTATGACTGCAAGCATAGTCAACGTAGTCTTGTGCATGGCTGGATCACGACAGCTTGGTACTGGCGGGCATCCCTGGGAGGCACAGGGCATCACAATGACACAAAGCAGAGTCACTAGTGCAGGCAGCACATGGGTAGACACATCTGGGCAGTGTCTACATGTGACTTCGTGGTGGCAGACTGTTCAAACTGGGCCATCTTCGTTCCATGCGACTCACATGCATCGACCGAGGCCACAGTTCACGCTCTATGGGAACGAGTGTTCAGTTGGGTAGGTTTGCCCAATGTGAATATTGGCGACCGCGACTCACGCCTAACCACCTCAATGATGCCGCCGCTCCGCAACTTTCTCACGATGGTTCCACGGAGTGGTCACACTTAAATCGCCTCCAAGAGCCAGAAGACAGAAGACTGGTGAAGCGTTTCGACATAAGGTTGAGGCGCACAGTTGCGTTGAAGTGTGCCTCGGTCAAGAAATACAATAATCGCTTTGACGACGATGAGGATGACGATGATAGCGACAATGAAGCTGATGTTCTGTGGGAAAATACACACCACGAACGCTTCAGTCCAGACTGACCTGAGACCCGAGCACTTTGCCTCTTATTAGGTTCTTTTATGACTGTTTCGCCTCACACTGAATTCAATTCGCAGTGTCCAGCTAAGGGGGAGGACTGAAGCCATTATGCTCTCCTGTACGTGAATCCCGTTAAGTCGAATGTCCTGCGCTGCAGCATGCAGCACAGCTAAACCTGCTCTGGTATCATACTCAATAAAATACCAGGTGCATCCCAAAGTCTCCGCGCTTCGTTACAGTGTAAACACAACATATTTTCGCGTTTGTTTCAACGTGCGATCGACACGACGTATTGTACGATGCACACACAGTTCAAAACATTCGGCTGCTAGCATATGTGGACGATACTGTTTTGTTCACAAGAACGCTTTTGTTACACTGTGATAGATCATGGACTCAGCTGCGCCGACAGTTATAAGGCAAACAGATAAACCATCACAAGCCCCGCCACTTGTGTGATTGTAGCGCATAGTGCGAACCTCTGCCATGGGAGGCAGTGACTGCCCAGCCCATTCGTGTCACATATTGCGTGGTCGCCTACATGTACTACTAGATGCTGAAAGAGCAGAACAAGAAAAGAACTAAAAAGTAGGTCTGGCTAGCCACCGACCTACATCTTTGGCTTAACAAGTCTCTCATGCTAGAGTCATGTCAGTGGCGCAGTTGTTGATCAACATGAAGTGGTGATAGTCTAGTTTGTCTGAGGTCTCACGCATTGGGCGCCTCTTCAACGACAGATAGATGCACAGCCCGCCCGATGTCCGCGTTGACGGACATGTAGACCGATGCAGACGTGCGCCTTGGTGTGTCCGCGATTGCCAGATACTGCCCGACGCTCGACTGCACCTGGCCGCTGGTGTCAAAGTTGCGCGTCAGCACCACGACCGTTCCTCCGTTGTGCCCCACAAACTCCCACACTGCCGCTTTGTTACGGTCATTGTGGAATATGACGCGCAGGTCATCCGGAGTGCCCCTGTCAGTGGAATAGAAATCATGGACGCCCATGTACCTGCACCTCTGGGCCGGTGTCAGCGCTGATCGCGCCCGATCATTCATGCGTCAAGCTCGGTGATGTGCCGGCTGTGAACGTAGCCACTTGTGCTCGCGTATGTGCTACACAGCTCAGGCTGCTATGAATCATGCCATGTCGCCCAATCGAGTGATTTCACGCAATGCCGTGCTCACACAGTGTCCTTGCACGCATGGAGTCAATGGATCAGACTGCAGCCACACGCAGTCACCTCCGGATTTGACATAGATCCATGCATGGAACACCGTTTGTGTGATCAGGCCAAAAAATGACAAATGCATATGGTGCAGCGACAGGTGGTTGCGCACCTAGGTGAAGTGCGCGCCTAAGTGATAAGATGCCCCCGAAATGTGTATGAATGCGTGTGAGGTGGCGTGACACAACACAAAAAGGGGGGCGGGGTATGGTCAGCCATCAATGGGCTGGGCGGGGGGGGGGGGGATGTGGGCAGCCATCAGTGCGCTTCGGTCCAGGACCAACACCAGTGACACACGATACTGTGCACAGCACACAGCCTACAGCCAAGGCATCCAGCGTGGACACAGTCCATCCAATGCAAATTAGAACAACCAAAGCGCACGGCAGACCAAACCGTAAACCCCCTTTATTGTTGTGCGACACAGTCGGGTAGAATTCAGGGTTTGAGTTGAGCTAGCCATGAAGCAGCCATGGCTGGCGGGCCCGGGGTTTCCGTGGGATACACAGAAAGCGCACCAGCCATTGGCGGTGGGGCCAAGCGTCGTGCGGATGTCTACAGCCTGTATGATGAAGCCCTCATCCACCGCCTCGAACGAGAAAATGGTCCTGCGGATGCAGCTGTTGCGTCCATTGACGTACGCACTCACGCTGTCACGCACATCCCCGATGCGGGCGTCGTTGGCAGAGACGCAGAAAATGTCACCGTTCTGTCGTGGGGGGATTGTGGCCTCAAGACTGAACTGCAGGAAGCCAGTCGCAGGGACACCCTCCCTGCAAGCACTGCACAGGTCAGCTCGGTCCCAGAGTTCAGTCACAAATGGCGCTGGCAGTCATAGTGAGTCGCCAGTCGATCTCCTGGGAGGGGGCTTAGCAGAAGTAGGGAGTGCTTATCACTGTGCGCTCTTGCGGGGCGCACACCTTCAGCTGTCGCACATGCTGATGACAACACACCCGCGTGCAAAGGGCTTCTGTGAAGGAGCCTTCTACTTGAGTTGGGGGCAAGAGGTTGTGATTGTACTTCAAACTCTAGGACCGTAGACTCCAAGTGTCTGCCGTTGCCCGATGCCATGCATGTGAATGGGTGTAGTTCACATGCACATGAACGCAGCATTGCAAGATGCAATGATTGAGCAGCGTACCCAGGTAAGTCAGCATCTATGGGGATTCCGACAGGCTCGACATCAAAGCTTGCCGTCAGCCGCGTCTCTGTGTCGGGGAGCGCGCCAGTGGGAGGCTCAACAAGCGGGAACAGCTCATCAAACGTGGGCAGTGAAGGGCCACCGGGGGCCGGTGGGGCGGTGAAAACCTCGCGCAAGTTACAGTTGAAGTATTGACCGCCTTTGCGGCAGTGGCCAATGCGCCTTCCAGGTGGGATTGTGCACGCGTTGCAGAAACGCATGCACCTGCATGCAACACGACCGGTTGCACATGGTAGCATATATGGTTGCATCGCGGAAGGAAACTCATGCTCAGGATCGCTTGCGAGACAAGCAAAGCTCACATCTGCGGCGTTGCAAAGCGGCGGATGAGCTGCAATGGAGCCTCAGCATTGGCGCTGCACGGTGCGTGCACCACACTCCACGCACTTGCAATTGCGCGAGCAGGGACTGTGGGCCTAGGCACCCAGATCTAGCCGGCCCATGCATGGCCATGGCCAGACCTCTGCAAAGCTCTGCCGGGAATCAGCTTATTCAATGCACCGTCTCGACAGGCTGACATGTGGTGTCATGCCCGTGGTGCTTGCCTTTCGCATTGTAGCATTTAGCGGCTCTGCGCAATCTGCTCGTGTGGTGTGTGTTACACAGCGACAGATCTAGGACTCAGCAGCGCCGAGGCAACAGATCAGGCAACAAGCAAACAGACAGACCGGCCACCGTAAGCACCAAGGCCACGCGCCGCACGAGCAAATGCCAGAACGAACTAACGCCCGCGCGAAAGCCGACACGCACACACCACGCAGTACCACGCAGGCCACGCGCACACCAAACACACAGCTAGCACTCGCCGGGTCCACAAGCGGTCGTCGACTCGACAATAGCAGTCTGCACGGGTGTGGTGTGTTTTGTGGTGTGTGTTTAGCGGTAGCCATATACATGCCGTGCTGGTCCACTTCGAATCCAATCTTCAAGCTGCTCATCCGCATGACTGGATTGCAATCTTCTTGCCTGTTAGAAAACTATCAGATGCACAGCGCCGCCTCCACTTCTCCACAATCTGTGTGCACATGGTCATGGGTTTAACACGTGCATGTAAGATCACAGAAACACAATCATCACAGCCGGCGCCATCGGGTAGGAGAGCACGTGCACCTGTATGGAAACATGCTTGCGCATGCCTGGGAACATGCTACTGATGCCAATTGCAGCTCAGGCCATCTGAACCAGCTGAAAGCGTAACAAGTGCGCGCACGCATGCCATGCACCTCCTTGCAGTGTTACACGGAGACGAACGCAATAGCCCGGCAGCAAGGGCAACAGCAGGAAAGAAGACGGCCAAAACCCCCGAAAGCAGACAACAGCAACAAGCAACAACTGTCTCAGGTGAAATCCACAACGAACCGACGCAACACAGCCGACACAACCACACCCACGCACCCACACGCATGCGCACTCCCGCACCCCACCACCACGGCACCTGCGCCGCAGTGCATGCAGCTCGCTAGCTATGGCAGCAGCATGTTTTTGGTTTTTCATGCACATATGATGACCTGGCCATCCACATGATGACATGTCCATGGAGCAGCCATGTTAACGTCCGATAGGATCCGGAGAGTCTCAGTCGACAAGATGTATGCATACAAGAAGAACGCCATACACACCATGCGGCCAGTAGGCTGCATTGCAGTAGGCTGCATTGCAATTGGGCGCGCTCCAGGCCCAAAAACGTCAAGTTGGCACTCGGCAGGTCTGAGGGGGTGCGCACGAGGCCATTGTGCAGCCTTCATTGTGAACCAGAGCCCTGACGCCCGTCCGATCTGGCGCAGCGAGATTGTCCTCAACTTGAAGTGAGTTGTCATATGATGCGTGTGAGTCGGAAATCACCGACATGCCGCCGATGATGTGCGCATGAGGAGTGTCTACTGTGGTTGCTGTTGCAAATCCCGGGAGGGTAAGTGCAATCACCACAGCACAGGCCAGCAGCGAGGGCACCATTGTAGTGAGGCGCGGTCTGATGCCACAGATGCAACTGCGGCCCTGTTCTGAGGCTGAGCTGATTATCGGTGGTTGCACTTCACTGTCAAGGTGATGTACCCCTGCGGTGTGCCTGCAGTGAAAGCAAGTTTTCAGGTCAATGACTGCGACGACTCGGAGGGCGTCAATGACCTGGCCAGCTCGTTGACAACCTGTGCAAAATGATTCTATGCAGCTCTGGACTTGTGGGGCGTGGATGCAGCACGCAGCTCGCGGCGATCTTAATCAACAATCACGCCATGGGCAAGACCCACAGCAAGCTTGACAATTGCACATGGTAAGGATGTGAATGATAATACCGAGCGCTAAGCTCTTGGATTCTGTAGTGTGTGACCGCAGAGCGAAGCGAGGGCAATAAACAAATGCAAGCCAGCCAACAAAAACAAAAAACCCCATCCCGACATCACGCCACACTCGGACGGGCCTCGGCCACAGCGCCCCACTAGTAGCACCAACAGCTTCTGAAGTATCGCAGGAATTCGAAGCCTTCAGAATGTAATACTGCGGTGATATTCACTCATGTAGTACAAGCACAATTGTTCACAGTCGGTCATCACGTGGATGGGGTGTTCTCTGCAGACAAGCCTTACTAGACTTGTATTCCCGGATGGGATTCATTCACGGACGGGCCTCGGCCACAGCGCCCCTGCGAGCAAGGAGAAGGAACGACGTTGTTCACACACAAAACAGGAGTCCAGGCAGGACCCGTACTCAGGGCACACATGCAACCGGGCCAGAACACCAAGCCCGCAACGGAGACCCGGAGGGCAGGTAACCCCACCGCTGCCTGATCATCTTAACAGACGGCAGACACTCGCGCAGCCACACCAGCAACGAATGGCACCACGAAGCGCACCCACAGGGACCAGGCAGGGGCGCAGCCCCATCAAGCGGCCGGCAGCAAGCAGCAACATGCAGGATTCCAACAGCCACAATGCATGCGGGGCACTCACCCAATCAGCCAATGCATGAGGGGCAATCAGCAAATGCGTGCGGGGCAACCAGCCAATGCATGCGGGGCACTCACCCAATCTTCTACCTTATTGATAGTACTCACCCAATGTGGTGGTGGCCGGTTTTGCTGGGGTGGGCGGTAGTGCGCAATTTGGCGGGTGGTTGTTGTGTGCGGCTGTGGCGCGGGTGCCGTGGTGGTGGGGGGGTTGCGGGAGTGCGCATGCGTGTGGATGCGTGGGTGTGGTTGTGTCGGTTGAGTCCGCTGTGTCGGTTCGTTGTGGCTTTTCACCTGAGACAGTTGTTGCTTGTTGCTGTGTTCTGCTTTCGGGGGTTTTGGCCGTCTACTTTCCTGCTGTTGCCCTCGCTGCCGGGCTATTGCGTTCATCTCCGTGTAACACCACCGCCACGAGTCACACGTCAATGCCATGATGGCTAAACATACCCCCCTTTTGTGTGTAGCCAGTTGTCACAGGTGGTTAAAAATCCGGCCGCCGGCACCATAAACCGGCCGCCGGGGGTCGCCAGCACGGTCGGCCGCCGGGCGCGGTCGCCGGCGAGTCTTCGTGTTCAAAGATTTTTCCTCGATCGGCTAACACTATGCTTGCGCACCACGACAGCGTGGTTGGTGCACAAGACATCGTCCATTCGTAATACTTTGCGTCATGTCTCACGTGCCTAACAAAATTTACTCTGTATTGTCCGCATCGCCACGGGCAACATCTTAGGACGAACGTTAGTCGTTGCTACAACAAATACGACGCATGTGTACATGTGATGTCGAATCTTAAATATTCCAGGCCTCGGGTAGTCAAATGTGCACAAGCCGGTCCAGCGAAAGTGGCCTTGTTGTCGTCGCCACAGCGGACTCCGGCAGTTGTTGTCGAAAAACACAGAAACGTTGCAAAAACTTCCCAGTACTTTGCCTTCAACGGCCGCCGGCGATCTCGCCGCCCAGCGCCGGCGCCGGCACTTTGTTGAACCCAACTTGTACACAACTGCAAAACCTACCATAGCGGCTTGGAAGGTTACGGAATCGTTCTCATGATCAGACACGTCGCACAGTTATCCCAAACGCCAATTCTGTCGGCGTGCGTATGAGGGAGTTGCGTCTTGTACATTTCTCTTCGTCAAGGCATTTAATGTGACAGTGTACACGTGTCGCGGCCGCAGAACCGCCCAATCAAGGCAGCTTTGCAAGGCGTTGTGTGTTACACAGTGATAGATCAGCCGCACGCCAGGCGCTGCCGCCCAGCTGATGGACGACCGGAAGCGAGACAAGTACGGCCGCTCCGGCACAGGCGCATGTCGCTTCGTGTCCCTGTCGCATGAGACGTTTGGCCGTGTGGGCACGGGTGCGTTCGCCCTTTTGAATAAGATCGCTGACTTTGCTGCGGCTTCGGGGGCCGTGTCCAGGCGAGCGTTCTTGCAGAATGCCATGTGCGAACTCTCCACCACTCTGTGCCGTGGTGTGACGCGCCAGGTCCTCGCTGCGGCTCCGCTGCGTATGCGGCTGGCGGGCAGGGCGGTGGTGCCTGGCCACGATGTCCCGTCGGACGTGCTATAGGCGGCCGCTGGCCGCCTTGCTGGACCGGGTGCCGCGGCTGCAGCAGCGCAGGCCGGCCCCGCGTCTGGTCGTGTTGGCCCGCCGAACCTTCCCGCGAGCCACCGTGGGGGGAGTGATGCGGCGCCGCTAGTGCCCTTCGCGCCCCGCCCTGAGGCCCCTGTCGGGCGGCCGGAGGGGGAGGGCTGGTACGCCTTGCACTGTGGGGGGCGTGCGCCCCCGGGCTCTCATGTGCGGGGGGCCCGTGATGGAATGCTCCAGTGGGGCAGGATGGAGTGGGGGTGCTGCTGTAGGGGGGTCGGTGGTGGCTGGTTTTGCTGGGGTGGGCAGTAGTGCGGTGGTGGTTGTTGCTGTGCGCGGTTGTGGCGCGGGTGCCGTAGTGGAGGGGTGCGGGAGTGCGCGTGCGTGTGGGTGCGTGGGTGTGGTTGTGTCGGCTGTGTCGGTTCGTTGTGGCTTTTTCGCCTTGGAGAGCGATTGCTTTTTTGCTGGTGTCTACTTTCGGGGGTTTTGGCCGTCTACTTTCCTTCCGTTGCCCTCGCTGCCGGGCTATTGCGTTCATCTCCGTGTAACACAGTGATAGATCTAGGACTCAGCAGCGCCGACGCAGCAGACCAGGCAACAAGCAAACAGACAGACCGGCCACCGCAAGCACCAAGGCCACGCGCCGCACGGCGTTGTGTGACAGCCTGCGCAGGGTCGCCGCCGGCGTCTCGCCGGACTCAGTAGGATGAGACATGCAGCAGCTCACTGTGTGAAACATCGCAGGAAGTTCCGCATACAGACCAGCTGTGCACAGTGCTGGCCACCTTCTTAACAATTGAAACTGTTGCGTTACGTATACACGGAGATGAAACTGTTGCGTCATCTTGGGTCAAGCTTGACGCACAGCCCTCAAGGAGTACCGGCATGCCGACAGGTAGATTCACGGGGAGAGATATCATGCACTTGCGGCGTTGAGCGAGGAGGCTGATCATGACACCATGTTTCGTAGAGGGCGGTCGTGCGTCACGCGTACTAGTACTAGTCACGTGGCGCGTTGCTGCCAGCTGCAACACCCTCCATCGAGACATCTTGACGTTCTAATATCGGGACGGACTGATATCGATGAGATGAGCGCACCGCGCGATGCAGCATTTCTTTGAACAATGCAGGAGTGATGATTTGACTGCAGTTTCCGGCCGCGGCAGTAGCGTTTACCGCGTGATGCGTGTTCACCGCTACGCGTACGTGTTCGCTCTGAAGGACTCAAGCTGGACGCAGCTGCTGTCCCGGGAACGTTGGTTGGGCGGGCACGCACAAGCGTCGACGTCGTTGGAACTGCGCCGGTCTATTTAAACAAATTTGAGTGGTCACTGATGGCAAGACATCAACAGGAGATCGCAAGCCGCGTTAAATGTACGATTAGTCGATTGTCAGCTAGAATGGGTCTCTGTACAGACAGTGTATGCGAGCGCAATTGCACAGTTACATCGAGGGGCTCCGATCCAGTGCACCAGGCGAATGTACAACTAGATTCTAGACTCACATGCAACCCAGCAGATGCGAGCGCAATTGCAAGCATGTATGCACGCCAACATACGGCAGCCGGTCCCCCTCCCCGGGACTGGGACCTGCAGGCTGAGGGCTGGTACGCACGAGGGAAGTGATGTGATCAAGTCGATGCACGCTGAACGAGGCCTGCAGGCTGAGGGCTGGTACGCACGAGGGAAGTGATGTAATCAAGTCGCTGCACGCTGAAAGAAGTGTGCATCCTGCTGTGTCAGGATTCATTTATAGCTACAGGCACCCGGGGTCCCGGCTTGTGTTACTGTCAGTGACTTGTGTACACGTGAGATGTCCTGCCGCATGCGCAATCGCGATCGGCGACAATCGCGCATGAACCCTCTTTCTCTCAATACCGCAGTAAGCCCATGTGGATCAAACCTTGTAACTGTTGAACCCGTCATCACCGCGCTTCCGCGGATGCATGACCGTACGCGTCCCGATGCATCCCCGCCCCCCAGCGTGCACCCACGCCGTCCTCGACAGCGTACGCACCGTAACGTAGGCTTGTCGAGGCAAACAATAAGCATACAGTATCGTGTGGTATAATGCTGGCCTGCTTTGTTGCCTAAATAATTGCATGGGTGCCGCAAATGACAACGGTCCGCGCGTACTCCATTTCCAGTCACACACTCATTGAACTCAGCAGGAACCGCACAGATATGTCCTACTAACATATAATGTTGCTGCTGCCGTAGTTCTAGCCGTTGTTCTGCCCACCACGGACAGCTTCATGATGTAAGCAACACGTACGGCGCAGGCAACTGCCGCAGCTAGCAATCACGCCTGCAGGTGCTAAACTTCGCTCAACGCACAAACAGTAGATTGCGTAGGATTTTGTATAGCTTGAGCCTCACGCTGCATACTACTGTCATTCAGAGCGCTGTGAGCGCTGTCGTTGTTCAGATTTGACTGCATCAACGCAGCAGCAGCTGCTGCCACACACTATCCTTGCATCACATTTATTCAATATAGCGATACACATCGCCGGTAGCTCCGTGGGTTTCAAGGCTGCTGTTGTTTCGAAGCGGCTGCACTCCCAGGTCGATGCTATCGATCACATTGGCCAGCTAGATTATACATCACCAGCACACGCTTGGTAGAACACAATCTGCTGCATATGCTCACTTGCATAACCGTGAACCGTTGTGTAGCTGAGATGGGCTGCCCAGGTGCTCAGGCTGAGCCGTTTTGCAACCAGCTGCAGCAACCAGCTGCAGCAATCAGCTGCAGCAACCAGCTGCAGCAACCAGCTGCAGCAACCAGCTGCAGCAACCAGCTGCAGCAACCAGCTGCAGCAACCAGCTGCAGCAACCAGCTGCAGCAACCAGCTGCAGCAACCAGCTGCAGCAACCAGCTGCAGCAACCAGCTGCAGCAACCAGCTGCAGCAACCAGCTGCAGCAACCAGCTGCAGCAACCAGCAATTGTGCTTTTTGCTGCCATCCGCTCCACACTCACCCATTTTATCAGCAAGAGAACTAATCACAACACTCCAATCGATCAGGCCTTGTTATTGAACGCTCTGAGGCCTCATGAGGTGCTCTGAGCTGCAAAGCTTCTCTGAGTGCAAGTTGCCACGCTGGTATTGCGTCATCCTTGTACCTTTTCGATACTACTTATGGCGTGCTGATCCTAGTGGGGTATCTGCGGAAATTTTCGTCAGTGCGTGTCTCAAGAGGTTTAGCCATCACAGCCCCCGAGGCAGGGCATGTCAGTTGCCCATGAGTTGCAACCCATGGAGAAGATGGGCTGGGGTCTCGCGCGGGATCACGATCGGATTCCGACGCTCTACGTCTGATGTGGCCTTGTTCGCCACACACAACATGGTTCAGGGCGTAATATGTGACCCGCTCGTGTACGTACAGCTTGCAGTGCCCCCTATGGACCATAGGCTATAGCTATGGTCATGACGTCATGCTGTACAGCATTTACGCGACGTCGACGCCTGATCACAGTCAGCCACTTGCTTGAAGTCAGTTGCAAAGGGTGTCCTCCACACATGCGATGCCAAGCACGGCCAGCAGGAGGTGATCCGGTAGGAGTGCTAGTACCTGCATGCATTCGTACTTCTGTAGTGCGTGGCCATCAATGCTGGACATGTGATTGGCCATCAACCCAATTATTTGCTGGCCACTAGGACCGCAGCAGACATCATGCATGCTCTGTGAATAAGGTACAAGCGATCGGACGCTGTAGAAGCATTCCCTGTCCTGTGCACCTGTGGTCGCAAACTGTCCAAGTTCTTCAGTTTGCTCGACGATTGCGGTGCCTGTGTTGGCGGCTTTGACGCTGTGATATATCTCTGTGCAACCCAAAGTTGGGGTCGACACAAACACGCACCGGACCCGAGCGGCGGGGGCCGGGTGGTAAAGCGGCATGCAAACCATCTCAGACAGGCAGCATGCAGCATGCATGAGCATGCCGAGCTGTAGCACTTGCAGCTGCGGGAGGAAGCGGCACGCATGAATCAGGTCTCCCTGGCCGACAGCACGACCCTGCCTATGCCCGACGTGCTTTCCATCCCAGTGAAGGTGTGTCAGAGCAGTCAAGCCCTGCAGTTCGTGGCAGAAGTGCTCCACATTCTTGCCGTTGGGATCCGCATTGAGGTGCACTTTCGGGTCTTCCCGGTACCTACGGCCGAGAGGGACTGCCTTGAACTTCCAGCCGCTGTAGACTGCTCCAACAAGATACAGTGTTCAGAATGGCATTGAAATCGGCAGTACGGTGGCGGGAGCCTTTCCACTGAACATGCAGTGCACGAAGACTGCCTAGCGCAGACCTCGCATCAACCAGCACCTGCAAGCACGGCAATTCTGCATCGCGCTTGCAGTGTCTCAAGACGATCATTGTTATGTACGGCAGAAGCGGGACTGCGACACAGCAATCCGGTAGCTGCTCATCCCGCCCCGGGCGGCCCGCAGAGTGTTCTGGAATACCCAAACACAGCTGGACTTGCAGGCTCTGCAGCTGTGTGGCGCCCAGCAGCCGGCTGACGAGCGGCCCGTCACCGGCGCGCAACCACAGCGGCACGGCCAGCTCGCGCAATCGTGGAGCGGCTGCTACAGCAGCGACCAGGTTCTCCGCCGCATCGTCGACCAGGAACACTCGCAGCGCATCGCAGGCACATGTCATCACGTGCAGCTGAGTGAGCTGGGTCATGCGTGGCAGCACCGCAGCCACGTCAGTCCCGACGCGCTCGTCTGTAGATATAAAATGCCGGAGATCGGGGAGTAGCCGCAGCTCGGACAGCAGAAACAGGCCTGAGATGCACTGGAGGTATTGGGGCGCAGCTTCGTAGAACAAGGGTTCAACGCTCAACTCAAGGGAGGTCAGCAGTGCAAGCAGACCCACACCACAGCCCAACACAGACGCCAAGCTGAGCGTACTGCCTTCCTCAGAATCATCTGGAACGTGCAGATTTAGGTGTTGCAACCCTGGCGCACTGGACTGCACCTCTGCCAGGTGACTCCCGGCAAGCGGCGGCAGATGTGGGCAGTGCAGCTCCAGCACCTTGATCTTCGGCATTCCGCGCAGGGCCCGCTGCACGGCCGAAAAGGGCTGTTTCCACTGGCTCAGGGACTGCGCATTTTCCGCATTAGGGAGAAGCCCGAATGCCAGCGCGGTGAGCAGCGCAGTGAGCAGCGCGGTGAGTGGCGCGACCGCGCCTGCTGCCTCTAGCATGATGACGCTTGCGCTGCATTCATCCGAAGCGGCCCAGCCTGAAAGACGCAGCGTTTGCAATGCCGTGCAGCGGCTCAGGCCCGGCCGGAGGGCCTTCATGACTTGGATGGTGAGACGGTTGCGGCTGAGGTCGAGGCTCAGTAGGTGCGGCATACAGGGCAGCATGGCTGCAACGGCGCGTGCCACCCTTCCTGTGATGCCGGTCCCGCACAGGCTTAGTCCAGTGACAGATGATAGCTGCTGAACAATCCCAATGCATGACTCGCATGCATGCGGGAATATGGCACCTTCCAGGGACAGCTCTTCCAGCGCGCTGAAGGCCGTAATGGCGGTGAGGGCGGCATGCATGAGGTCCATCGGCACGCGGTCGAGGTGCAGGCTCGGCATGCATGAGGTCCATCGGCACGCGGTCGAGGTGCAGGCTCGGCATGCATGAGGTCCATCGGCACGCGGTCGAGGTACAGGCTGTGGTTGCGCTCGATAGAGGGGTGGTGGGCACGGAGGGCGGCGGAGTGGAAGGTGGTGGGAAGGTGGCGGAGGGCATCGGCCAAGGGCGTGTGGCTGAAGATGGCCAGCTGCAGTGCTCTGGGAGCAGCAACATCACCTGCAGCCACACGCAATATGCTGTACTTGCTTTGCGGAGATGCACAGGAGCGTGTGCAGTCAGATGTAGAGTGTGGCCTCAACTGACCTCGGGGGAGACAGCGCCTACTAGTAGGAGCTGACAAGCAGATACTCAGCACACGTGACATGGCACACAGAACACAAAGCACACACATGCAAGCCGGAGCAGGCAGTGCTTGTGCGTGCGTCCATTACGCCCGGATTGAACAAGTGCTTGTGCATGCCGTCTGTGCTGCAGCTGGACACCCAGGCACTCGTTTAACCTGCTCCGTTGTTGTCGTGCACCGGCAGCGACTTGCGCATTGATCACAGCGACGATCAGAGACTGACCTCATGAGATGGTGATCACCATCCATCGCATGCAGCACTGCGAGATCATACAGTTGGAATCCCCAGCGGGGTAACAGGGGATGCTTGCGTGGGCAACTCCAGCAGACCACCCTGTGAAGGACAGGGCCTGCTGCAACTGCGCTTGTCGCTCCTTGCGCCAACTCAACGTGTACGATTCTCACCATCTGGGTTCAAAATCCACGGGCGGCACCCCCGTCGGCGACACGACACTCCCGGGCGGCCCCGGACGGCAGTCGAATCGAATGTTTTGGGCATGATTTTCAGTTCTGGCCGGTTTGGATGGTTTTGAGGCATGTGCACAACACATCACGGCACCGATCTGTGTATAAGCTTACCCAACGTGAGCGTATGCAGTCACTGGGTGCAGAAGTTGTCAAAACTTTGACAGCATGACGTCTTGGATGAGTCGCATGCCTGCTTTCAAGCAACGCTGTGACCAGTGTGCGGGATCCGATATCGGCGATGTCCGCAAATTTGCCAACAGATAGTACAACAGGTCTCTGTAACTGGTTTAAAGCAAGCATATGGGCATGGTCATGTGCATTTTTGCGTTGTTTAATGCATGCGGCGCGCTGCAGCGTCGTTGCCAGAATTCTGCAAAAATTGAACCGATGCCGGTAAAGGTCTGTTCGCGAGCGGCGACAGGTCCCGGGCGGCCCGTATCGATCCCAGCTCACCATGCACAAGTGATGCAAAGCAAGATGCGCTGAAAGATGCGGAAATTGCGGCCTCGTCCCGCAGCATTGATCCCGGCGGCACACGGCAGGTTGTTTACATCGACAGCATTCCACTCAAACGACACGCAGACAATCGCAGGATAGAGCTGACGCGCTGTACATGAAAACACGTGCAGTCGCGTTACCGGAGTCGTGGGAGGAGCAGGGCCGGCACTCCTTGCCTTCACCGGAGAGCAGTGCAGTCACTCCTGGCTGCTGTAGCAGGACAGCCAGCTGCGCTGCAACAGAGTTCTGGGTTGTGTCGTCAATGAGCACGTCCGCAGCCTGCAGTAGAACCCGCGCTGGTTGTCTTCGATTCACACAGCGCGGACATGCATGCTGCTACGGCGCCAGCTCACGCCATGCAATAGTCATACGTCATGGAATAGTCATACGCAGTCAAACAACACTCACCGTCACACCGGCACAATCACCATTGGCAGTACTCTCTTGGTCCCAGATTTGTTCCATGCATGCACACGGCAGGCCATGGGCAAGGCCTTGCAGGGGCGCACCATGAGGATATGGGCCAGGCGCGGAGCAGCTGCGTAGGTGAGCATTGAGTGCACGTGTGGAGCTGCAAGGGCTGTACCACGTGGCACGTGCACATGTGGGGACTGCATGGAGTCTGGCGTGGCCTGCTCCTTGTGGCCGGCGGTGGCGCTTGCCGCCACAGTGTCCACGCCATGCATCCACATAGAGAAGGTCTGTTGCATCGGCCCTGCTGAGTCCTAGATCTATCACTGTGTAACACATAGAGAAGGCTGCCTCAGAGAGCGGGACAGGGGCGACGCCTGCATCGCCGCCAGCGCTGACGAGCTCCTGCAGCAGCTGACTGTGCGAGATGCACTCGCTGCTGACAGTGTGAAGGCTGCCCGTGGAGCTGTGAAGGGACAACTGCTCATCCGCCACGACAAGGTGGCACCACTGGTGCTCGCTAGGCAGCGTGAGGCCCGATGCCACGACGCGTGCACCTCGCTCCGCGGCCATGTCCATCACCTCGACCTCGACTCTGCATGTTAAAACAAGTATGCGCATCAGGCAGAGCAGTGCCGCATGGTTCGCGGATGGGGACTCATGCAGCCATCTGGTAAGAATCGGGACACCCCAGAAGGCGGTGAAACACAAAGGCAAGCAAGCATGCCACTGCATCAGGCACATGCGCCATGGCCGAGGCGGTACACCAGTTCAAAAATGAATGCGTCAGCATCGGGGAACAGTCTCCTCGGAAGGGGTTCTCACGCAGCCATCTGGCGCGCGGCTTGGCACACGTCGCACCGATTGGCGTCTGAAATCCCTGTGACGTATGGCAGTTGTAAATATGGTTTCAGTTGATTATATTCGAGCCGCTGCAGCACGCGTAAAAAAGGGGGGAGCTAAGCCCGGTGACTGAACATGCATCTGTTCAGACGCATAGCTTCTAATCGCTGACTATGACAGGGGGCGGCTTCAAACACAAAAAATATGCTGATATCTTATCTTGGCTCCAGTATACATGTACGGTAAGGTCGCGCAAATCGAACGCTTTATGGCAATGCGCACGAGGCCTTGCCAGGATTCGAGCGTGGCGACGGTGCACCGAGATTCACCGACGTCCGTCAACTGGACAGCCAGGCAATGGCTGATCGTGGTACCGAGCCATGCTAAAGGACGACCTCGTTCTCATTGGAGCGATGCTGTGACTCCCAGACTCCCAGAGGAGCACATGTGTAGTTGTCCATGCTTGCAAAGCCTTGAAATGAGGGTGAGCGCCAATTATAACGTTGCTTGGTGATTGGCATGCCTCACACCATTGATTAGAGCATCTGCGTGGTGAATGCCTAGAACCACAAGGGCGGAATCATGTATTGAACAGTGCCGTCCTTCATCATGTTGTCTGACTCCACTGTGTGCTCGGCCACACTGGACAAACCAACAACAGCTGTCCAATACAGAACGTCCTCAGATGGTCACCTGACATGAACGAATAGGAGCAGTAGTAGCCGGTATGGCACCAGGACATTCCTGCAGCGGAGAATAGGCTGTGGTAAGTTTTGTTGAGTAGGCAGCATCGGAGAGCGATTTGCGCAGTTACCGCAAGGGATGCTGCGTACATGGGGAGCAGATCCGTAGCCGCGCATGCGTATGCAGCGTTAGGGAAGATTCAAATAGACTGCTTGATGTATGTGGCATGGCAGGTGTCTATGCGGCCGGTACAGCCCTGTGCAAAACACGCTCAATCGCACTGTCGCAACCATATTCCGAAATCTAGTACAGCCCAGTTGTAGTGCACAGTACGCACTGCTTACACCCTCATTCCACACACGACCTGCAGGCACCAGAGGGCAATGCATGCCTGCCCCACCATGCTTCGGGTGGCGCTTCGCTTATCCCCAGTGGCAACATGGGCAGCTGGTTCAGCTGCTGCGTTTGCGTAAGTGGCATGCAGGAAGCTTTGACACTGCTGTGCAACGAACGTGATCAGCAGCGAAGCTCCACCCATCCGGAAAAGCCAAGCAGGCCTGCCGGAGGTGATGCATGCGTGACAGCACACCTGCCACGGCCTGCACATCATGCTCATCATTCCGCACCGACATCTCGAGCCGGGTCAACGGCAGCTGCGGGACCACTTCGAGAATGGCCAGGTGAGTGCCAAGCGACTTGACCTTCAGCTCACGCAACCGTGGAAGGGAACGGCTCGCAGGCAACACAACGTCCTGTCTCAGCACAACGTCCTGTCTCAGCACAACGTCCTGTCTCAGCACAACGTCCTGCCCGAGGGGATTGTCATGGTCGTGCCTGACGTTCCAGTGGAGGCTCGTCAGCGTTCCCAGGGTGTGCAGGTCCCGGCAGAACGGCTTCAGATTCAGGGATTCTGCATACCTGCGTCTGGCAGGTATTAACAAGCCTTGGGGCGTCACCAACCTTGCTTCGACGCCGAGCTGCCGCAGGCCGGTCATGCATGACACGCAGTTGAGCAAGGCCTTCACCTCTGTGCTGGTGTGCGAGTGGCCTCCGCACTTGAACTTCAGAACACGTAGAGCGCCGAGCGCCGGTCCTGCCACAACAAGCGGTTTCAGCGAAAGAGCACCTGGGTCCGAGTCGTTGTCCAGCAACAGGGCGACAATCGGCGCATCAGCGGCGGTCAGTCACAGCCGCAGCCGCATCTCGCGCAATTGGGTAGCAGCAGCCGCAGCCTCGACCAGCTGCAATGCCGGCGCGCCGTCCAGGTGCACCGGCAGCTGGGGGCTAGAGGCGGCATGCACGTGCAGCTGCATGAGACAGGTCATGCGCCGCAGCGCCTCAGCCACAGCGTTCGCAACATGGTCACCGAGGTCCGCCGCAGGGCTACTCTCTTGCATTTACCATGGTAGTATGGTGTCCATCAACAAACAACTCCACACAGACAGCCATCATCTGCCATCGCAACAGAACTTGCTCTCGTCCTCAGCCAGACCTTGCAAAACAGGAACCACCTCGGCTACACTATGAAGCATCGCACAGCTACACCACTACAGTTTTGAACGAGGTTCGACGAGGTCCGCGAGGTCCAGTTTTGGGCGAGGCCCGCCGCAGGGGTTGGCTCGGATGCAAGCAGCCGCAGCTCGCACAGCGCGGGTATCGCAGCAATGCACTGCAGGTACTGCTGCGCGGCCTTCCTGAAGCTAGCGCCGACGTGCATCTCGAGAGAAGTGAGCTGAGTCAGCGCTGCCACCGCGCGGCCCAGCACCACCGGTAACGGCTTCAAAGGGCCGGGCTGCCGAGCGTCTGGGAGGCCCAGGTGCAGCCGGCAAAGGTGAGGCGCGGCGGACAGCACATCCACCACGCCGCGTCCAGAAGACGTCGGCAGCGGCGCGCAGTCCAGCTCCAGCTGCGCGAGATGCGGCATGCTGTGGACGGCGCGCTGGAGGTCAGGCAGGTGCTCTGTTAGAGGGTGCTGTGGGCCCGTGCCAGCCTCTTCGACTTCCATGAACAGGTTGTCAACTCCGAAGGACAGCGCTGTAAGGTGGACCAGGCATGCGGCAATGCACACGACATCTTGTATCATGGAGGCCGCAAGGTAGCCATCCGAAACGGTCCAGTGTGACATGTGCAGTGCGTGCAGCGCTGTGCACCGGTCGCTGACGCCGCCACCGACATGACCCATGACCCGGTGACGCCGTCTGGGTCATGCCGGTGACGCCGTCATCCCGGTCCGCTGGGCCGTGACAGCGTCTGGCGTCAAGCGGTTGATGCTGAGATTGAGAATCCGCAGTTGTGGCACTGCAGGAAGCACCGCGGCGAGGGCATGACCAGTCCGCCAGGTGATGTCGACTTCGCGCAGACTGAGCGCCCTCACGGGTGACAGCTGCTGGAGCTTGCCGATGCATGGCTCGCATTCCCATGGGATTGCAGCACCATCCAGTGAGAGCTCTTGCAGCCCGGTCAGGGCCGTGACGGCGGTGAGGGCGGTGTGCATCAGGCCTGGCGAGGTCAAGGCGAGGTGGAGGGAGCGGTGCGCTTCGATGGAGGGGTGGTGGGCACGGAGAGAGAGAGAGGGTGGAAGGTGGCTGGCAGGTGGCGGAGGCTGACATCGAGTGGGGTGAGGGTGAGCACGGCAAGTGTCAGGTGGTCCGGGAGTTGCTTCATCGCCTGCACGCCTGCGAGTGTGAGAGCACAATTTTGTTTGCGCGCTGATGCATGTAGCTGGGACATACCATGTGCAGAGTAACAGAATGCTTTTGGGATAGGCATAGCTGAGTCGAATGCATGCTACGCAGACATGATTTATCACCTTAGAGCCTAGCAAAGTAGGCCGTCAATCACCATACAGTCTTGTACTGCAAGATTGCGCTGCAAGACATGAACCACGCATGGGTAGTTACAGTCGGTTCGCATCGGCAACTCGAGTTACAAGATCTGTTCCAAGACCTTGTAACAGAACAGTGGTACATGAAGGCGACTGATGTGCAAGCAACTTATCATAACGGAAACATAGGCTACGCAGAGATGGTTCAAGCAGGTAGGCGGGAGCAGAACCAGCAGCGCAAGCACACACCGCACACACCACACAGCACGCGGCGCATTCAGCTGGCGGACCGCCGCGCGGTCCATGTACACAATGTACATGCCACACAAAGGCAACAGGTGCAGGGGACTGCGGCTCCCGGCCGGCGCTGAGCCGGCCACAGTAGCCAGGGCGGTGACGGGCACAGACACGATGGCAAGCGGGTCCGCGACCACGCGCGGCGCCTATGGCCCCTGGTCCCAGCCCACCTGGTGTCGGAGTCGCTGCCACCAATCGCCACAGAACGGGTCGGGGCCAGAGGGGGAGGAGGGCAGGGGTGGGGGTTGGGGGCATAGTAAGGAAACCATACCTGCACGGCACTGTCCGGCAGTGCTGCCCAGCCTGCCTGCTGCAGAATAATAGCGAGCCTCTCTGCCACTATGTGCTTTGTGGCATCATCAATGAGCACGTCAACATCATCAATGAGCACGTCTGCTGCCTGCAGCACCCCGCTTCAGTTGGATCCCGCGTTCAGCATGGGGCCAGCCTCGTTGTTTAAACTCAAAGAATTTGCCAGCCACTTTTCTGCACATTGCCACCGCCGGCACAGTCGTATCGAAAGCATTTGCTAGCTGTGTGATGCGTGCATGGCAATGACGTGATAAATTTCTCTGCCATGCACATCGTGGGCAGGGTGAGAGCGTAGTCAAGGGCAACGGCGCACCATGAGGGTTTGGCCAAGCTCGGAGCAGCTGCATCGGCAATGATCGGATCCACGACTGGTGCTGCAGTTCGTGCATCATACATGCTCGAGCGCTGTGTGGATGGCTGCACGCTTGTTGCTGCTTTGACACACTGCGTCCACTTGCTGAAGCCCTCTTCAGAGAGCGGGATGGGGGTGACCTCTGCATCCTCGGCCGTGCTAACGAGCTGCTGCAGCAGCGCTGTGTGGATGGCTGCACGCGACACACTCGCTGCTGACAGCGTGGATGCAGCCCGTTAAGCTGCGCAGGGCCACCTGATCACCAGCTATGACAAGGTGACACCACTGTACAGCGCTAGCTGGCCTCGTTGGAACCACGCCGGCAGCTTTCTCGACAGGCTCATCCATCAGTTCGTGCTGCAGCCTGCAGACATGGACATACCTCATTCAGTCAATTCATTGCCGCATGGTTCGCTGGTAGAGTTCATGCAACGAGAGCGTGACTCGAGGGCGAGGCTCGAGCGCAGCATGCGGACAGCGCACCGTTCGTTTGTCTGAGATGGCAATTGATCCGTGAGCTGAGACTATCGACAGTACACGTTATCAAAGCTTCTCTCCCGCTCGAGCACGCGCCACGACCAAGCGGCACCGAACGTGGACGGGGAACGCGATGGCTGTAAATTCGGCATTGAATATCACAGACACTGGCATGTGACATAAAACGCATGGCAATGTTGAATTCTGGATCTGTTGACTTTTAGGAGTATGTCTGTGCCACGCATGCTCACTGGGAGAATGCTCATAATGATGGGAAGCAAACCCCGCCTCTTGTGGCGATGGTGCACCACGACGATTGTCATTCGAATGACCATCGAAATATGTACCGCGCTATAGCGCCTGCTACCTGAAGTAGCTGCCGTACATGCAATCGGGCACACGAACTATTAACGACCTCGGACCTTCCACGTGAAACTCACGTTGCCCTGGGTCCCACGGCCGTCGCCTGCTGGTTCGTACTGACATACCTCGTACATTCGTCTCTGGGGAGAGACCTGTCATTAAGAAAAGGCGAAACCGCAAGAGGTGTCAAGAGTTGACGTATGTGATCTTCCTGTACGCTGCGTGTTTTTTTCCGGCACCGTGGACATCCTTCAGTTGGCGAGTGGCAGCGAACGTATCCAGAGTACCAGGTGCCGGTCAGTGCTCATGTCACTGGCTCCACAACACACGTAGCTGCGGGAACATATTGAGCTCACATTGCTGTTCAGCCATGCCTGCCGTGCGCCCCTGTGCGCCAATCGCAGTGTGCCCGCGTGCAGCTACGTAGATTCTCGTAGATACCGGCACTTCAGGCACTGCAGCGTAGATACTGGCACTTAGAATGTGGGTGCGTGGGTGTGGGTGCGTGGGTGTGGTTGTGTCGGCTGTGTCGGTTCGTTGTGGCTTTTTCGCCTGGGAGAGTGATTGCTTTTTGCTAGTGTCTACTTTCGGGGGTTTTTGGCCGTCTACTTTCCTTCTGTTGCCCTCGCTGCCGGGCTCTTGCGTTCATCTCCGTGTAACACTTAGAATGCCTGCAGTGCCGGTATCCATGCACCGTGCCGATCGCGATGTGTCTGCCTCCACTGGCCGCTGCGTAGATACCGGTAGTTCAGGCACTGCAACATAGATACTGGCACTTAGAATGCCTGAAGTGCCGGTATCCATGCACCGTGCCGATCGCGATGTGTCTGCCTCCACTGGCCGCAGCGTAGATACCGGTAGTTCAGGCACCTGAGCGCGGCATCTGAGTGCTGTCGCTCAGCACGCAGGCTGCGCATGATGTGGCTCGTTGTGTATGACGGTCCAGCTAGGCGAGGCTGGAAACAGTGCCAACACTGCACAGATCTCTGCTATCCGTGGTGTTACACGGAGATGAACGCAACAGCTCGCTATCCGTGGTGTCCGATGACATGACTAGGCATGCTGTTGTTTTGGTGGCGTTGCGGAAGGGCCTCCTGCCGGAACGGTCCCCTTCCGAAGTAGGAATCCTACTTCAAGTTGGCCCCATCTCTGCACTTGTGGGTTCCCAACAAAACCGAAATCCATGACAAAGCCAACCCTGGTGCACTACATTGGCTGCCATGCATACGATCGGCGTGGCACACTGTGTCCCGCGCCTCGTGGGTTGCTGGCACGAATGCTGCCCCGACACTTTCAGCATGCGAGTGCCGACGCGGTCACATGTACGGGCTTGGGTGATGGCTTATCAACCCTGATTACCAGCTGCCGGGGCGACTCCGTCAGGCTGCTATCCTTAGACGTGCCTCGGCGCTGCTGAGTCCTGGATCTATGACAGTGTAACACAAGCAGTGCCCGGCTGTTCACACAGACAACTGGCAAATCCTAGGCAACAGAATACTCAAGCCGGGTACCATCAGGCGCCAGCAGCGCACACAGAAAATAAACGCCTAGGCAGCTGCGACACGCGCAATGACTTGCCATTGTGGCGCAAAAAGTTTGCCATGTGAACCAGAGCGCTTGCGACCGCTGAGATGCACCTAGGAGGCTGTGTACCCACACCAGCAGCGCTCCCATCTGAGTCAGCTTTCAGCGGCAGCTGCAGGCAGGAATGCTGATGGCAGCTGCTCGCGCTATCTTAGCTACTAGTGGGCAGCTGTTGATGTCTGTGCAGTGGGCTACTGTCGATGTATGATCACCGTTGATGTCTGAGCTTGGATGCGAAGTCCAGGCCGGGGGGGGGGGGGGGGGAGGTGACGCATGCAGCTCTGTCAGCCGCGTCATCCGAGGCAGCGCTGCGGCCGCGGCCGCCGCGGCACGGTCGGCCGTGCTCGCTGACACCTCAGGCTCCAACAGCCGCAGCTCAAGCAGGTGCGGCAGCGCCGCAACGCGCGGCATGCATGCGCGCGCAGCGGCGCAGCTGACACCCCCGATTTGCAGCTGGAGGGAGGTCAGAAGCATGAGGCGGCCGATTGCGCAGCCGACCGTAATAGACTCGCACAGCTGCCGAGGCCGCTGCGGGTCCATCCTAACCCGGAGACATCTGGGGGCCCTCACATGTGGCAGGCACAGGTGCAGGCGGCGCGTCCAGCATTGCCGCCATGCTCCCCGCAGCATGTGCGTCAATGCCCTCGCACAGCAGCTCCAGCACCTGCAGCTCTGGCATGCCACGGACGGCCGCAGCAAGCTTTGGCATGTGTGCCGTGATTGGGTGCATGGCCTGCGAGTAGCGGTGTTCGGGCCTGTGGTAGCCGATGCTGAGTGGCAGAGCCGTGAGATTACGCAGTGGTGCCACAGCATGCACAGCGTGCTCTGTGTCGGAATGCAGGTCGCCATCTGCCATCTGCCACCCCATCATGTCGAGCTGCCGCAGCCCTGTGCAGCCGCACAGGCCGAGCGTCACAGCCTCGAGTCCTTCATGTGAAAAATGATTCCTGCTGAGCTCGTCGCTGCGCAGCAGCGGCATGGCGGCGTTGCCAACGGGGCACAAGGGGGCAGGCAGGGAACGCGCTGGCGTCTCGGTGCCATATGGGAGTGCCATATGGTGTTGACAGCGAGGCTGACCCCCTTGAAGGCACAGCCGAGGCGCTGGGGGGCGGGGTGATTGGAGGGGGCGCACCAGCGGCAGCACAGCTGGCAGACGCACGGGAGGGGCCCGGTGGCTGCGCAGGAGGCCCGGCACATCCGGGTACTGCGGGAGGCTCTTGATGATGGGCTCAAGAGACGTGGGGATGCCCGCCCGCATGATGAAGCGGCGCCATGCCTGCGTGATCGCATCATGGCGGGCGACCACCGTGCGCCACACCGCATTGCACACCAGGGCATGCGAACCATCAGCAGGCGATGCCCGGCCGCACACGCAGTCACCGTCCGCCTCCTGGCCGGTGAAAAGTGCCTCACCTTGGCGTAAGCGCACATTCACGCGGAACTCGGAATGGCAGTCAGCTCAGTTGCACCGGGCCTGGCTTTCAGGAAAGCCGAGGCCATTGAGCCTTCGCAACTGTGCAGGCGCGCCTTGCTTGTCAGGCTCTGTTCGTGCGTCGCTGACGACGGGTTGCGCGGCCCTTGATCCAGCGCTGCAAGCAGCGCTGCCGCGCGGGCGTGAGAGTCGGCCCGGCTGACTGCATTCTGCAGCCACGACATGCGGAGGGCAGACCCTCAGCCGCTCATGCCAGCCCCATCCTGCGGGCTCAGCGGGGAACTCAGACAGCCCCAAGATGCTTGGCCACTGCTGGCGCAACTCGTCGAGAATGTGGCGCATAGCGACTCCCGCAGCGCCGCGGAACGGATGGCATCGATCTGTCCCTTCTGCGAGGGTTGCATGGGCGAGTACAGCAGACGACAGGCGAGCAGCGCCGGCGACGGGTTGGGTGAACCTGCGCACGCCGATGCCGCCGTGGCTGTGGGGAAGCAGGGCTGGTAGGCACTGCGCGTCCGTGAGGCTGGTCACGTCCAGAATGTCGCCGAGGACCTTCAGCAGCGCTTCCTCCACCTGGTGCAGCGGCTCCTCCAGAAACCGCCACTGCGTGCTGCGCAGCAAATGGGATTCTATATGCTGTAGGCAGGTGTGCATGAGAGTCATTTCACCTGCGGGGACAGTGGCAGTGCGGTCAGCTTCGCAATCTGTGAGCGAGTGGCCACGCAGCGGCGGGGACACGCGCGGCGATGAACCCATTGCTACCCAGCGGGGTGCCGGACACCACGATTCTGTCCGGGGCGACGTGCGCACCAAGCAAGGTGGCGACATGTACAGCTGTGTCCTTGTTTTTGCAGCAGACGCTAGTCTTCTGCGGCTGGCAGGGGTGATTATTCATGATCAGTGCTGCACCGGCAGAAACATCTTGCGGCCTTCCTTGCAGGCACGTGTCATCGTGGCATGCGGTGTCCAGCGCTCCGCCGCTGACCTCGCTCGCTGCTCGTAGAGTCGGCTGGTACGTCAGGTTGAAGAGGAACGGCCCCATCGTGTCGCCCTGTCGCACGCCGGTCTCGCTCCACAGCAGTTCATGTGCGCCGTCCGGGCGCCGCAGAAGCAGCGCCGATGCCTGTTGGTGCGACATCCGCACGAAGGGCAAGAGGCCCGGGGCATGCTGTGCAACGGCTGCCAGCATGGCAATCCGATTGCGCAGGTCGAAGGCATTGAGGAGGTCCACTCGGACGGTGACAGTCTCTTGGCATACATGTCAGTCTACATCTGCCTGCATCGCCACTCAACAGCATTGAATTCGAAACTGTGCAGCATTTTGCCGGACAAGTGCACCCGATGGAGACAGGGGTGCAGCAAGGAGCACACGGCAGCAATTCTTCCCCATGCAAGCTGATTGTGTCTCTGGCCCTACCGTCCTCTCCCTCCAAGGCTGCTGCGCAAGCCACGATGCTGCCAAGCTACCGCGGGGGCCCCGCAGTTGCGTTTATCGCTGCTGCGCCTGCAGCCATGCTTGCGCTCTGAAGTCATGCGGATCTTGTGTCCTAACGATGGGTGGGTGATCCCTGCAGAAGGGTGCATGGCGTTCACGGATGGCGAAGTTATCAAGCTTTAGTCGTGTTGGGACTGCACGATGCGGTGTGCCTGTCACTGACTGAGTTCATATGTGGCCGTCCTGCTTGTGCTGACCGGTATGTTGCGCACTTGTCACAGCACCGCTGAGTTCGAGGTTGTGCACCAGAGCAACATGCCTTGTCACAACAAGGCACGCTACAACGAAAAGAAGCGCAGCGGTCCAGTGTACGGTGTCTGGTTCGATGCACAGCAATGTGAACTGCCCTGTGTAATAGTGCCCAGGCAGCCAGCACCTTACACACACCAGGGAAGAAAAGTACCTGTAACCTCGGCAAGCATACACCTCGGCAAGCATACACCTCGGCAAGCATACACCTCGGCAAGCATACACCTCGGCAAGCATACACCTCGGCAAGCATACATACAAGGTCAGTTGTAAGCTTGCAGACTGCCAATTCCCAGTGGATTGTGCTCCCTGTTCAAACGGCCATTACAGCACGACCCGTGCAGTGCCACAGCAGACAACCCACAAATCCAACCACACACAGCAGAGCATGATCCCGGCAAATGAACAAGCGATGCTACACAGAAATCCACGCCCCCGTCGGCAGCACCACATCAGCAAATACATGCAGGCAACAGCCCGGCAGCCGCGCGGGGCTCCGCCTCGTAGGCACTGTCACTCTGGGACATCACACGCGCCTCTCGCAGATGTGGAAGGCGCGACACAACGTCCGCCACCACCTGCGCATCGCTTGGACCCACAACCTGCACATCTAGCAGCCGCAGCGGCAGCTGCGGCACCACTGCAGTAAACACCGGGCACGCCTCCTCACATAGCGTGCCCAGCACGAGCTCCCGCAGCCCGGTGAGCCTCGCGAGAGCGTTCAGAACTTCCCTCTGCCAGATCGGCACGCCAATTCTGTACATATCTGCTAGCTTGCGGACCGGCATGGAACTGTACACAGTCCAACGGAACCTGGTGAGGCTCTTAAGAGAGTTCAGAGTCTCACAGAACGCGCCAAGGTCCACACTGTCACCACGCACTGGCAGCCCCTCCAGTTCGGCATGAACAGACAGAGTCTGCAGGCTGGTCATGCTTGCTGACACGCAGTCTAGGAAACACTGCACATCCTGATCAGAGCTCGCGTTGTTCAGCTCGAGCGCACGGACGTTTTGCAGTGCTGCCCGTGCGCCAGCCAGCACCTGCAGTGTCGAGCCGGCATTATCATTATCATTGACATGGGGGTGGCTGCCTGAGACTGTGATGGCAGTCACATATTGCAGCAGCGGAACTGCCGCCTGGAGTGCCGCAGGAGTGCAGCGTGCAGGCTGGATGAGCAGCGACAGCTGCAGACGCTGCAGGTGCGTGGTACCCAGCAGCGGCTCGACGAGGGCAGGAGCCCCGTCAGCTCGCAGCGGGAGGTGCAGGGCTCGCAGTTGCGGCGCGGCGACGGCCGCCTCAACCAGGAGGCGCGCTGATAGGGGCCTGAGCTCTGGCGCATTGCCTTGATCAAATGCGGTGTTGAGCCGTGCAAACGCGTGCAGTTGCGAGAGGTGCGACATCCGCGGCAGCACGGCCGCCAAGACCGGCGCAACGCGGTCGGCCATGTCGTTTAAAGCTGTCTCTGCGACCAGCCGCAGCTCACATAGCTGTGGCAGCCCTGCCACGCTGCGCATGCATGCATGTGCCGCGGCATCACTGATGCCCCCTAATTGCAACTGCAGGGACGTCAGAAGCGCCAGGCGGCCGAGGGCATGGCCGGCCACAGTGGACTCGCACAGCAGCGGACGCTGAAACAGGTTGAAGTCGCCTGAACCAGCCATCACATCCGGCAGGCACACATGCAGGCGGCGCAGCTGAGGCGCGGCCGCCAGCACGTCCGCAGTGTCCTGCGAAGCCCACTCGCCCACCCGGCTGCAATTAAACTCCAGCACTTGCAGCTCTGGCATCCCGCGGACGGCCTCAACAACTCCATGCATTTGATCAGTCATGGGGTGCCAAGGCTTTAGGTCGCCCATGATCCGGAGCTGATTTTCAAGCCCGATGGACAGCGCCGTGAGCTTGTGGAGCGGCCTCACAGCGCTCACAGCGTGCCCAGCGTCGGACTTTTCCATGCCCTCCACCACCTCCCAACCCAACATATTGAGATGCCGCAGCGCGGAGCACCCCTGCAGGCCCAGTGCCAGTGCCTCCAGGCCTGCGCTCGTGAGGCGGTTCCGGCTGAGGTCGAGGCAACGCAGCTGCGGCATGGCCGGCAGAGCGGCGCCGAGGGCGACCGCGGCTGTGTCTGACATGCCAACATCTTGGAGGCTGAGTGCGGTGACAGCTGCCATCTTTGGGAGGATCTCGATGCATGCCTCACATGCACGTGGCAGCGTGGTGCCAGCAAGGGAGAGCTCTTGCAGCATGGAGATTTGACAGATTGCAGCGAGAGCAGCATGCATGAGCTCCGGAGGGATGCGAGGGTACTGAAGGAATTGGTGGGAGTCGATGGAGGGGTGGTGGGCGATGAAGGCGGACGGGTGGAAGGTGGGGGGAAGGTGGAGCAGAGTGTCTTCGATTCGCGCATGGCTCAGCACGGCCAGGAGGAGGTTCTGCGGCAGCAGCGCCAGAACCTGCATGCATGCATGTGTGACGACGCACTGCAACAAATAGCTACGGTACATTAACACATCGCCGGTGAAGTGCAGGCACCAACATGTCCCGTGTGTGTTACACAGTGATAGATCTAGGACTCAGCAGCGCCGAGGCAACATGTCCCGTGTGTGTTACACAGTGATAGATCTAGGACTCAGCAGCGCCGAGGCAACATGTCCCGTGTGTGTTACACAGTGATAGATCTAGGACTCAGCAGCGCCGAGGCAACATGTCCCGTGTGTGTTACACAGTGATAGATCTAGGACTCAGCAGCGCCGAGGCAACATGTCCCGTGTGTGTTACACAGTGATAGATCTAGGACTCAGCAGCGCCGAGGCAACATGTCCCGTGTGTGTGGCGACCAGTGGCCGAAGCGCCTGCAGGCAAGGCAGCCATGCATCTCGTTATGCAACCAGCCTCAGCAGCAGCGCTGAGAAGCACGCAGGACACGTAACAGCACAAGCAGAAGCAAGCAGGGCAACAAACAGCAGAAGCAGCACAGCCACCAAACACAGCGTCGTACAGTGCATCCGGACGCAAGCTTCGGCAGTCTCGCGCATCCTTCGGGACAACCACTGTGTAAGCTGTGGTGAACGCGATTGTGTGCATGGTCACACTGCCCATGAGAATACCGTGCGCGAAGTTGACGCTTGCAGTACCATGAGCATGTGGTCGAAAGGGGTTCAGTACAGGCCACACAGGCGAGCAGAGATTAGGCAAGCAGAGCTGCGGAGTCATGTGGGCAAGGGGAAAGCACCTGGCCTGCCACGTGTGCTCCAGGGACCCGTGGATGGGTTAGCAGCGCAGCCAGGTCAGCTTCAGCTGCATGTTTGGTGGCCTCGTCAACCAGCACGTCAGCAGCCTGCAGCAGTACCACCGGTCACACGGCTGCGGCAGTTCGTACTGGTCCGCAGGGGACCCCGTGTGGGACACGGCTGGCGCGCTGTGTCAAGCAGCGACATGCTCCGATGATCCGCTGATGCACCGGCTGCTGCACTGTCTGTGGTGCATGTGTTACGTAACACAGTATACACTGTGATAGATCTAGGACCCAGCAGCGCCGAGGCACAGAGCAGTCAACTGACAAACAGACAGCATCACGAGTCCCACGGCCGCTCAGACCTAAGGCCACTGTGTTATCAGCTGTTATCAGCAGCACATAAGTCCCAAGGCCACTCTGCGGAAGAACGAGTCTCTGTGCTGCATGTGTAAATCAACACCGACAGCAGCGCGGAAGACTACACGCGGCGCCACTGCTGCTATTCAGAGCCTCCGCGCATGCAAAGTCGGAAACAAAATTGGACACAGGTGCCCAGCCGTGTGAACGCTGGTGCTCTAAACAGGCGCTGCACAGCTCGTCACATGAGCGGAACCATGGGCTTGTTCACGGAAGCATGCGTACCATGGTTATGTGAGCCAGGCGCTCCGCAGCCGCCAGAGTGGCGTCGGGCTGCAGAGGGGGGTGCGCTCCATCGCTCACTGGTGGGGACTCGGCCAGACTCGTTCCGACTGGACCGCAGAATCGAGAAGCATGCAGTGGGGCAGGGGCAATGCTGCTGCCGCAGGTGGACCTTTGGCTAGGCGGGCTGGTGTCGCCCGCTCCCACGTCTACGTATTGCATCCACAGACTAAATGCAGCCTCGGCAAGGGGGATCGCGGCATCATCATCTGAGGTGGCAGTGTTGACAAGGTCGCGCAGCAGTTGACTGCGCGCGATGCATGCCTCGCTGACGTCCTGGCGGCGGCCGTCTGAAAACCGGTTGGCCAGCTGGCCGCCTGCCAGGACCACACGACAGCACGCCGCACCCGATGCTGCTTCCATCCGTAGCTTGACCCTGAAATCACGCGACAACAGTGTAGACTGTAAGTTGTACAGTCTTCCACCCTTGCTCTGCTCTCGCATGCAACACACATCTAGATCTGGGCCCCGCGAGGCTTCGATCGGATCATAGAGACAGGCTTACCTGTGCGGGGACGGTGCAGCGTACACAGTCCTTCACCGCATACACACTGCACTACACTGTGTCAATCGGTACGCCTTGCACTGTGGGGGGCATGCGCCCCCGGGCTTTCATGTGCGGGGGGCCCGTGATGGAATGCTCCAGTGGGGCAGGATGGAGTGGGGGTGCTGCTGTAGGGGGGTCGGTGGTGGCTGGTTTTGCTGGGGTGGGCAGTAGTGCGGTGGTGGTTGTTGCTGTGCGCGAATGTGGCGCGGGTGCCGTAGTGGAGGGGTGCGGGAGTGCGCGTGCGTGTGGGTGCGTGGGTGTGGTTGTGTCGGCTGTGTCGGTTCGTTGTGGCTTTTTCGCCTGGGAGAGTGATTGCTTTTTGCTGGTGTCTACTTTCGGGGGTTTTGGCCGTCTACTTTCCTTCCGTTGCCCTCGCTGCCGGGCTATTGCGTTCATCTCCGTGTAACACACTGTGTCAATTTGGAGTGCAGCGGGACCAAGAGTATGTACAGCAAGCGAGCACCCGTGCACATGTATTGATGTTGGTCGACGTCCAGGCGGGGAGCTGGCGGAGGAGGAGTGCGGAAACAGCGCGGTCCAACGCAACAGTGCTCCCAAAAAAAGAGTTCAGCGAATTTGCGGCTGTTCTGCAACACATGACGTGACAACATGGCGCGCGTGCAATCAGCTGCAGCTGCACGCAGTGCGGAAGCGAATGTGGCGGTGGGGTCCTGCGCTCTGGTGTCATGCACTGTGCATCGCAGCGCCGTTTGGCAGGTAAGCGAATTGAAAAGCAGGACACAACTAGTTACATTGAAGGGCAGCAGTTGTATGTGTGGACTAGGAGGGACCGCTTGTATCCGTAGTGCGGGCATGCAACAGCTACCCGTCGCGGGCCTATTGCGACGCTGGTGCTCAGTGACGTCTTCGAAACACTCTCCATCCACTAAATATAAACTGCTTGATACCTTAGCTAGCTCAGCCAAATCTCTGTGCATCAGCTGGTCGGTGCGCTAGCCACAGCGCTGTGGCAGAAGCCTGAACTTGCATCAAGGCCAGCGTCTGCCATCTTCCCGAGCGGCGTCAGGATTACGAAACGTTGAAGTATGTAAAAAGCATGCTGTATTACAATTCATGATGCGTCGAGCGAGTACTAGCGAGCACCTGCTCTTTAAGTCTCCAGAGCGGGTGCGGCCTAAATCGTGCAGTCTTGTGGACGTCAACAAGTAGGCTGTGGCCGTCGTTGTAATCGGACTCTCGCAACGTATTGTTTTCACTCCATGCGTGGGCCCGTGCCTGCAGACATAGGTAGCCGCGAGTGGGTTCCATTCAGTTGCCCGTCCACCTTGTGTCGGCTCTGCTTGTGACGAGTAGATCGGTAGATGCAATGACAGGCCACCGGAGGTAGCGAGTAGAATAGCACCAATGAGGGCTTGCTGCAGCTGCTCGCGCAAGGAAATAGTGCATGGGCTCCGGCAGTATCCGCCCCAACAGAGCAAAACCCACACCGGTGTCTGACGTAATCATGCGGCACCTGCTGACTGCCTGCTGGGGCTGTGGCGCACCCTGGGGCAACTGACTCGCAGGCAGTAAGTACAGCCTACCACATATGCCATCTTCCGCTAGCCTGCACCACCAGTGAGAATACATTCATAAGCGCAGGAAAATTTGGCTTGTGGATAATACCAAACGTTGCAGCGTGGCAGTCTCATGATGCATGGCCTACAATCTAGTCTGCCTACGCGTAGCTGCGTCGCTAAATTACAGTTCAAGTATTTGACAGCGTGTACCATGTGGCCTGGTCATTTGGCCTGATCCGCCAGTTTGAGTATTTAAATTAAACAAAAACAATAAACCAATCGGGCATCACGCCAAACTCGAACGGGCCTCGGCCGCAGCGCATAGATCTGATATGGGCTTGCGACTGACATGTGCACGCACTCAATAGACATGGGGCATAGCACGAAGATTGCGGAAGCAGTGTTCCACGGAGAATAGCAGGATCGATGGTGCACATGTTGGTTTGCTTTCTTGCCGGCGCTAATTCGTTCTGGCATTTGCTCGTGGGGAGAAAGGCACTTAGTGCTTGACATGGTCTGTCTGTTTGCATGTTGACTGGTCTGTTACCTCGGCGCTGCTGGGTCCTAGATCTATCACTGTGTAACACATGTTGATTTGTGCAGCCAACAAAGCGCACCGACAAGCTCGGTCAGAGGCTCATGACTGTCGCTGCGCTCTGCACATTGATCTGCACTACGCCCCATAGACCTCTTAGACCCTCCCCCGGCAACCAAATTGATGCTGGGGTCTAGATATGTAGATCTACTGCCTGGGCTCCTGCGTTTCTTATCCCCGCTGCCTTCGCCGCACCGCACTGCAGTACACCGCATCGCAGCGCACAACCACACGCACCATTGCCCTAGGGCCTGTCACCACTCCGTCGCCACACCCCAGATTTGTCGGCCACGCTGCCTTCATAGGCCGCATCATGGCGACCGAGCGCCCGCCGGAGATGTGCCAGCTGTGTCTGTTTGCCACTGCAGTGTTAATCCGGAGCCGTGTTGATCTTACAGTTATGCCTGATTTTGACACTACCAAGAACGGGGGGTATGGTCAGCAATAAGCGTGCTTTGGGCCGGACCTCACATCAGTGGAAAACGATGTCCGAGACAGCCCACACTCTAGCAGAGGCGGCGGGGCAAGGCACCCTCTACAATCGCGCTCATATTGCCATGCGCGATCTGTCCGCAACAATGTGCTGCGCGCTGCCGCGCCAGGCTTGCGCTGCCGTGCCAGGCTTGCGCTCCGATCGGCGCCAGGCTGGCCGGTAGGGCGCTATTGCCACGCCTGGCGGTCCCAACAGACGGACTACCAGCGTTGGCGTGCAATCGCGTGCAGGTCACTCTCATGGCATTTCCTCCGTACGCCATGGCCAGGCAATGGTGTCCCCCTTCTTCCCTCTTCTAGTACTAGTTCCTGGCTCCATGCGTCTCTGTGTTCAAAGCATGTTGTATTCCTGCCGTGTGAGCTCCACGCCGATGTGTCGGGTAATTGTGCTGGTCTTGATTGTTTGCTTTCTTTTCAGCCATCATTGTGTAACCCACTCTACAGCCAATGCGCCCATTGTGGACATAGCCCCTCCAAGTTCATGACAAAAGAAATTGCATCGCACACCAAACCGTCCCTCCCGATCCGTTTTAGTGGGGTGTGTGATTCTAGGGGCAGGCTGCCTGGCGGCCGTGGCAGTAGTGTCGACGTGACCGCTGACATGCTAAAACTTAAATGAAGTCGTCATCAGCACGTAAAGTTGCTGTTCATACGAGTACGTCGTCATTCGTGGCCAAGAATGTTGCATGCATGGCGACTTGTCAGCATTCATCACAGGGCTTTTGCATGCATGAAGCTTTTTTAGGTCGTCAGTTCTGAAAATCTCTGTCCTTTATGCTTGACAACTCGTCACGTCAGCGTCATTTAACCTTCCTCTCGTAACTTATGCTCGTCACATAATCGGTGACACCATAGTGGCAGGCACAGATGCCGAGTGTTCGCCACAGTGGGACCGCCACAGTGGGACCGCCACAGTGGGACCGCCACAGTGGGACCGCCACAGTGGGACCCCCCCCCCCCCTGCACCCGTCCCTCCTCCTGCCTCCCTCTTCCCTACTCCCAGCGCACGTCCGCCGGTTCTCCTCTGCCCCCCTTCCCGGACACCACTCGTGCTGCCGGGCTGGCTGTGGCTGCAGCTCCTCAGACCGGTGCCTCACGGCCTCACAGATGGCCGTAGCGCGCGCCGGCGCGCCCGTGCAGACTGCTAGTGTCACAGACAAGCAACGTGCACTTTGCCCATGCACAACGAATCCGCAGAGCCTGGGGCTGCGTTGCGCATGTCCAGCGGGTGGCACTTATAACCATGCGGACCATCACTCATGCATGTCCCCGCGTGTTCCAAGGTGTGACAGCTGTGCCGCCCAACATTGAAAAAGGTTGAGTTGAGCTGCTGGGTCGAATTGCCGCCACAGGTAGCTTAATTGCTTGGGGGAAGGGGCAGAGGAGAAACACCGCACCTTGACTGCTCCGTCAGACAGAGCTCCTCCACTGGGCTGCCGCAGCAGGCTGGTCAGCCGCGCAACAGTTTCATGTTTGGTGGCATCATCAATGAGCACGTCTGCGGCCTGCACCAACCACGACACATATTGTCGCTGGCCGACTATCGGAAACACGCACGCGCGGCGCTGTTGATTGCCGTCCAAAATGCACCATCACACAGGATAGCGGAATATCCCACATGCACACATACGCATGCTCAAAACACTAGGCCTTGCAATTCATCACACTGTTGCAGTGTACGTTGTGCCTGCCATTCCTGTCACACGTGGGCGCTGTTGGAGGGGTGCATGCTACAAGTCCATGCCAGTGGGGCAGACATTGTGGTGTCCGCGGATGACGCACCGAGATGATCTGGCCCAGTTGCAAGCACGCCATTGCGCTGCCCAACGCAACAACGGTACTCGCTGTCTCCCGTTCAGCAGCTGCAGTAGCTGCTTCAGGGACGCTTGCGGTGTGAATCAACGGAGTTGCATCACGTGGACGTTCGCAGCGAGAGGTGGTTGCTTCTGCGCTGGTGAGCGCTGTGGTGTGTTGCCTCGGCGCTGCTGAGTCCTAGATCTATCACTGTGCCACGCAAGCCACGCGCACACCAAACACACAGCGCTGTGGTGTGTAGCGCAGTCACCGCCACACATGATCCGACGAAAGTGGCCCTAGCCACCGCCGTATCTACGCTGTGCATTCACAGTTTGACAGCCTCTCCAGGCAGCGGGACTGGGGTGTCCGAATCGCCACTGGTGCTGACAAGCTCCTGCAGCAGCTGACTGCGTGCAACGCACTCCCTGCTTACTGCGTGAAGACTGCCTGTGGAGCTGCGAAGAGCAACTCGCTCCCCAGCTATTACAAGGTGACACTGGCCGTCGCCACGTGGCTCGTCCCTTTGCTCCATCTACTTGTCATCCAGCTTAATCTGCACGCGGCCATGCATGAGTACGAGCATACCTCTGGCAGAGCCATGGTTTAAGACTGTTGGCTTGCTTTGTCGTGTAAGGAAAGGCACTGCGCGCTGGAAAGCGAACCGTTCACAGAGTTCGGTCGACGTCGCTGTCCAGGAGATCTGAGGACTGAGCAGGGCTTATTGTGGCGGAGCCTATAACCAGACATTGTCGAGCATTTAAAGGACTGTTGAGTAATGGACCTGGCCACCTGGTGCCTAAGCACGCATCCGGGTCGGTGCTGCGCCTGTGAACCAGGTTCAGATGTGAGTCGCGTAAAATGTGAATGATGTATCGCTGCCAGCCTCAACTCTCTTCGTTGTAATGGATGCAATCAAGTGGTGACCGGGGCACATCGGAAGGTTCAACAGCCGAAGGGTGGACTGCGTGAGGATGCCTGATCGGCAGGATCGCAAGAAAGAACTTGGCTGTGTGATTGTCGCTGGATGTGGTAGTGAACATGCCAGTTGACTACGTTCATGCCACCCGTAGCGCTGCCCATTGATCCGGCCCATGGCCAGCCGTGACAATCGAGTTTTGCCACTGAGTAGTGGTCTCAAGGCATACGTTTCAGTGACAAGACAGGTTTTGCCTGGCTTGTTTTTCGAAGTAGCGTCCTTCGAGCAGATCGTTTCGGTGCATTGCACCGATTGCTCGAATAGTCCAGGTCCACCCCGTCTCAGCCGACAGCTACAGGTGATACGTTCTGTGTGCAAAGCATTACAACATGCAAAAACAATCAGACTGTTGATGACTGCTTTTGCTGTTTGCCGACTTTGGTTGGTCTGTCCGTGGCCTCAACAGTCAAAATCTGTGGCAGCCAACAGGATATCCAAAGCACAGCTGTGTTACACAGTGATAGATCTAGGACTCAGCAGCGCCGAGGCAACAGACCAGGTAACAAGCAAACAGACAGCAAACAGACAGACCGGCCACCGCAAGCACCAAGGTCATGCGCCGCACGAGCAAATGCCAGAACGAACTATCGCAAGCGCGAAAGCAGACACGCACACACCACGCAGTACCATGCAGGCCACGCGCACACCAAACACACAGCCAGCACTCGCCGGGCCCACAAGCGGTCGCCGGCGCGGCACTAGCAGTCTGCACGGGCGCGACAGCGCGCGCTACGGCGATGCCCGAGGCCGCGAGGCACCGGTCTCAGGAGCAATAGCCTCAGCCAGCCCGGCAGCCCGAGCGGTGTCCGGGGAGGGGCGCAGAGGAGAAACGGCGGACGTGCGCTGGGAGGAGGGAAGAGGGAGGGAGGGAAGAGGGAGGGATCGGGTGCGGGGGGGGGGGGGGGGTGGGGGGGGCTGCAGGGTGAAATGGGTAGAGGGGGGGGGCTCTCGGGGCTCGATGGGCGAGAGGGGGGGGGGGGGGGGGGGGGGCGACGCAAGCCTATGCGCGATGGCCTGTCAGCGCCGGCAGGCCGTCTGTGGGGACAGGAAGGCCCAGCAGCAGCGCCCGTCCGACCAGTCTAGCACGGAGGGGCGCGGCCGCGCGGGCTTGGCGCGCCAGCGCGCGGCACAATGTTGTGGACAGGTCGCGCATGGCATTGAGAAGGAAAGTACGCTTTGACACCGCCCCGTGTCCCGCGGCAACCTCCGCGACCGTCTGGAGGAAGCGGTACGCGTCCCGTCCAACCCTGCCGTACGTCTCATGTACGAGCGGGATGAACTGGGCAGCACCTGTGATGGCGCCATATTTGTCGCGCTTTTGCCGTGCGCCCTTCTCGGCGGTCGCGCCAGCCTCACGTGACGCACCGCGCACATGCGACCTGGCAAGCGGGTGCATCACCTTCACGTCCAGCAGCGCCATGTGCGTGGTGAGGAATGCCAAGAGGTCGCCGCGCTGCGGAGGCCGCTGCGATCGGGGCAGCGGGGGTGCGGCAGGGGGCGCTGCCTCTCGGTCAGGGGCGAGGGGCGCGTCGCGCGTCGGGGCGTGGGCCGTGGCGGGGGGGGCGGTAGCGGCAGTAAGGGTAAGGGAGGCCGGAGCCGGGGCTTGGGTGCCATGCGGGGTGTGGGGCACGTCCGAAGCCTGGGGGGCCTGCGAGAGATGGGGTGGGGGCTGGACCGGCGCGGCATCGGCTGGAGGGTCCGGTGGCGGCGGCGGCGGCGGCGGTGACTGCGGCGGTGGCGGCGGCGGAGGCGGGTCTTGCTGACACGGCGCGGCCGGTGCACTCGCAGACGGCGCAGCCGGCGGGCGCGTAAAGTCCGCCGGCGGCGCGGCTGGTGGCGACTGCCGGCTGCCGCGGAGGGGGAGCACGCGTATGCCCCCGGGGAGCTTGCCAACGTGCGGCTCAAGCGATGAAGCGAGCGACGCGCGCATGAGCACCCGCCTCCAAGCCACGGTGATGTGGTCGTGCTTTAGGACTGAACTTGCCCATAGCTGTCCGCATATGACACTGTGCGTGCCGGACGCAGCCACGCGGCCGCAGGGGCAGGCCTCATCCGACTCCAGGACGGGTAGCAGCGGCTCACCCAGCCGCAGCAGCACAGCCACCTGGAATTCATGGTCGGTCAGGCCCGTCACCGGGCCGGGGCAGGCAGTGAGGAACGCCGAGGCCAGCGAGCCAGAGCAGCTGAGGAGGCGAGCGAGATCAGCGCACGCTGTCTCCGCCGATTGGGGATTCGGACCGTGCTTCAGGGTCTCGAGATAGTCGTGCATGGCGGTCCAGCGCGCGTCGGCCTCCGCCCGGCTGAGCGCGCTCTGGAGCTGCGTCATGCGCAGCTTCGAGCCAGCGTCGGACGCCCAGGCGTCGGCTGGGGTCGGGCCGTCTGAGATTCCCTGCACGGCCGGCCATACCTTCCGCAAGCGTGCGAGGCGGGCCTGGTGCTGGATCGCGGCGTCGCCGCGGAACGGCTTGCCGCCGTCGATGCCGTCCGCGAGCACCGCGTGCGCAACTGCTGCCGACGCGAGGCGCGCGGCGTCAGCAACGTCGGCTGTGTAGTGTCGCAGACCCATGCCGCCATGTCTATGAGGGAGCAAGGCCTGCTCACGCTGTAGGTCGGTGAGCTGTTGCGTTTCGATGATGCGGCACATGGCGTGTATGCTGGCGTTCTCGACGCCCATGAGCGGCTGTTCGAGGTGGGCCCAGTCGGTAGTGCGCAGCAGGTGTACTTCGCGATGTTGCAGGCACTGGAAGAGGACAGCCCACCGTGTCTGGGCCGCCAGCGGGAGGCCTGCCAGCTTTTGCATGAGCTCGACGGTGCGTTTGCATCTACGGCGCACATACGCCTCCATGGCGATCCATACGCCATGCGTGCGAATGCGGCCAGGGCGGGGAGTTGCGCGTCAATCTCAGCGATGATGGTCTCGCGGTCAATCAGGTTGAACGCGTTCTCGAGATCGAGCTGCACTGTGACCGTCTCCGCATCTGAGAAGTCCGGGGCCAGCGCGTGGCTCGGAATCTCAGGGCCGCCGCGAACACCGACCCCAATCTGGTGCGGGGCAAGCAGGCCCGGCGCTTCTGGGACGCACGCCAGCGCGCAGATACCGGCGAGGCGCATGAATACTTCGCCGATAGCGATCGGGCGAACGCCGCCGTTCGGTTTGGCGATGGCGATCAGGCGGCTGGCGAGCAGCAGGTCGGAGTGGGGGATGGTGCCCGACAGCAGGAGGTTGACGAAGCGGCGCATGGCCTCGCCCGTGCGCTCGTTATACAGCCCGGCGCTGCGGACGTGCTTGTATGTCCACCCGCTGGGGCCGGCCGCTGAGCCCTGTGTCAGGTTCCGCAGGATGGCCTCAAACCGCGCCGCTGAGACTTCCGCTGAGCGGCTGCCGGCTGGGGTAGGCTGCGCTGCGCGCTTTGGAGGGGGCGCGGGTGGGTGCAGCGCTCGCAAGCGTGGCAGTGAGTTCTGGTCGATGGGAACGATGGGGCTGCTGTCCAAGCAGCGCGCAGCGCGGCCAACATTGCCGTTGCATGCACGTCGGTGCATGCGCCCTGCCATTGCGATGTCCGCCACAACTTCTGTGCGAGTGCGGCCGGGTTCGCTATGTTCAGCGGTGTCAAGCAACATCTGCTCCCTGGTCCGCTTCCGGATCTCGCGCACGCGGGCATTGACTCGCCTGGCGCGTCCCCTGCTTGCGCCAGTGTTGCCGAGGGCCTGGCTGGGCAGCAGGAGTAGGAGCCTGAGCTCTGTCTCTACACTGGGCCGGTGACCGCGCTCGGCCGCATCGGCGGTACGTTCCAGCGCTGCGGCCACAACGTCGGCCCATCTGGATCTGCATTCGTTCAGCACACCCTGAGGGATCCGCACGTCCGGGTAGGGGGCCTCCAGTGATGGCGGCGCGTCTGAGGCTGGCTTTGGATCCACCTGGGTGTCGCTGACGAGGTCTGCTTCCGTCAGATCGCGCATGTGGGAGTCAACCCGTGGGCCAGCGCTAATGGCAGTGCGGGAGACGTCCGGGAGGACGGCGCGCTGGCTGGGGGGGAGGCGGGGCGCTTGGGAGGGTCGGGGGGAGTGGCATGGCGGCGAGCCGGCGCGCGGCAAATGGGGGCAGGCGCGTCGGTCGGGGACGTCCCATGGTTGGTCCCTGCGTGAGCAGCCACGACTGGCGTAGGTGCTGCGGTAGCTGTCCCGTTGTCACACGCGTGGGCCACACGACGAGGTGAATGCACGACTGCACGTGAGGTGGCAACGCCTGCGGACGGCCGGGCGCTGCGCGGCTCTGTGCGTTGATCGTGCACCTCGCTATCATGCAGTGTGGCTCCGGGGGACAGTGGTGACGGGACGTCACCTGGGGGTTGTTGGCCACCAGCCAGCCCGCCGTCAAGTCTGTGGTGCTCATCTACCGATGTCAGACAGCACGATTTGGTCAAATCGGTGCGGGCGGGTGGCTGGCTTTGCGGCCGAGGCGCAGTCGAGCCGGCGCCCGCCGCAGCCGCAGAGGTGGGCGTTCGGCACACCAAACCGGAGCCTCCCTGCGGCGGTTGCGAACTGGCTGTGTGTCGTCCCGCCAGGTCATCATTGACGTGTGAGGGCTGGGCCTGCGTCAGTGGCGCCCTCATGTGCGGCGGTGTCCGCTGTCGTGAGCGCGAGCGGCCACGGCCAGTGTTGGTGGGCGTGCACGTGCGGCCGTTGTACCGGGTGCGGGCGGGAGTGGGGGCGTGGGAGTCCGCTGGTACGCCGCGACAATTTGCTGCATTCCTGTGGCCCTCCGGATCGTTGTATCTCGAGAAGGGCAGCTTGCATGCCTCGCAGTGGTAGCAGCTGTATGCCCGTTGTTGGTCCTCAGTGAACTTGTACTTCGGGTGGCAGCCCCGGCAGTGGGCAAGCAGATCGCCGGCGGCGCGGAAGCGGCGAGGGCACGCGGGGCAAGGCACATGCAGGTCCTCGTTCATTGTAGTGCTATGCTGTGGGAGCGAGGCTGGGGCCTTCGGGCGTGAGAACGCTGCGCTGGCGCGAAGTGGTTGGTGCACGCGCACCCGCAGAAAGTGCGAGGCCTAGGGCCAGGCCCAGGCCCCGTGGCCGAGAGCAAAAATAAGTATGCCTAATGTACAGTGTCTACGCTGCAGCGCTGCGAGGTGAGGAGGTGTGCGGAGCAAAGCCGCTGCGACTGCCGGTACCGCTGGTACAAAGCAGGCGCTGGCGTCACAGCGCGCGCCAACTGCCGCAACTCTCGCGAAGCAGCTAATTCCAGAAATTAAAATCTACCAGTGCTGTCCGTGTCCGCCTAGCGGATGCCGAGCGCAGCGTGCCGAGCATGCGTACGCTAGCGTAGCAGAGGTAGAAAGCTCTCGACCATACAGGCTTGGACCCGTGCTGCTTGTGGTGTAAGCACAGCTGTGCAACGTTGGTGGTTAACCCTAATGCAGAGCAGCGCTAGTCCCATTCCTTTTTTTCCAGGATTGAATTACGCATGTTATTCAGGCCTTGATGGCAATGTGACCAAGTCTGATGCGAATGGCATTGTGGAGCTGCTGGCTTTCTTCTGTTGTCCCTGCGAGCGTGACCCACCTGCACATCATGGTGCATGCCTGTACTCGTGTTCCACCAAGCCGAATATGGCTATGGTCGTGAGTCAGTCAGGAGTCTCTGGGACGCGCGTGCGGTGTGTGTACCAGTGTCTTCTGTGTGTACCAGTGCCATGGCAGGCAGCGCTGGCAACTTCACGGTGGATAGCTGAGATGACAACTCGTTTGCACACAACTGTCCACAGACACCCAGGGTTTTTACGTCTAAAGGACGCCTAAATCACCCCAGTGTATTTGCAGCAATGCATGATATACATGGTTGGGCCAGTTGCTTGCACCCGTCACTCTGAAGTTGAGCATGCAAGAAGGCTCACCAACAAGCATTGTACCAGTGTCAAATACACCTGCCTAACGATCACGACGGCAGCAGCTGAAAGGCTCGATTAGTAGCAGGACTGCCAGTCTACAGAGGCGACAAACGTGTCGAATCTGCTTTAAAAGCCAGCCCTGGACAACCATGGCAGCTGCTGTGGCTGTGGTCATAGCCCGCTGCTTCAGAGACCCCCGGTCCAGATATCGATATGCAACACGGACTGAACGATTGGGCCCTTCGGGGCAGGCATAGGCCTACAGGCTGGCCTCGATGTTGTGCGTAGGGGCACACGCGAACAGCGGACGTTGAGCCGTGTGCACGCTGGCGTCCACGGCGTCGCAAGTGCACAGAAAATGCGCGTGCCGATCTCCGCTTCCGCGCCGCAAGGCGACGCAAGGGCCGAGGATGTTGTCCAATTGCTGCAGGCTGCACGTGTTGGTGGCGGCTGTGAGGGGGGCGGAGGCGAAGCGGTGATGAAAAACTCGCGAGAGACGGCGGCGGGGACCGTCCAGTGGGGGCTGCCATTGTCACGGCTGTCTGGGTTCACGCTGCGCACCTCCTTAGAGGCAGGGTCACACACTGCACGCCATACAGAGGTCATTTTTGCCGTGCCAGCTGCCTAGGCACTGCCTCTGAACGGATGATCATTGTGGGGCTTCTGATTGCATGCTTTTGCTGGCCTGCAGATGCAAAGCATGATGGAACACGCATGCGCAGACAATGGTGTGCGAGTGCACTCAATACGATATATAAGACACAATGGTACAGAAACTTGGCTTGAAGCCTGCAAGTCGGGGAGCTATTGGCGGTGAAGCCTGGGCCTTGACGGTGAAGCCTGCAAGTCGGGGAGCTATTGGCTGGAGCTCAAGACGGTCACGGTGGATGGGTTGCATGAGGACGATGGACGTGCAGTGTCTCGATTGGCCACTATTACTAGGCTGACAACCCAGTGTGGCCAGGGCGCCGGGGGTGGGGTTAGTGGCAATTGTTCGTGGACAGGCGAGCTCCTCTCCCCTGAAGCCACGCCATTGCTCTCACCAGCTGCAGTCGCTGAAGAACACTCTGACTACACAGTGCAGTGCTGTGTAGGGTAGACTGCAACTGTGGCTGCAGTGAATCTGAACTGCAGCTGTAGGCGAGCTCGGTGTAAGGCAGGGTGGTCTGGTTGGCGCACCTGTGGAGCTGAAACCTGATCTGCTTGTCCTCGGTCATAGAGCGCCCACGCAGATGGGTCTGCACTGACCTCAACTTGCTAGATCAGACACTGAGCTCAGCTTCCCCAGCCCAGCTGGACCCAGTTGCAGCCACTGCGCCACATGTCCAGAGACGGATGCAACATGAATGCGCATTTAAATTTGAAAACGCCGTCTTCAGCCGGACACGCACCACTGCGACCGGTGAGACTGAGCTTTGTCGTGTAGAGCGCGAGCCAGCTGGACACGCGGCATGCATCGAGATCAGATGGTTGCCCAAGAGATAGCGATAACTGGAGGCACTGCAGCTGAGTGGCGCCCAGCTGGCAATCGACCAGAGTGCCGTCGGCCCCACTTGGGTGCGACGGCAGCACCAGCTCACACAGCGCCCGCAGCGGCCGCCGCGGCTTCCGCCAGCCTCTGTGCATGTGTGCCTTGCAGCACCACTGCTACATCACACCCGGGCCCGGCAAGAGCATGCAACAGCGTGAGGCGGGTCATGCGTGGCAGTCCCTCGGCCACTGCCTGCGCAGCGAACCAGGCCGGGTGATGTGGCATGTCACCTCCCAGTAGACGCAGCTCGCAGAGCTGCGGTACACCTGCGACGGATTGCATGAATTCTGTGGCGTGCTCGGGAAACCTGGCGCCAAGATTCATTTCAACAGCCGTCAGCATAGTGAGAGCGGCCACAGTGCATGCGGCTTCCGGGCATCTGGCATCCGCAGACGCAGGCATTCAATTGCACTGCAACGATGCTGCCAGTCCGATGAGGACGTCCTTGAATGACGGGCACATGACGCGGAGTAGACGTCATGGGTGACCGTGGGATGACCCCAAGGGGTCGTCATCGACACTCTGACAGAGTGTCTTCAGTGCAAGCGAGGACAGTACAAGGACGGTGCAAGGACAGTGGGATGACACGTGCACGACATCATGAGGACGTCATAGTTGTGGGAAGGAAGGTACAAGTTCTGATGAGGACGTCATATCCACTACAGACTTACAGTGACTCTAAGGGGACGTCCATATGACACAACCCAAGCATCACTATGACGTCACGATGAAGTACTCAGTATAAATTTGATGACGTCCTGCCCTGCGAGGACGTCACGTAGGGGTCATCGTGACGTCCCCTTGAAACCGGAGCGGTCCCCGCGCCATACGTCACCAGGACGTCATCTATGACGTCACGCCGGGGACGTCTTGCCGTCCCCGAGGCCGTCCCCGAGGCCGTCCTGCTCGGAGCCCAAAAGGCCACTTGCTGACCTTGCTCCCGCACGCCTCTTCTCGCCACATGGCCTGGCTTCAGTCACTCGATCATGCACTTCGCTGGACGTAACTCTTAAGGCATACCTCCCTCCAACGCGCCATTGGCGTCCTCTTGCATCGAACGCAACTCTGCCTGCAGGTGACTTGGAGTGAATGGCCGTAGCGGGATGCTACGGACCGGCACCACACTTAAGACAATAGACCCCATGGTGAGTTGTCCTCATCAAGTGTTGTACCCACGGCAACAGAAACTTGCGCACTGGGCCCTGATATGCAAGACAGCGCGCACCTCCGCTTCCATTAGCAGATGCCATATTGGGGCTAAGGGCCCCTTGGTGTCCGGTGCGCTGTCTCCAAGCACGGGCCTCAGCTTTGCCACCTGCTGCTCCAGTTCCTTGACACGCTGGACTCTACTCTGCAGAGTGAGATCTCATTTCACTATTGTACATGTTGGGAGCACTGGTGGCTGTGGCTGTGTCTGTAGCTGCAATACATGCGTGGCAGTGCGTGATGTCCACTGCAGCAGCGACTATAAAACTCGGATCCTGGTCGATTCTCACCTGTGCTGGACGGCGGGATTCGCTATGCGTTGCCGCACTTGGGGCTGATGACCTAGCCACAGGGGCCTCGGTTGCAGTACTAGGACCAGCGTGACTGGCGGCTGCTGACTGGGTGGTGGCCTGTGGGACATCCTTGCCACCGTCTTCGCATACATCCACTCTCCCACGCGCGCCAACCCTCTACACACCACATTGCTTTATCATCGGGTCAGATGAATTGGATCTCATGCCAGTGGGTCTGTACCGAGTAGGCCAACGTGGGTAACTGGGCGGACACCCGTGGTGCTCAGGCGCAGCAGGGATGCGCACAAGGGGATGACGTGCCTGTTCTCTGTCGTCCTCCGCCAGAGACCATTCGCCCACCTTGGCTGGCGAATCTGCAACATCTTCAGCATCCCCAGCCTGTCTCTTGCTTGGTGCTTGTGAAGGCGCCGCTGTCTGAGCCTTGCGCTTCAACCTGGCGTGTTGTTTCTCCAGCACTTTCATGAGTCCGGTTGGAACCGCGTACACTCCGCGCATTGCCCAATCTTCACACGTTCGTGGGCTTTCATCAGGGTCGTCCGGGTGGGGTACCTGCGGGACTCATACTTGGTCACATACTAACATGCGGGTTACAAGCCCTCCATTGATGGCCTCCCAACAGTTCACGGGCCGCAACGGCATAGATGTGATTGATGAGGTCTTGAGGTACACATCAACATGTACTCATATAGGTGACAGGTCAGCATGCATGGCCTGCTGTATGTCACGCTCGGTCGGCAGTGGATGCTGCGTACGTACCAGGAGGGTAGTGAACGCCTCCAGATATTTCATGTCATCTGTGCTGGCTGGCATGTCAACCTTATTAACAAAGCTGTATTGCTCCTCTCTCTTGTTGATGAGATTAGACATGGACCTGCGTATGTCCGCGTACCTGCATCGTACGACCCATGGTCAGCACGAGTACTGCGGTAACCATAGAGAAGCGTGAACATGGAAGTGAAAAGAACGCACTTGATTCCCTCTTTCTCTTCTGCAACCTCCAGCATATCCCTCCATACTTGGGCAAGGTTTCTGCACAAGTCTAAGCCTTTCTCCATGGCAGCCACCTCGTCGTCGTCCATCGGATTTGCTTTAAGGAACGCGTCTATTTTCTGCACCACATTCCATGGTTAATGTATGCACAAGGTCGGCATGGCGCGCTCTGACTCTGGCCGGTGCGGCCAGTCGACACTGCAGTGTCGACTGGGGGGGGGGGGCACGATAGCTTACTATCGTGCTCTTTGCCCCTGTGACCACTACCGGCGAAACTTCCCCTAACTGTTGCGCGACTCTGCACTAGTGGGCGACTCACCAACTACAAGACTAGCGGCGTTTGTGAAGCGAACAAGAGAGACCTGCTAGAGCGCGCATCGGCGATCGGGCGCGATTCGCGCGTCCGCCTTGCGACTGCGTAACAACAGGGCATGCGCGCAACCACACCGTCGCGCATTGTTCAGCCCGGTATGCTAGGGCACACTTTGACATGCATTTCCAGTATCAACAGTTAAACAGAACATGGGGAGCAAGTGCTCTATCATGCCGGCGCGCTGTCAGAGGCAGTTGTAGTCGGCATGCCCGTCAACCACATGGCCGGCAACGAGTGGTCAACTCGGCACACGTTCAACTATGCAGTTACTGCTAGCGACTGAATGGGTGTGTGGGAGTACCCCTTTGGAGGGGATGTCTCGCACCGCCGCGCCCAAGCAGTCGAAGCCAGATACCGTCGCCTGAATGAGGTATCCTCCCGGCCTCCAGTTCACAAACTTCCTGTAGCTCTCCGGTACCGTTTTATCACGGCATTTCTTCAGTGTCTTGACCAACCCGTCAGGGATGTCCTTCAAGGTGCTCTGCATCTTGACAGTCGAGACTATCGTGCGATGCTTCCACACCTGGAACGGCGACTCCAGCCGGATAGGACCGCGACGCCGGCCGATGCTTACACCATCCGTGTCATAAGACACAGCTGAGGTGCCAGCGGTGCGTGCCATGGATGGTGGTCGCTGCACAAGCGGTCCCGCCCCAAGCGTGCAGGTGAACGGGGGGAGCAAGCCCGGCTGGAAGGGCCTTTGCGAGTTCAGAATCGAATCCATTACGAGACGAAAATTATCGTAGGTAAGGTTGACGGACACTTCAGGCTTGGCCTGGCTTGCAAGCCGCACCTGGTGCCTGGCATATGGCACGTTCGCACCACAGGCCGCCCATATAGTGTCTTTCACAGCGTCGCCCAATGCGACAGAACATTGCATAGCTGACCATTCGAATGTCTTTCCCTGGCCAACACTGCAACAGTGCCGACGTGGGTGGGAGCATACGGCGGGATCGAGGTGTTACCCGACGGCACTCCCCACACGAAGGACCACACCGAGCTCGACACCATAGCGTTATAAAATAGCAGTATAAAAACTAATGGCGTACCTGATTGTGATCGTCCTATCCTCGGTCGTCTCCTGCATGATCTTCACTCTTCACAATCGGTTGTTATGAGCAAAGGCTTGGCGCTTACTTGGATTACGTGCTGTTGTAAAGGTTGATAACAGTCGTCTGATGCGATGGAGGTGTTTGATCTTCTATTTCCCTAATGACGGAATGCCGCAGCGCTGTTTTGCGACAACATCCGCCCCCGTCAAGTCGGGATTGTGTCCTCAAGCGTGGCCACGTCGTGTCCACAAGCGTGTGCGCTGCAGTCGCTGGGCGACATGCCAACACATCCCGGCGCAGTTTTAAGTACTTGAACTGAGCTGTAGTTCATGTAGCCTTTCCTGTATGGGTCGCGCCATCATGCCGCAGGGAGGCGCCAAGAAGCGCCGTCGCACAGCAGCAGAGGTCGATCGGAACCTCGCACTGTTCAGCATCTTTCGTGTGCCGGCGCCTGGCGCTGGTTCGAGGACCCAGTATCACTGTAATTACTGTAATAATGATTTCCGCGATTCAGCGTATGCGGACGAGCATTCGAAGCCGCGCAGGTGCAAGCTACGGTTACGGGCCGGAATGGATCGGGCCCCGGATCCGGAACGTGACAAGCAACAAGATGAAGCCATGGTGGCTCCCATGGAAGCCTACGTGAATGACTTACCCGGTGTCGGTGAAGGTACCTCTAATGACGACCGTGCCAGCGGTCGTCTCATGCCCGCGGGCATCGGAGTTCAGGCCGGACCCCTCCAAGACGAGGAGATGGACCCACTGGCCGCAATGCGCGGGCCGGCCCCGACTGTGCAAGCAGCTGCCATCCCTGTAGGGGACCCTGATTTCCCACAGGCTCCGGTATGTCGTCTTGATCTCATCGCGCATGTTCTGTGTTGAGTGCTGCAGCGTTCGCTCTTTACCATCCGGGCCAACTGCCGCTAGCACTGGCTCTCACCTGCCACCTCTCATGTGCAGGCGTACGTCGCATTGGCAGCTGATCTGCCGGTGGAAGCTGACCCCGAGTACGACGGGTTTCACCCATTGCCTGACGAGTACGGCGAGGTGTGGTTTGATGCAGAGGAGGCCTTTGACGAGTTCAATCCCAATTTGAGGCCCTGTGGGCGGACTTGCGGGCGGGTTGCCTTTACTTCATGAGATTCATGAAAGGCCAGCATACTTGGGATAGGATACTCACGGCTCAAAAGCATTTGCTGGCTTACGGGAAGAGGGCCCAACAGGTATGGTCCCAGTTGCGAAGCCACTGCCTCGTCCAGATTGTACCCGAGCCGCAGTTTATGTCACGTCTGTCTCGGGAATGCCACCGCTGTACGACATCCGGGTAGTGCAGATCTTCGGAGGTCAAGTCCTAACCACGTTCAAGCTTCACTTGGCGGCCGTACATGTTCTGGATCAAGTTCGGGCCTGCGGTCCGGCCTTCTTCTGCCTTGAGTACTGGATAGAGCGACTCGTCCAGTTCTTCAAGCGGCTGATCAAGTACCGCTCAACGTCTTGTGCGGAGAGGATCTTTGTCAACGATCTCCTCATGCGGCGGGCGTGTGATCGCTTGGTGCAGGAGTACGGCGCCGAAGCGATTCCTCGCCTGTCAGATGCCATTGCAGATGCTAAACGCTGCATTCGAGAGGGGAAGCGGATCCGTCGCCCTGCACCACCGCCAGGCCCGGAGGGGCCCCAGGCCGCCGCGCCTGCTGCGGCCCACGCCGCCGCGCCTGCTGGAGCCCAGGCCGCCGCGCCTGCTGCCCCCCCTGTGGCAGGGCCCTTCTGTGGCCCAGCGATGCTGGGCGCCGCGAAGGATCTGTCAGCCGTGGAACGGTTGGAGGTCTTGCCGGCACCGGTCGGGCCTCAGAGGCACCTCCGGGGTCTCCCCTACCTCATCTGCGCAGAGAACGATGACTTTGCCAATCGCGGGTGGCCCAGCCATTCCAATTTGACAGGTTTGGCTCAGCGCGATGCCGTCGCATCTTCGCTTGGAGTTGGCGCGGATGAAGAGGACAACAGACTGGTCCGTATTCGCTTGCGCAAGTACCTGCGAGCTGAATTGGCAATTGGTGAGAACGTTGCATGCACACAATACACCTCGCAGAAGGTGAAAGACAACACTTGGTTCCTGATAGAGTATGTCCAGGGCGCTGATCGCCTGTTGTACGTGGGCCAGTTCAAGTATTTCGTAGACGTGACCTACGAGAAGTTCAGTTCCGTTAATATTCGGGATGATGTTGCCAGTGATTCAGCGGACTGCATTTGTGCGGCGGTTTGCAACTTGTACCATGCGGTACAGGTGGCGTCGCCAGGGGCCAGGGCACCCGACCTTGAATTGGGTCGCCCGCCAGAATTGTATAGGGTGGTGTCAGTGCGACAACAATCGGGCAACCGCTGCTTTGCCGGTTGCTGGGTGATCGACCTGCGGTCGGTGACACTAACCCTTGCGGCAACCGGCGAACGGAATGGTGGGCACATGTTTATGACAGTTTATAAAGCTTCTGGGAAATTAGGTAGTGTTCTGGGGTAGACCTGAAAAAGGTACATATCAGATGCGAAGCACCAGGTCCTGTAACAGGCGCATACATCGGCGGCAATGGTTTGATCAGTGGCACTGCACCGTTCAAACGTGATCGCATGTTTGTCGTTTGGCCTGTGTGTGACTATGACCGCGATGCCACCGAAACGCCACTTCGTATTAAGATGGAATTAAATCGAACATAATCCTGTTGACATTGATTAGTTTGTGGAGGACAGTCCACGGGCAGGACATAGTTCACGCACGCTTGTGATCGCAGAGGACGACCTCTGATATTTCCGCATCGCCAGTCGATATCATCGGCTCTGTAGAAAATACAATAGTGTAAAGGACTTGCTGAGTGCCTTGCTGAGTTGGTCGCCATGGCGAATCAGGATCTATTCCGTTTTGAGTTAGAACGTGTGCGTCGCGATCCGGGTAGTAGCAACCACTATTTTAGATTCATGCAGTATGCGATGAAGAAGATCGACGCGGGTCAGTGGGGACTGGATGGGCCGCAGGGCGAATCTAATTCAGACCTGCTTGCTCTTGTCCACCCGCTCGACAATTCGCGCGCTCAAGGGGAGGCGGCGCAGTTCGAAAAGCACGTGAAGTTGCTTGAGAAGGCAAAGGGGCGGTCTGACAATGGAGAGGTCAAGCTGGCGTACTGGGAGTGCAGGCTGCGAAGCCTCGCTGCTGCTCGCCAGAGGGCCGTAAATCCACCCGAGCGAAGAACAGCCGGTGGTGGTCTCTTGCAAGCCTATCATGAGATGCTGGAGCGCACCGGCGAATTTGCGCCTGGCATCTTGTCATCCCTGCCTCTGGTAACAGTTTCACCCGAGCCTACCCACCGACGTGGGTGTCGCCAGAACCTGACATGTGGCTCGCTATCAGGCAGGGCCAACACACCCTCAGAGGTTCCACAGCCCGGCAACACCGGCCGATGGCATCAGCCACCGGCAGATCTCCAAGCGGACTCCCACCTCTCTCCTGCCGCAATGGGGACCACCGCATTCTTCGCGGGAGCCAGCCACTCCCCTCATGCGGCTTCCTCCTCCTTGGCAGCTTCTTCAGCGGGACATCATCGCCCCCCCTCGCATCCTCAAGTGGCACTGCCGGCGCCCCCAATACCCCATCAACAGGCGCAGCAGGAACAGGCCCCCGCACGAGGGGTATCGACCAGTGCTGTGCCACGGAGACGACTGGGTTTGGCACAACTTGTGGCGGCCCGGCCCGAACTGCGTACCACGCTGCAGCCACCACCGCTCACATCAGCAGCCCGGGAAGGTCTGCCATCGCGCCCGGCAACACCATCGCCTCGCGCCAAGAGATCGCTTCACCTCTCTGAGGCTGCGCCGGAGGGGGGGGCAGACCCTGGTCCCCCCCCGGCCACCTTGTCGGGTCCCCCGGCCCCCCGATCAGGACAAGTGAAGCGGACACGACGAGGCGGTTCGATCTCGCCAGGCGGGTCCCCCGATGGCGTTGCCGAAGCTCGTCACGCCGGCCCAAATATCTTAGGGGTACGACATCTCATCCGCTGCCTGGTATCTACTTCTCCATGAACTACTGCGCCAGTGTATGCAATTGACACCTGATCCATGAATGCAGATGCGGGTAAAGCACAAGCTAGACCGGGGCATCGTCACGGACTGTGACTGGGATTATGCGGCGGATGACATCCGGGTGCTGCGCCCGGGTGCATGGGTCGGGACCAAGGCCATGGAGTACATGGCCGCCATAGCGCTGAGACGAGCGTGGCGCGACAGGCGGTACATCTTGGTGGACCCGTGTAACTGGCAAAGCCGCTGGGAGCAACTCGAGGCTAAGGGATCCTGCCGAGGGATAACCAAGTGGGACATGCGGGTAAACATGTTTGCTGGCGGAGGGTGGAGCCTCCACGCCGTCGTCCACCCTGTGTACTTAGCTTCTCACTGGAGCTTGGTCCTCATTTTCCACCCAAGTACGCCCACCACTCTCACACTGACTGACTCCACGCCCTCTGACTGTACTGCTCAGTGTAGCCGCAGGCTTGCATGTATGCGGGACTTATTTGTAGTTGTCAAACCACGTATGAGCGTGATCCCAAGTCCGTCGGTGCAGACAGAGTGCGGCAATGGCTGGGCGCTACCGAGGGTGAGCGCGACAGGATGAGGTCGGCCGGACAGCACACCATCATCCTGCATGTGGACAGTCTGAGGTACACAAAGCACGACACGGACGTCGTAGCAGGGAAGTGGATCCGGACGATGGCGTTTCTGCTGAACACCGCAGTAGACACGGTCAAGGAGGCGGTGAAGATATGGGCGGTGTGCTTCCGGTCACAGTGTATACCCTGGACCAACGTCTGGGTCAACAGTGATGTACAGTATCTCATGATCGGCCGCCAACCCTAGCTTTGGTGCGACTGAATGTGGCACTACTTTGCATACGACATCACCTATACGACCAATGACACCACTATTGAACTGCGGTCGTTGTGTAGGTGCCACCGAGTATTTGCCCACAACAGCCGGACGCCGTTTCGTGCGGCATGTACACCGTGCTCAACCTAGAGCATGTCCTGGAACGGTGTGCGCCGGGTCTGCTCTGGGATACGAACGCCGGCCGGCCGAACGTAGACGTTCCTGGGGGGGCAGCCAACCCTGCCCCCGCCCAACCCAGTTCGTTGATGAGCTTGCCGCGTGGGCCCCCACGGTATGACGAACTGTGGGCACCGATAAAGTTTTTCCATAACGAGCCGTGGTACGGCGTGGGCGATGCCAAGGCGTACAGGGCCGTACATCGCGCCAACTTCTGCATGCAGTGGGCGGAAGACGGAGGGCAACCTTTCCACGTGGATGATGACAAGGCAGTCACTGAACTGAAGGACTCAGTTTACGATCTGCCCCATGACAAAGATGGGAAGCCGTGGAAAATCAGGTGCGAACGATGCGCCGCCCAATGACCAACTGTGCTACCGGTACCACGCATACTGCCCGCGCACGACTGGCAACTGTCTCCAAATCCCGCTCTGATTACGGTAAAGTCTGCAAGACAGAAGTCGTCATATGCAGGCCGTTAGTACTGCAATCGAGGTGGGTGAACGCGAAGCATCTGGACCCGCCCCTGGCTATATGGGCGCAGCATATGTACAAGCGGTCTTCAGGACGGACTCGGCAGCGGCCAAGCTCGGGCGATCCTCGGCCCGACAGGAGGGGACGGTCACCTCGGCGAGGGGGCAGCCAGGCTGATAGAGGGACCAACGCAAGTGGCCGGCAGGCAACCAGTCAGCAGCCGCACCGAGGACGTGGTAGCGGCAGCTCCCGGGGGCGGGCTGGGGCGAACGCAAGGGCCGGTTCGCGTGGCCGTTCGGGTGGGCGGGGACACGCCCCGCCTAAAAGGAGATAGTTGCAAGTTCAGGGGTAACCAGTAGTGAGCATGTTGCATAAGGTGTAATGGTCACTATGTGTACTGATCAATCGCAGTGGATACGATGACGCCATGTCGCCGTTGACATATCATCGCTGCTTCGCAGACCGGCGATGACCGCTGGCCCTGCCAACGCGAGACACACCATCCAGATCCGGAGCCTCCTGAGCCCACTTCTGCTCTGCAGTGTGGGCGTTCCTAGTGTCCAACGTACCGTACAGTAGTTATCTTGCAGTTTCAGCATCGCTGATCGGGCAGTGCGTGGATACAGCGTTGCGGGTGCTGTGCTGCACACCATTTTCAACTTGGTGGAATTGGATGCGAAACGAGGCTCGCAGGCGCACAGATGCGCAGTACATATAGCTGAGATCCCATCCCATGCGTCTGATTATATACTGTATGGTCAACGTTGCGCACGATACATCCCCACGCGACAGCGTTTACAGTTGTGCCCTGTCTTTCTAGACGGAATCTCCAACGGACGTGGAACACGCGCGGGGTTGGGGCGATCGGCACGTCGTCGCCGCGTTTGAGAGACTGTAAGAACAGAGGTGGAGAAGATCTTGTAAACGCGTCGGCATCCGATGATTCCAACGGCGCGAACCGTTTGGACAAACATTATCGTAGGGGAAGCTATGGAGACAGGGCACCTGCGACCACGGCATGAGTCCCTTACGCTACGGCGACATTGCTACGCACCCGATGCTGGAGCCCGGCCCAGCACGTCATAGGGACGGACTCTACCAATTCTGCAAGCGACGGAGTTTTCCAGCGTTGATTTCCTGTGAATACGTACAGCGGGCCATGAGCAACAGCGGACAAACACGGCCTTTGGCCGATACCGCCGCGCGCGAGGACGCCGAGCTGAGCATAGTTGAGAATATCGCAGTTGTTGTAGAAACGAACGGCGCGTTCTCTGCCGCAACGGTTGACAGGATGCAGCGGTTCGGAACGTTTAACTCGCTCTTGAAGCGGAGCACAGCTGAGATCTGCGCAGCGGGCAGGTCCCTCGAGTACGCAGTGCGACACAACATATACTGGACCATTGTATTATTCAATGCGTGGATGCAGCATTTCGACGCGCTGGAGCCTGCGTGGCAGCGCGTACATAGCAATGGCGGAACAGACGACGGGTCGGCGGTGAAGGAGGCCGGGCTCATGAAGCTCATCTCGTTCTCTGGAGATCGGAAAGGTATTCAGGTGAGTCATGAGCGTTTGCCCGAGCTTCGTGAGGGGGACGCGGACGATGCGTAGTCCGTCACTGAGTGGGCCACGTTGCGAGTGGTGAATGCGTATCGAATGTGTTACACGGTGATGAACGCAATAGCCCGGCAGCGAGGGCAACGGAAGGAAAGTAGACGGCCAAAACCCCCGAAAGTAGACACCAGCAAAAAAGCAATCGCTCTCCAAGGCGAAAAAGCCACAACGAACCGACACAGCCGACACAACCACACCCACGCACCCACACGCACGCGCACTCCCGCACCCCTCCACTACGGCACCCGCGCCACAACCGCGCACAGCAACAACCGCCACCGCACTACTGCCCACCCCAGCAAAACCAGCCACCACCGACCCCCCTACAGCAGCACCCCCACTCCATCCTGCCCCACTGGAGCATTCCATCACGGGCCCCCCGCACATGAGAGCCCGGGGGCGCACGCCCCCCACAGTGCAAGGCGTACCAGCCCTCCCCCTCCGGCCGCCCGATAGGGGCCTCAGGGCGGGGCGCGAAGGGCACTAGCGGCGCCGCATCACTCCCCCCACGGTGGCTCGCGGGAAGGTTCGGCGGGCCAACACGACCAGACGCGGGGCCGGCCTGCGCTGCTGCAGCCGCGGCACCCGGTCCAGCAAGGCGGCCAGCGGCCGCCTATAGCACGTCCGACGGGACATCGTGGCCAGGCACCACCGCCCTGCCCGCCAGCCGCATACGCAGCGGAGCCGCAGCGAGGACCTGGCGCGTCACACCACGGCACAGAGTGGTGGAGAGTTCGCACATGGCATTCTGCAAGAACGCTCGCCTGGACACGGCCCCCGAAGCCGCAGCATGCGTATCGAATGCAGGTACACATGATAGGCCGGCAGCAGCCACCCCAGACCATCATAACAGAGGTATCATCCCCAAGACGTGGCTCGAGCCCAAGTGCAGAGGCGGACTGCAGCACTGAGTCGTGGCGCGGACAGAGAATAATGCGGGAGTACACAGGCAGATTGGGATCACCTGACCTGCACATCCCCGCAGGTACGACACTACATACAGTACACGCACCCACCATTGGACTCGCTGACACCATCACTGCCATTGCATACGCCTGGGAGATGCAACCATCGAAGCTGAGGCAAGCTGAGGCGAAATTGGTGTGCAGAGTATGAAGCTAAGAACCAAGTCGAGCTCCTGCGACTGGTGGTGCACTCCATGCACAACGAGCATCCCAGAGTCCTAGCACCAGAACGGCCCGGAGGCCCGACCAGGTTCGAGTACTCCAACCATCCTGTCGGAGAGGGCGCCACTTGCGAATGGGCACCCACGGGAACATCACTGCCACACTACCTGCTCCTACCCACAACGACGCGACGTGAAGCCGCACCAAATGAGCAGATGGCAGAGCTCATGGGGAACGTGCAGAGGGGGACCAATGGGTACTCCAAGACGCTGCTTATTCGGAAACCCGTCTCCACCAAGAACAAGGCAAGCGCTGCCTCGCAGCTGTATCCGTCACCCCGCTTCACACAGCTGATGGCGTGCGCCCGGACGGTACAACTGATGGTGCGGAACGCACCAGACCTGTGTGGGGAAGCGGTGCGGGCACCACCAACACTGGTCAGAATAGCAGATGCATGTGTGATACGACCTATGACGAGTGGCAGCAAGAGCTCTGACAACCTATACTGCATTCAGGATATGGGTCTCATGGGACAGTACTGTGCCGCTGCACAACAAGTTGGGGGCCTGGCGTGCGTATACGCTGCAAAGAAGTGGCCGGGAGTGGATCAGGTGCACTCCCATGCATTCATTGCAGTCCTGTGAGTTGGCAGGCCTCACCAACCGGGCCATTGATCTGGCGGTCCAGTCCGCTTCACGGTGTAACACCGTCATCGCTGGCGCGTGTTTGGTACATGTACCGCATCTGAGCCGATGCAACCACTGTGCAGGCGCCATCAGTACTGGCCTCCTACGAGGACCTCACGTTGGGCCTCATCCAACACTGGCAATGCATTGACAGATGTGGCTCAGCGGTGGATAACGACATCCGCGGGTATGCGAGGCTCTTGATGGCGTTCTCCAATTACGTCAGGGATGATACGATAGGGGTGGAGGAGGTGGACGCGGGAACGCCCGAGTGGGACGGCGTGTGGGAGTGCTGGGCTGCCGCGAATATTGCGACGCTGATAGTTGTTCAGGGGTGCGCCTCCGTGTTTTGCCTGGAGTCACTATCACACCCACGTACTAACAGAACCTGAATCCCACGTCAAATTGCTATAAGGACAGGCAGTACGGCATCCTAAACAATACTACCGTGTGCAGCGAACCTCATCTTCCCTTCACCAGCGGAACGGCGCCTAAACTAAAGGCCATTAAAGTTTGCAAGTTCGTGCATCGACATCCGCTGGTGGCAGTGGGCATCGTTGCAGTAGAGTGGTTCATGGAACACAAGGGCGCAGATGGAGGTCGGCTGCCGCGTGGTTTACGCAAGAGGTGAAGTCAGCGTCCCTTGCGTCGGCAGCCGATGTCCACAAGCTGGCTACGGCACCGCAGTAGACACGGTCAAGGAGGCGGTGAAGATATGGGCGGTGTGCTTCCGGTCACAGTGTATACCCTGGACCAACGTCTGGGTCAACAGTGATGTACAGTATCTCATGATCGCCGCCAACCCTAGCTTTGGTGCGACTGAATGTGGCACTACTTTGCATACGACATCACCTATACGACCAATGACGCCACTATTGAACTGCGGTCGTTGTGTAGGTGCCACGAGTATTTGCCCACAACAGCCGGACGCCGTTTCGTGCGGCATGTACACCGTGCTCAACCTAGAGCATGTCCTGGAACGGTGTGCGCCGGGTCTGCTCTGGGATACGAACGCCGGCCGGCCGAACGTTAACGTTCCTGGGGGGGCAGCCAACCCTGCCCGAGCCCAACCCAGTTCGTTGATGAGCTTGCCGCGTGGGCCCCCACGGTATGACGAACTGTGGGCACCGATAAAGTTTTTCCATAACGAGCCGTGGTACGGCGTGGGCGATGCCAAGGCGTACAGGGCCGTACATCGCGCCACTTCTGCATGCAGTGGCGGAAGACGGAGGGCAACCTTTCCACGTGGATGATGACAAGGCAGTCACTGAACTGAAGGACTCAGTTTACGATCTGCCCCATGACAAAGATGGGAAGCCGTGGAAAATCAGGTGCGAACGATGCGCCGCCCAATGACCAACCTGTGCTACCGTACCACGCATACTGCCGCGCACGACTGGCAACTGTCTCCAAATCCTGCTCTGATTACGGTAAAGTCTGCAAAACAGAAGTCGTCATATGCAGGCCGTTAGTACTGCAATCGAGGTGGGTGAACGCGAAGCATCTGGACCCGCCCTGGCTATATGGGCGCAGCATATGTACAAGCGGTCTTCAGGACGGACTCGGCAGCGGCCAAGCTCGGGCGATACTCGGCCCGACAGGAGGGGACGGTCACCTCGGCGAGGGGGCAGCCGGGCTGATAGAGGGACCAACGCAAGTGGCCGGCAGGCAACCAGTCAGCAGCCGCACCGAGGACGTGGTAGCGGCAGCTCTCGGGGCGGGCTGGGGCGAACGCAAGGGCCGGTTCGCGTGGCCGTTCGGGTGGGCGGGGACACGCCCGCCTAAAAGGAGATAGTTGCAAGTTCAGGGTAACCAGTAGTGAGCATGTTGCACAAGGTGTAATGGTCACTATGTGTACTGATCAATCGCAGTGGATACGATGACGCCATGTCGCCGTTGACATATCATCGCTGCTTCGCAGACCGGCGATGACCGCTGGCCCTGCCAACGCGAGACGCACCATCCAGTTCCGGAGCCTCCTGAGCCCACTTCTGCACTGCAGTGTGGGCGTTCCTAGTGTCCAACGTACCGTACAGTAGTTATCTTGCAGTTTCAGCATCGCTGATCGGGCAGTGCGTGGATACAGCGTTGCGGGTGCTGTGCTGCACACCATTTTCAACTTGGTGGAATTGGATGCGAAACGAGGCTCGCAGGCGCACAGATGCGCAGTACATATAGCTGAGATCCCATCCCATGCGTCTGATTAATACTGTATGGTCAACGTTGCGCACGATACTTCCCCACGCGACAGCGTTTACAGTTGTGCCCTGTCTTTTTAGACGGAATCTCCAACGGACGTGGAACACGCGCGGGGTTGGGGCGATCGGCACGTCGTCGCCGCGTTTGAGAGACTGTAAGAACAGAGGTGGAGAAGATCTTGTAAACGCGTCGGCATCCGATGATTCCAACGGCGCGAACCGTTCGGACAAACATTATCGTAGGAAGCAGGAGGACAGGGCACCCTGCGACCACGCGGTCCCTTACTCTGCGCTACGGCGACATTGCTACGCACCCGATGCTGGAGCCCCCCACGTCATAGGGACGGCTCTACCAATTCTGCAAGCGACGGAGTTTTCCAGCGTTGATTTCCTGTGAATACGTACAGCGGGCCATGAGCAACAGCGGACAAACACGGCCTTTGGCCGATACCGCCGCGCGCGAGGACGCCGAGCAGAGCATAGTTGAGGAGATCGCAGTTGTTGTAGAAACGAACGGCGCGTTCTCTGCCGCAACGGTTGACAGGATGCAGCGGTTCGGTACGTTTAACTCGCTCTTGAAGCGGAGCACAGCTGAGATCTGCGCAGCGGGCAGGTCCCTCGAGTACGCAGTGCGACACAACATATACTGGACCATTGTATTATTCAATGGTACACATGATAGGCCGGCAGCAGCCACCCCAGACCATCATAACAGAGGTATCATCCCCAAGACGTGGCTCGAGCCCAAGTGCAGAGGCGGACTGCAGCACTGAGTCGTGGCGCGGACAGAGAACAATGCGGAGTACACAGGCAGATTGGGATCACCTGACCTGCACATCCCCGCAGGTACGACACTACATTACAGTACACGCACCCACCATTGGCCTCGCTGCACCATCACTGCCATTGCATACGCCTGGGGAGATGCAACCATCGAAGCTGAGGCAAGCTGAGGCGAAATTGGTGTGCAGAGTATGAAGCTAAGAACCAAGTCGAGCTCCTGCGACTGGTGGTGCACTCCATGCACAACGAGCATCCCAGAGTCCTAGCACCAGAACGGCCCGGAGGCCCGACCAGGTTCGAGTACTCCAACCATCCTGTCGGAGAGGGCGCCACTTGCGAATGGGCACCCACGGGAACATCACTGCCACACTACCTGCTCCTACCCACAACGACGCGACGTGAAGCCGCACCAAATGAGCAGATGGCAGAGCTCATGGGGAACGTGCAGAGGGGGACCAATGGGTACTCCAAGACGCTGCTTATTCGGAAACCCGTCTCCACCAAGAACAAGGCAAGCGCTGCCTCGCAGCTGTATCCGTCACCCCGCTTCACACAGCTGATGGCGTGCGCCCGGACGGTACAACTGATGGTGCGGAACGCACCAGACCTGTGTGGGGAAGCGGTGCGGGCACCACCAACACTGGTCAGAATAGCAGATGCATGTGTGATACGACCTATGACGAGTGGCAGCAAGAGCTCTGACAACCTATACTGCATTCAGGATATGGGTCTCATGGGACAGTACTGTGCCGCTGCACAACAAGTTGGGGGCCTGGCGTGCGTATACGCTGCAAAGAAGTGGCCGGGAGTGGATCAGGTGCACTCCCATGCATTCATTGCAGTCCTGTGAGTTGGGCAGGCCTCACCAACCGGGCCATTGATCTGGCGGTCCAGTCCGCTTCACGGTGTAACACCGTCATCGCTGGCGCGTGTTTGGTACATGTACCGCATCTGAGCCGATGCAACACTGTGCAGGCGCCATCAGTACTGGCCTCCTACGAGGACCTCACGTTGGGCCTCATCCAACACTGGCAATGCATTGACAGATGTGGCTCAGCGGTGGATAACGACATCCGCGGGTATGCGAGGCTCTTGATGGCGTTCTCCAATTACGTCAGGGATGATACGATAGGGGTGGAGGAGGTGGACGCGGGAACGCCCGAGTGGGACGGCGTGTGGGAGTGCTGGGCTGCCGCGAATATTGCGACGCTGATAGTTGTTCAGGGTGCGCCTCCGTGTTTTGCCTGGAGTCACTATCACACCCACGTACTAACAGAACCTGAATCCCACGTCAAATTGCTATAAGGACAGGCAGTACGGCATCCTAAACAATACTACCGTGTGCAGCGAACCTCATCTTCCCCTTCACCAGCGGAACGGCGCCTAAACTAAAGGCCATTAAGTTTGCAAGTTCGTGCATCGACATCCGCTGGTGGCAGTGGGCATTCGTTGCAGTAGAGTGGTTCATGGAACACAAGGGCGCAGATGGAGGTTCGGCTGCCGCGTGGTTTACGCAAGAGGTGAAGTCAGCGTCCCTTGCGTCGGCAGCCGATGTCCACAAGCTGGCTACGGCTTGCATCCAACGCCTGCTCAATGATCGGGAACCGACCATGCTTGCAATGGTGCAGGGAGCAGACCTGCAGCGCAATGGGCTATGTGCACCGCCGCCAGCCTCGCCACCTGCACCGGCGGACTCGTCGGTGGACGACGATGGCAATGTGGGTGGCAAGCCGGCTGGTGGTGCACGGAAGCCCCGCAAACCGCCGGCGGGGAAGATGAACAAGCCCAATAAATCAAACATGACACCACGAAGGAATCCGGGGCGTAGAAGCAGGGCGACCATTCCCTCACGGGAGGTCGGCGATGCGGGGGGAACTGCCGCCGCGGGGGTTTCCGCTACACAGAGTGCGCTTTCATAGACACAAACCCTGCCTGGAGGCACTCTGTCCGTGCAGCCCACATAGACGAGCTGACTGCTGTAAACAAGGTCCTCTCGTGTGTCATGATGCCACAGCACGCGACACGTGCCCAGAACATAGCATGTATCGCCGGCTGCGGCAGCCATGTGAAGACACCGACTTACTGTAACTGCTGCTGCAGGGCGCAAGACTATTGGTGCAGCCTTTGTGGATCTCACCCAGGACGACCGGATAGTTGTGTCCGTGGAGCGCCCTCGCCCCCTGGAGCCCGATACACAACTATCAGCCAAGGAAGAAGATGACAGGGTGAAGGCACTAGTGGATGCGGTTATGGCTTTTTTCACGGGAGCCAGGACCCTCACCCCCCACAACACTCAGCCATGGTTTGACTTAATGGTGCAGGCTATGCAGCTGGTTGGGGGGGAGTGCATGACCAAGGAGGAATTAGCCGAAGCTTGGGGTGAATGCTGCGACCGTCCCCAGGCGACCCCTCAGCCAGAGGATGCGGCGGGCAAGGAAGACAGAGACGACAGCGAGGCCGGCCGGAGCGGCCCTGCGCCCCAATCATCACAGGCTACATCGTCGGATGACGACTTCGACCCAGGCAGGAGCCGCATGAAGGCGCAGCCCCCAGCCCGGCCCACTTCGGCGATGCAACACAAGCGCAAGCTAGAGGACTTGCCTCCAAGCGTGGACCCGCGGGCCAGGAGAGGGAAGGGAACGTACCACAGACGGGTTGCGCGGCGCAAGACACTACAAGAAGGGGACAGGGAGGCCATTGCAGCCCTAGAGGATGACGAGGGAGGTATGGGAGAGCGGCGGGATGATGAACAAGGTCCTGATGAAGTCTGCGGTGAACAGGGGCCAGCGAGCGCGGGAGAGGCGGGGAAGCAGGATGAGGGTGGTACGACTTATGCGGCAAGAGAGGGCGGTGACGCGCAAGTAGATGAAGCAGAGCCCAGTGACGACGGGGGTGATGAGGGGGACGCGGCCGCATGAGCAGCGGCATGTTGCATACTCGTTCATGCGGTGCCACTGTAATTCGTTGCCTTGACACTGCAAGGTTACCAATCCAAAACAACCCAATCCAAGTTACTGCAGCGTGTATCACAGCGACAACTTGTTTTATTGACATGCTTTAGGTACAATCGGCGTTTGTGATGGTTGTGTATGGTTGTACTCAATGCACACATCAGCCTCGCGGTAACACCCTTTGGTGACATGTCTACATTTGCGGTACTGCACACATGTTTGTTACATGTCTATAACTGCGGTACGGCACTCGCCATCCCTCCCCTAGTGCACCACACTGCCAGGTCCTCTTGTGGCTGCACGCTCTGGTAGCTGACAACTCTGCACTACTGGGAAGCACCGCGCGCAAGCTCGCGCGGGAAGGCCACCAATTGATGGTGGTGACGAGTGGCCACCGGATAGTCGCGGCAGTGGCTTGGACGCGTACACGTCGTTCAAATCGCTATCGCACGCGAGTCTAGACAGATCATGAATAGACAGTGTCAGACCAATATGCCTGTCTAATTAATGGTCTGGCTAATGCAGGCCTCTGCCCCTGTGAGCAGGCTAGCTGCAGCAATTAACGCCTGACAACTGTTCATAGCCGCTGTTTATCAGCCGATGCTACTGAAGCCGTCACAACCTTCCCATCCAATCGTTGAATATACATTTTGCCGATGTAGACTGTGTTTCGACGCTCGCAGCACCGCCCGGCACGCTTGTCGCCCCACGTTAGGTGGCTGGATGCCGCCGGTGACTCGAGCAACTGACAGTCTCCAGAGCTCCTCCTTGCTCTTACTATTTATCTATACTAGATCATTCGGAGGTGACCAGTGCGTACAGCGGACTCCTTGCCAGCGGTGCCCAGCGTTGTTGCGTGGACGCGGAGACTGTCAGCTGCTTTGCATCCTCTATGCAAGCGGTCAGGTGATTCGCATCCCATATATCTGATAACTGTGTTCCTTTCTAGTAAGGTGCTGCCCCTGATGTCATTTGTCGATCCGGTACCGCCACACGTGTTAACCGTAGTTCAGCGGCACGCGACCAGTCCCCTGCAAGCCCGACGGACTTGACGACTGCTCATATCTGGAACCCTTTTGGTTCGAAATGGGATAGTCGGGGCTGCGCCAAAGCGCCAAGCCAGTTAGGCTTGGGATGTGTTATCCGACTCGCTAGTGCGCTGTCGAGCCTTCGGCCCAGCGCTTATCCAGCGTTATCTGCCTACAGTGCCTGATTAAAGGTACAAGCACATTATATATAACTCATCCATTATAACATGACGATGCGATCGGAGCATGTCTGCCCCGTGGGCTTGTCCCGATCGTCAGGGGGCACGATAGCTTACTTTCGTGCCCCCGGCCCAGCGCTTGTCAAGCGTTACCTGTCGACGGTGCCTCTTACGCGTACAAGCACATGCTATCTAACATGCAGTCTCCCCTTGATTGGAGACTAGTCCGGGCGTCAGGCGGGCGGCATACTGATCAACATTGGCGAGGCGCTGCGTAGGCTTGTCGGTCCGAACATACCGTCCCCTTTGATCGCGCAGCATGAACAGGTCCTAACGTGACGTCCTGCATGACGGCCCCGTCGTCCGCGCAGGCGGACGGTCCGATAACGTCCCGGTGACGTAACCCACGGTACGCCATGCACGTGACGTCCTCATGACGGCCCCGCCGTCCGCACCAGCGGACGGTCTCATGACGTATCGGTTACGTCACCCTTGGAACACCATGCGCGTGACGTCATCGTCTTGCGAGCCGCCTTGTCGGCGGCTGAGAGGACGTAACCCAGACGTCCCCATTTCGCGTCACCGGCTCAATGCGTGACGGCGCAATGCCGTCATGCCAGGACCATCGTCATCCTGTGACGTCCTTAGACCCCCTCGCGACCACGAGGACTTGTCAATGACGGTGCCTTGACGGCACATCAGCGTCCTCGTGACATCATCAGTACATATTTTTGCGATGACCCCGTGATGACGTCCTCGCAGGACTGGCAGCATCGTTGCAGTGCAAGCCGCGGCGAGCTCGAGAGCACCATAGGTATGCTAACAAGCGCAGCTTGCATCAGCCCCGGGCAGTGTAGATTCAGTGCTTTCAGTTGTGGCATTTGGCGGAGGGCAAGTTGTAGGTCGGGCATCAGCCCGGTCAGCGGATCCCCGACACCAGTTATACTTTCTTGCGGCCACAAGCAGCTGTCAAGACCGAACGGCAGAGCTGTGAGGTTCTGCAGGCGTGCGAATGTGCGCAGGGCCGTTTGTAAGATGGCCGTGTGCATGTGATACGCCACGGCTCGGCAATGGGACATATCCAGAGCATGCAGTGCTGTGCAGCGATTGAGTCCCTGCGCTAGAGCTGTCATACCTTCATTTGAAATGGGGTTGCTGCTAAGGTCGAGTCTCCGAAGCTGCGGCATGGCAGGCAGCACGGCGGAGAGGGCGGCTGCGGCCCTGTCAGACATTCCTATGTCGCGCATGCTGAGCGCCATGACGGACGCCAGTCGCCGCAGCACGCAGACGCACGCACGGCAGACGCACAGGAGGGTGGCACTGGCCAGTGACAACTCTTGCAGCGTTCCGAGGGCCGTGGTGGCCGTGGGGGCGGCCTGCATAAGGCCTGGCGGAATGCGACGGAGGTGGAGGGGGTGGTGGGTGTCAACAGCGGGGTGGTGGGCGCGGAGCGCGGAAGCGTGGAAGGTGCGCGGCAGGTGGCGGAGGATGTGCGTGAGCGGGGTGAGCCTGAGGATGGCAAGCACGAGGTGCTCCGGGAGATGCGCAGGCCGTCACCTGCATGCACGCAGTTGTGTACCAGATATTGTTCAAGAATGTTTGTGTCGCATGATGGTTAGGCCGCCAGGTGGGCCATAGCCTACGCGAGTCACTGGCAAAGGAGCTGGGGACTATGCATGCCGAGCATGTGCTGTAGAGAAGTACTTGCTGTCGACACACGGTGACACCAGATTTGACGTGGAGTTGACATCAAAGGGTAGCACTATCTACACACGTGCACACTGCACCTGCAAAGATTCGCAGTGCCAAGAACGGGCATTGCACGTATATGGTGGGTGGCACTGCTGATTGCACGAATCATCCCTCACTGCACTGCTGATTGCACGAATCATTGCACGATACCTTGACGGCTCCAGCAAATAGCACGCCTCCCCTAGGCTGCCGCAGCAGACTGGCCAGCAGCGCTGCAGTTTCATGTTTGGTGGCATCATCAATGAGCACGTCCGCGGCCTGCACCACCCACGCCACTCCTTGCTGCAGGCTCACCATCGGACCCATTCATGCTGCCCTGGTGTGGGCGGCACGCTATCGATTGCAGTCCATGACGCACCATCACACAGACAGCCTAATACCCACGTGTACATGTGCACACATACGCATGCTCAACATACTGTGCCCTGCACCGCCCGGACCGGTGCACTAACGGCAGCAGTCCGCCACACGCCATCTTACAAATTGCCGACCACCACACATGTCCATACGCATTTTCAATCGACTGTGACATGCTCGCGTCGGCACATATTGTGTCTCGCGGCATTGTAACATGCGTGCGCTGCTACAGGCTTGCATGCTACAATTTATACGCCACTCGGGAGGATATTCCAGTTGACGCACCGAAATGATTTGGCCCAGTTGCAAGCACGCCACTGCGCTGCCCACAGCAGGACTGGGGCTCGCTGTTTCTGCGTCAGAGGCTGCAGCAGCTACTTCAGGCACGCTTGCGGTGTGAATCGACGGGGTTGCATCACGTGGGCATTTGCAGCCAGTGGTGACTGGTTCTGCGCTGGTGAGTGCGGTTGGGTATAGCGCAGTCACCACTACACAGGATCCCACCAGAATGACCCTAGCACCGACCATGTCGACGCTGTGCATCCACAGTTTGACACCCTCTTCAGGCAGCAAACGGCAGCGCCTGCGAACTGTGGCTGGTACGCATACGGTGTCCGCGTTCTGGCATCCAGTCAGCCACAGGATGACGCAGGTGCTGGCCTATGTTCTTCGAATTCTGAGGCAAAACCGAAGGCAAGGGATGGCGTCGGTCTGCGACAGACGGCATGAGCTGATGGCGGCGGATGCGAAGCGGTTGCTGGTGATGAAGCCCTCCCTGCAGACAGTGGCGAGGTCTATCAAGTGGGCTGCCGGCGTCGCGGCCGACCCATCTGGTGCAGCGCTTCTCCTGTGAGGCTTGGTCGCAGCCTGCACGCCATACAGAGGCGTCAAGTGTTTGGCCGGGAATGCTTCTCTCCGGATGAATTTTACTGCGCCTGTACTTGCATGCTTCAGGTTGCAGAGAAAGCGTGCTCGTTCGGGCTGGCAGAGGTTCATGGAACATGCAGATGATGGCGTGCTAGTACACTGAATGATAAAATACACAATTGCACAGCAACATGGTACATGCAGCCAATCCTACTGAGTACATCAGGGGGCAGATGGTGACGGCGAACTGGGGGGCAGTTGGCAACGTGCGGGCGATGACGTCAAGCTTCCCCTGGATGCATGCACTGCGGCCCAAACTTCCAGAGCGGGATGCAACATGTGCGCACATGTAGCCAACACACCTGCCTCAGCAGCTGTCTGGCCATGGAATGGGCACCATCCTGTTGGCAGCTCGATCACATCATCCCCATGTTCGCTCGTTATGGACGAATCCGGGTCGTCACGGGTTAGGCTCTTGAACGAGCACGCGGGCAGTCCTGCCACGGCCGCCCTCATCCCCACCTTAACGTTGTCCCCCCAACTGGGAGTCAAGATGACCTCCTGTAAGCGCAGCATGCGCCGCAGCACACCCGCCAAGACCTCAGCCGTGCCTAGGCCTAGGTGTTCGAGAGGCATCTGAAACCGCCTCAACGGCAGCTGTGGCACAACTGCCACAAACGCTTCAAGGGCATCAGCCTGGATCATGTTCATTGTCAGCGATTGCAGGCTCCTGAGGTAGCTGCACGCATGCAGCACCTTCTTCTGCCCGACAATGCCAAACTCCTTGTCATACACAGACCAGTGGAGGCTTGTCAGGCTGCTGAGGGTGCTCAGGCCCTTGCAGAGGGGGCCCATATCAAGCTCAACTGCCCAGGCTTGCATGTCGATGATCGCACTGATCTTGATCCGCTGCAGGCTTGTCATGTGAGGGACGTTGTTCAGCAAGCATTGCAGTTCAGTCACTGGGTGCAGACCATCGTGGAAATTGGTATCCAGAACGCGAACGTTCCCGAGGGCAGCCACCATATCAAACAGCGGCTGCAACCGTACTGGAGGCGGATAGGCGCTGCTTCGGCCGCTGAGACGGAGCCCCGTCGTGTAGGATAGAAGCCGACTGGAAACTACTTACGGAAACGATTGCCGCCCCAATGACGCCGTCTGTTGCAGGTGACGACACCAGATGGAAAGTGATAAAACTCTGAGGGACCGCTGTGCTTTCACCAGTGCCGTGTCATCTTGTGACCGTGCTGCGATTACAAACTTTGAATCCAAGAAAATTGTCAACCCACATTCCATATGTGCCTACAGCATTCAGGCTATTACCAAATCAATAGAAGGCTCCAGGTTTCCTTGCGGCAGCATACTTCCGCAGCTGCAAACCTGCTAGCAAATCTGCGGCTGATTAGCCTGTTCTAAAACCAGCACAGCAGGAGTAGAGGCTCTGACCAAACACTGGCACCCGCGAGCATCATTGCCTCCATCGAAATCAACTTGCCCAGCATCAGCATTTGCCACATGCGTATCATGGCATCTCATTGGCCCGGGCCGCATAAAACCAGCATTCTGCCGGCACGGGGCAGCTACGCCGGGGTGTCAAACCAAACACATCATTGCCAAGATCCTGGCACAGCCCACCAACAGCCCACCAAATCACTGAACACGCTCAGCGAGCTGTTCTGCCGTGTAAAGACCAGCAGTATTCAACAACCGGCCATCTCTGCACTCGTGGCAGTACCGGCCAACGACCAGCCATCTCTGCACGACCGGCCATCTCTGCACGACCGGCCATCTCTGAACCGTATCTGCACTTGCAGTCATTGACGACCATGCTGGGGATGGCCTGTGTGCTGGCAACCATCAGCCACCATCAACGCCTGGCCTTTTAAGAACACACACAAACTAGGCGCGTGTTCTGGGAAGAATACTGGCGGGCATCTGCAATACGGCAGTCGCGCCCGCCTGCCAAACTATGTAAAAACTTAACGCCCCCGACTCCAATCACGTACTCTCACCCACCCTTGTGCTCAGGAACCCTGTTCAGGAACCCTGTCCATGTCCCGCCCCCGTTGAAAACAATCAAAGCCACGGATGGCTGATGTGCAGCTACCGTTCGGGAAACTCCAGGTGGCACGCGGGGTGCTCCTTGGCCGCCGTGCGCAGCATGTGGCGGCACTTGCTGTCCGGCATGCCGCACACACAGGCCTCGCGGAGGTGCGGCAGCTGCTTGATCACCTCAGCCACAACCTCCGCCGACTCCCCCCCCTCCATCGCCACCGCGTCCAGCTTCGCCAGCCGCACCTCCAGCCGCCGCAGCGGCAGCAGCGGCACGACGCGAGAGAACTGCACGCGCGCATCTTTGAACAGGTCGCCCAGCCCGAGCGACTGCAGGCCCGTCAGCGCGGAGCAAGCGCGCAGCACGAGCCGCTGGCACCTCGGCGCCTCCGCAGAGCCGCTCACGTCCCACCACAGGCTCGTCAGGCTGCTGAGGCCACGCAGGCCGTCGCAGAACGGGGCGACCTTGAGTGGCGCCGCAACCTCCCGCGGGCCATGCTGCTGAGTCAGCGCGAAGCAGCAGCGCAGGTGCTGCAGTGCCGTCATGCATGACACGCTGCTCAGCAGGCCCTGGACCTCGGCGGCAGCGACGTAGCGGCCAGGGTTCACGGAGAGGACGCGGAGGTTGGTAAGCGCGCCGGCCATCACCGCGAGCGGCTGCACGCGCAGCGGTGCGTCCATGCACCACACGTTCACAGCGTCGACGTGCGGCACGATCGGCACGAGGGCCTTCCACTCCTCCCCTGGAGCATCCTGCCGGAAGATATGGCCGAGGCTCAGGTCCACCCACGCGCGCTGCAGCTGCGTCGCGCCGAGCAGCGCCATCGCAAATTCGTTTGTGCGCTCATGCATGGATAGCGACAGCCGCAGCTCGCGGAGCTCTGGCGCGGCCGCGGCGGCCTCGGCAAGCGCGAGCTGCACGGCCGGTCGCGGCTCCGCGATTGTGCCGCTCGCGGCCAGGTGCAGCAGCGATAGCTGCGTCATCTGCGGCAGCTTCTCAGCTACTGCGCTCGCGACGTTGTCCCCGGAGACTGAGCGGATGCCGGCGTCCACCTGCAGCCGCAGCTCGCACAGCGCGGGAAGGGCGGCGACGTGCCCCAGCAGGCTCGCCGCGCCACTCGTGCTGACCTGGCCGAGCCGCAGCTGCAGGCACGTCAGCGCTGTGCACCGGCCGATTGCCTCGCCAAACAAGTTCGGCTCCGCCGCAGCAGCCACAGCAGGCGCAGCATGGCCGTTCGATCGGCCGTTCGCCGGAGCAGCGGTCCGCCCGTTCGCACGGCCGGTACCCCGTCCATTCACCCGCCCGGTTGCCCGGCCGGTCGCAGCTGCCGCAGGCCCGGTCGGCGCGGCATGGCCCTTCACCTTCGGCAGCACGAGCCGCAGCACGCTCAGCTGCGTCGAGTTGGACAGCGTGTCAGCGACGCGCTCCGCCTGCGCCTCCGTCACGACCACCCCCAGCAGATTCAGGTCCAGCTTCTGCATGTCATGCATGCTGCGAATGCCGGCGAAGAGCTGCACAGCTTGCGCTGCGATGGGCTTGCTCCCGGCCATGCTGTCCACAAACCCGAATGAGAGCTCGGTCAGTTGCTGCAGTGGCGCCGCCGCAGCCACGGCCTGCTTCACTGTGGTGCCCAGGTGTGTGGCCAGGGGCCGCTGCACCTCAAGGCGCGACATGCTGAGGGAGCGCAGTGGCCCGCAGTCGCGCAGCGCGGGCGCGAGGGTCTGCCAGGCCTTCGGGGACAGCCGGTTCCGGCTGACGTTGAGGCAGCGCAGGTGCTGCATAGCAGGCAGCGCTGTGGCGAGCGCGTCTGCGGCCTTCTCGGTGAGCCCGGCATCGTTGAGGCTGAGCTCGGTGACGGAGGACATGCCGGCGAGGAGCTTGATGCATGCGCCGCATGCAAGCGGAAGCGTGGAGCCGGCGAGGGAGAGGTCGGCGAGGGTGCTGACCGTGGCTGAGGCGGCGAGGGCGGGCTTGAGGAGGTCGGGGGGGATTCGGTGGAGGTGGAGGGAGTTGGACGAGTCGATGGATGGGTGGTGGGCGAGGAGGGCAGCGGTGTGGAAGGCGGCGGGAAGGTGGCGGAGGACGTGTTCAAGTGGGATTGGGGCGAGGACGGGCTGCAGCAGGGGCTCCGGGAGAAGTGCAAAGACCTGCATGCATGCCACGCATGAGTGGATAGGGGGGGTCGCGTGCTGCATAAGAGTAAGCTTGGTAGATGCTGAAATAGTTGGGTTCAACTGACTTGGGCAACTGAACTGTGAATCGCATCATTCAGGCACTCACCACCGCATGTGACGCCATGCTGACACAGGGCGGTCATTATCTGCCTCACTGACCATATAATCGTACGACTCTGAAGGAACTGCACTATGCGCGGCAAGCAAGCTTTGTCACGCCCCATTCTCAAGGTGTTCGTAGGGATCATGCAGAATGCACAAGACGGCACACACACACACGCAAGCAGGCTGCACGATGCAGCACACATGATGCAGCATATGCCTACCACTGGCCGATTGCTGATGCACGAAGAAGGCACTGGCAGTGATCAGTTGGGCAATACAGATGAAGCGATGCGTATGTGGATGGGTAGGGCGCTGACTACGGAAACCAGGCACCCATCTCCCACGCAGGCAACAGTAGATATGTAAATACCAACGTTAACGTACTTACCAGCCGATTGTGCCACTGACATCTCTGGCGAACCGGGACCCAGGAGCCGAAGGGGTGAAGCACCGCCCGCCCGCCTCACACAAGCACATGCAAGTCACAGGGCGTATTCCTGTGCGATGCGAGCAGGTGCTGCAAGCGGGAGGAATGGGGCGCACCTGGTCTGCAATGTCACTGCTGCTCTTAGCTGCATGCCGTTGCAGGAGTGCTGCCAGGCGAGCTGCTGTGGTGTTCTTCGTGTCTTCATCAATCAACACGTCCGCCACCTGCACCTGACCTCATTTCGGCTCGTGGCTGTGCATGTCAACGGCAACAGGCGATGAAGGACACCGTGTGTGTTGCTGGTAGTCCCTATGCCCTGTGTTCGTGACTGCGATTTGTTGTATCATGTCTGCAAGCCGTGCTGCGTGTGGTGTGTGTGTTACACAGTGATAGATCTAGGACTCAGCAGCGCCGAGGCAACAGACCAGGCAACAAGCAAACAGACAGCAAACAGACAGACCGGCCACCGCAAGCACCAAGGTCATGCGCCGCACGAGCAAATGCCAGAACGAACTATCGCCAGCGCGAAAGCAGACACGCACACACCGCGCAGTACCACGCAGGCCACGCGCACACCAAACACACAGCCAGCACTCGCCGGGCCCACAAGCGATCGTCGGCGCGGCACTACCAGTCTGCACGGGCGCGACAGCGCGCGCTACGGCGATGTGGTGTGTGTGTCACTGGCATGATGTGTCACTATGGTGTTTGTCCACACAGCCCCGACCTATCCCAGTGTGACACACCTGGTGGGTTACCCTCCCACGATGTGAAGCCTGACACTGTATCAATGTGGTCAGATGACTGTGTGGAATCGCATGGATGCAAGCAGACACGGTGCGAGGCTGTGTCGGTTCGTTGTGGCTTTTTCGCCTGGGAGAGTGATTGCTTTTTGCTGGTGTCTACTTTCGGGGGTTTTGGCCGTCTACTTTCCTTCCGTTGCCCTCGCTGCCGGGCTATTGCGTTCATCTCCGTGTAACACGGTGCGAGGCCTCGCGAGGTCACAGCCAGCCTGCTGCTTGGTCCTACTGGGCGGAGAGAAAGCGCACGGTCACAAGCTGGCACAGCCGCTCTGCCGCCGATGCTGCCGAGAGCGGGTCTTCGCCATCCACTGAGTCGTCACAAGCTTGTGTCTGACCTGCTGGCGCATCAGCAACTGACACGATCCGGCTTGGGGAAGGGTCATCGACGCCGTTGACCGCAAAAGTTTGGCCAGACGCTTCTGGAGTGAGGCATGGACCGCATCCACCTGCGTTCACATGATGCATCCAGAGACGGAATGCGTCCTCGCTGACGGGGATGCTGGCCTCGTTCGCGGCGCCGTCGGTGTCGGTCAAGTCCCGCAAAAGCTGGCTCCTCGCAACGCACTCCGCGCTGATCTCGCAGGCCAGGCCAGCTGATGTCTTCATCGTCAGATCCTCGCCAGCCAGTTTCACGCATTGCGTGCATGCTGTCCCCTCAGTCTTCTCCACAGCCGCAGCGCTTGCCCCAGACCTGGGCGCAAGCAAGCTGGGTTTCGCAACATTGTCGATTCATGGTGCAGGAGACACGGCAGAGATAACAATCCAACGATTTATATACTCAATGACTACGCCTCTTCTGACAATTTCCTATGCGTTGCATAAGATTATCATCAAGATAAATGCTGCAGGTCGCAGCAACTCCGCTGCACATGCGCATTGACCTCGCAGGAGCAGCAAGCAACGGTCTACACATGTCGATTGCAGTGCCCATCTCGTACTTGACAAGAAAGCTGCATGATGCGCGTCGGTTGAAGCGAGTTACCTTGCTGTTGATAAGTTCGCATGCATACGATGACTACGTGACGGAGAATGCGACCTGCCGTCTGCTCAGCTGTGCTGCTGCAATCGGCATCCAGACCTGATCATGAGGTGGGGAAGTGTATTATTCTCGGGAGCATTGCTTTTGCAGGGACTGCTGCATGAATTTTGCTGCAGGTGGCACAGGGCACGAGCACAAGCTGCGCTCGTTACGCAGGCATGCACGCAGATCTGTGAGGGAGCAGCCTGGTATATCGCACCTTTTCGGCATGATTTGCGACATTATTTTTTACGCAGAGTCGCTACGCGCTGTTTCAGACGTTGAATGCACCGCTTGGCGCTGCATCGGGCGATTCCAGGGCTGTAGATTCGGTGTGCCGGTGGAACATGCACACTAAGCTTGTGCAGAAAACCCTTCATCGCACATGCAGGAAGCAACAGATATCAAGCTGCCTGCAGAGCGTCACTTGACTGTTTAACTACAGTGGAGGGCGTTCGGCTTTGGCATTTTGCACAGGATGGCCTTGAGGGGCTTTCTGCTTGCTGTGCATGCACCATCTGGATCTGTAGTGTTGACTCATCTGCCTCTTTGACTCACGCCATCGAGTAGTGACGCAGGTGACCGTCTGTACATCCTGGTCCGGGCACTGTGCAGCCAGAGGGAATGCAGACTAACTGGTCACCTGTGCACACCTGTGCATGCACATCCAGCCCAGTGGCTTCAGGAGGTGTGGACATGCATGCTGGAGTGCTAGATCATTTTCAGACATGACACAGAAGATTCAACCGCTTGCTGTGGGTGTTACACGGAGATGAACGCAATAGCCCGGCAGCGAGGGCAACAGAAGGAAAGCAGACGGCCAAACCCCCCGAAAGTAGACACCAGCAAAAAGCAATCACACTCCCAGGCGAAAAAGCCACAACGAACCGACACAGCCGACACAACCACTTGCTGTGGGTGTGGAGGAGGAGGAACTGTTTTGGCAGCGGTTGGCAGCTGCACACGCCACTGAGCATGCAAGCCACTGAGCGCGCAAGCTCGTGTGAACTTCAGACTTTAAAGTTGAAACATTCAGAGCACGGCGTTCGGACTCTGGACTGGCACACACATGCAGCATTGGGCAGCTGGGGGAGCATTGGCAGCGGCAGCACAGACCTACAGCCACAGTACAGAGCAACATGTCTGCAGCACACTACAACTGACCCGAAATCCATTGATGGCCATCTGCGGCTTTCGGCATGCATGTCATGCCATGTGGACATGGCAGCTGGCAGCTGAAAAGCCAGCAGCACACAGCATGTGCATACATGATCCCTGCTGTGCACATGCTGTGCCATGCATGCATCTGTATAGTCCTTACTCTAAGTTAATCCCCTGACGACTGCAGGCCACTGCAGACTCTGGCAGATGTTACAATGGAACCCTTGCTGCGACACGCGGCCCCATTTGACAAGCACAGTGTACTGTTATCCATGTAAGCGCTCCAGCTGCAGATATGCCATGCGAGCCACCTAGGCCACTACGATGCGCGATGCAGTGGCCTCTGCCCCAGAGCTGGACGCAAAGAGCTGCGCATGCCAAGCCGATATCGATGCTGCTGTGCTTCAAGGCGTGTCTTCACGCAGTGCTTTTCATAGCACATAACAGCACTCCGCGTTCGATGATCCCAGCCTTATTTGCAGGGCCTTGTGTGGCCGGCATGGCTGGATCGACATGCCAGGGCGCCGGCCATGCTTCGGCTTGACTTGGAGCCACCACGATCATCACCGTGCAGGATGACAGCCATGATCCCCAGCCGCACGCTGTCCACTGTTTGAGAGGCGCCGGCTGCAGCATGCTGGCCAACACCTCCCGGTCTGCCCACCGCCGAAGCAGCCGCAATCCTCACGGTTTTGGCGAGGATCCACATCTGGTAGATGTGTGGCAAGGGGCCACAGCTGACAGAAGCTAAATCGCACCACTATCTGGCGCCGAACGTGTGCCGCAGCACACACAGAACGTGTGCCGCAGCACACACAGAACGTGTGCCGCAGCACACACACGCCGCAGCACCCACGGCGTAGCACAGCACATGCAGCATGCTGCAGAGCACACAGGATGCCAGAGAGCACGCAGCACACGCAGCATGCCGCACAGCAGCGATCAGGGCAGCCAGAGGGGCCAGGAAAAGAAAGACCTGGAATGCACAACTTCAGGCACTGCAGATGGTCAAAGGCTGGCAATGCCCTCACTGGAGGTGCTGAAGTAGGTGACAGATACTGAAGTCTACTGGATGAGGGGCGAAGCCGGAAGATGCCGGAAGATGTTGGAGCGCTGCAGCTGCTGCATAGCTTGCATCCTCGCTGGCATGGTGAGCGCACCTGGCACCTGCGGTCACTGTGGTACGCTATGGGCTGAGCTGAGATCGGTCAGTGTAGTGTCATGCAGACTGAGATCCGCCAGCTTGTTGTGGCTGCAGCTGAATCTGTATGCAAGCTGGGCATGCATGCATACAGTGCCATCCACAGCATGTGACAGCCTGTTTGGTGTTGCAGGGCCTGGAGGCTGCCTGCGAAGTTGAGCGCTATGTGCAGAAGGAATGGGTTTTGGTGGCTGAGCTCAGCATAGGGAGCGTGGGGAGTGTGTGGAGGGCCCTTGGTGGTGGGCGCGCTGGGCCTTGCATGCCGCTGTGAGCCTTGCAGATATCTGAGCCTTGCGTGTAGCCCAATGACATACTCAAGTGGGCATGCACACCGGGGGTGCTGGTGAGCATGTCAAGTTGGGGATGGCCAGATGCGGGCGCTCCGGGATAAGATCCATATCACCTGAAGGCGAGCTGGTGTGGTGAAAGTCTCACGAGATGGGTTAAAGTCTCTCGAGAGACTGTGTCAAGAGGTGACGCTTGTGGTGACTGAGCTCCTGTGGAGGATGGCTATGTACATCTGCTGCATGCACGCAGGCACCCTCGGGAGGCCTCCACCCAAGCCAGACACCTCAGCAGTCAACTGTAGTGGACTGGCCGTCGTGTTACACGGAGATCAACGCAGGAGCCCGGCAGCGAGGGCAACAGCAGGCAGTCAGACGACCAACTTGTAGTGGACTGGCCGTCGTGTGCTCAGTCAACAGCAGCTCAAATACGCGCATGACTCCACTGGAGCTGCGCGCAACTGCCGCCACGCACCGTCTCTAGGCTGGATGTCCCACGCGCAGTCTCCTTCAGAGAGCAGGGAGAGGTGTAATGCTCCCTTTAACACCTTTCTGTGCAGGAGCCTGCAGACGGGTGACGCTGATGCCTTGACGGGAAGCTGTGACGCGAGCTCTACTAATATCCGGACTTTCTGACCCGTTCTCCATAGTATGCACCGGAGGGAACCAGCTGATGCGCAGCCCGCAATTGGACGGGGCAGCACGCGTGAAGGTGGTGCGCTGGAACAACAGCCAGTGCCAGGGGACGTCGCGGATTCTAATAGCAGCAGAACACCATAGTACTGATGGAAGTGATCCACAGTGGACTGGTTAGCGGGCATAAACAGTATGTGTGCAGGTACTGCGCTATGGCTGCTCCGGGGGAGCGTGGTAAAAGAGCACGGCATCAGAGTGCAGAGAGAGTTTGATATCGCTGTATACGCACAGCTATCTATCAGATCCAGGAACATACGCGGCATGCGGCATACAGCGACGCGATCAGGCTATGCTAGGCCTCAGCAGCGCTCTGGCTAGCTCAGATCTGGAGCGCGCTTGAGCGTCGGGTGCGTTCGTCGCCCATGTGGCCACATGCGGGAGATGATTGGCCATTCAAACTGCACAGGCGAAGGTGGATGGCATTGACTACGTGCAAGAAGCTGATATATTCTAGCACTCGTGGAACCTGGCGGCATGAAACCTTTAGCAATCGCCGACGATCTCGGTCGACATCGAAGTATCCGCTTACAAGCCAGAAATCCTGAGGAGCCTTTCATACGCGTCATCATCTGACAATTCTAAAAGAGACTGCTCGTAGAATCGTATTGCTTGGCGCTGAATGCGGGCGATCTGAGTGTTGTGCCTTGTGGCATCGGTGTTTCGTGACCAGGTCCAGCGACGTTACCTGCGCTGTGCTACTCAGGATCCAGTGAAACACGAAATGCTGTCAATATGGTCACTATTTGTGGTATGACCTCTATTCGATCGTACATCTATATACTGGCTACGCCGCGCGTTCAGGACAAAGCGCTGCCAGTTCGCTGCCTTCGGTTCAGATGACGTTCAAACTGGCACTTGGCAGATCTGAGTATTACAAGGCGTCTGCCTGCAGGCTAGCGTGCTGGGCTTGAACAGCGTGTGCATTTTGAACGACAAACGAGTGCTCGAGAGATGTGCGGTGCCTTCCTGTGCAAACGCCTGGCATCCAACAGCGGCTGGCAGTTTGTAGCACTAATACAGTCTTTCACGAGTGCAGATAACTGGGGAATGTCATACCTGCAATCTGGCGCCAGCGCAGTTTCTTTGAAGTACAACATTGTCAACGCCATCGTCTTGTGTCGTGTCCTTCGAGGTATGTCTTGCTACCACTTCAGCCCTTGCATGTGGTCATGATGACACCAAGACCGCCTGTTTTAGGTTGGTCAGGGGAAGCCGTGGTGCTCCACTGCCTTGCATCGTTGCATCTGCAGACGAGAGCAGCTGCTGCAAGTGAACGAGCTGAGTCAATTACATATCCATGCAGGGCCATTGATATTCGTCAACATTGTGGTGATCGTTCTGAAGCTTCTGATCGGGTGATGCCCAATTCAGCGCAGAGCTTTCATTACTCCCCATGCCGCGAGCAGAAACCCAAGGCTTGCAGCAACAATAGGAGGACTGCGCAGGCGTGGTGTTAGTCCTAGCGTGACCATGACTGAGCATGATGTCAGCATGCCAGGGAACGTGTGCATGCATGCCTTCCAGACAGGCCTGGCTGACTGCACGCCGTTCACGGATCAGCACAGCTCGAGAGCGCTGCCTGTGTCAGAGCTTCACAAGCACAGCATAGCATCTTTTGACGTGGCTGCTGCAACTTCTTCGCTGGCTGGTCTTGCTTTTGCTAGAAGTTGAGGCCAAATCAGGTTCAGCAGTTGACTGTATGCGGAGCATCCCATGTCATCGTCACACCCTGCCATCTGCAGCAGTGTACAAATCACTACGCCAAGCCATGGCTGCACGCCATGCACCTTCTGCAGCTCCACTAGTCGACTGTAGTCTCGACCATCACAGCGCATGTGCTCGCCAATGTTGTGTTGTAAATTTACCCATGGCTCCGTTCCCCAGGCCTAGCAATCTTTGCGTGATCGGCTGGCACCCATCCAATACGGGTATCATCAAGTGCAATGACCGCTTGGGATAATCTTTGACAGACTTTTCTCTGGACACAGGCGGTAAGCTCCTTAGTCGCACAGCTGCTCGGAGGCGCCACAGCCTGTCTGGCCGGTTGCGGTGTGTCGTGCAGCGTTAGTGCCAGTGGCCAAGTTACTGCCAGCGGCTGCAGGCCTGTGAGGTTGCTCCAAGCCCGTAGCAAATCCTAATGATGACCAGGTGCACTCATTCATCGGCTGACAGATTCGACAAGATGATTTCGACGAGATTAGTCGTTGCTGCTCGTGGCCGCGGAGCACCAGCCAGCCTGCCTTGTTCAATGGTCATATAGCATTCTTCCAGTTGGTCGCTGTGAGTTGATGCGTTGAGGACACATCCGTTGCATGTAGAGCAGAAAGCTCGCATGAGCGCAGGATCACAAGCAAACCAGCAAACCAGTCGTGTCTCTTGTGCCATACCTATGCAGATGTTCCAGCCATTGCCTTGCCTATCGCAATCCAGGCACAGAAGGAAATCGGACACATGTCGGCTCATCACCAAACAGGCTGCGTTGTGTTCCATGGTCTCACATGCGCATGTAACACGGCGCAGTGCTGTGAGGCTGTCGTATGCCAGCTTCCGCTGCAACAAGGCATTTTTTTTCACTTCAGCAGTGAGCGGCCTGATGTATTTGACTTGCTTGAGCGCTGGTCCATGTCTCGGATCTGCAGTCGAGCCAGGCCTTGGCCAGGCAATGCCTGTGACTGTGACTGTCAGTGCGGCGTGTAGCTACTGAGCCAGCTTGCAGACGCGAGGGGGCATCTTAGCAGCAGTACCTTGAATTTGTAAATGTCGGAGATCTGTCAATGACACAAACGCAATGTGCGGGAGTGCGCGTGTGTGTGGATGCGTGGGTGTGTACTATCAATGAGGTAGAAGATACACTGGATGCTGCTGGTTACAGAAAAGGGTGTGGTTGTTTCGGTTGTTTCGGCTCTTTTCGCCTGAGACAGTTGCTGTTTGTTGCTGTCTGCCTTCGGGGGGGTTTTGGCCGTCTGCTTTCCTGCTGTTGCCCTCGCTGCCGGGCTCTTGCTTTCATCTCCGTGTAACACACAAAAGTAATACGCCTACGTTGCTGAGTTTGATCTTGGCAGACATGGTCGCGAAGGTGCTCACGAACGCTGAGGGAAAGCAGACCACAAGCCGACGCCAGCGTAAATGCAGATGGCACTCGGTGTGCATCTGGAATGGAACAGCAATATCACATTCCAGAGGTAACTGCGCAAAAAAAATCGCCACGGCTATTTAGCGGCTGCAGGGGCTCCCTGTCGTCGTCAGGACGTGTGAATGTACGATTGTATCTCGAGGTGTACCTGCGACTGCGTTGCGACGAGGAACAGCAAAACTCGGCGGAGCGGCATTACTTAACTCCATATACACCGGGAAGCTCTGTCAAATCAAACACGTGGCAAAAGCATTCCTTGCTGTTCCACATGCAATCGTTATTGGGAAGTGAACCCACGTACAACCTATCCCCACATTGTATCGATTTAGACCAGGTCTATCCACCAGCTCAATCATATTCCTGGAGGACAGGCTGCCTGATTCTGCGAGATCTACGTACCTCGAGCAGCTGGGCGCGTCGTGCCTGCCTCCTCAGCGGCAGCTCGTTCACGCGTTCACTCGCAGTATTCCACCAACGCCCCACAGGTAACAACCCAACTTCAAATCATCAGCACCGTACAAGTGCACACGGCACTTCCAAACGAGATGGCATGCAATTCTGCACGGCAAGCGCGCCTGTTGAAATATAGTGGCCGTGGTGTCTAGCACCTGCCAGACTGTTGTAGGAGGAGCTAGAAGGTTCGGGAACATGTAGCTTGTGGAAGCTACTGGAGACCTAGATCATAGGGTGTGTACTGAGCAGCAGCATGAGCTCTGGCTATATAAGCACAGAGCTGTACACTCAGTGTAACTCTTGCCTTTCGAGACTAACCATGTACATCGTCACTTTTCAACAGCGCCGCTTATCGTTCGTGCACGTGCAGGCTTCAGCGAATGTATATGGCGCTATCCGCCCGTCACAGTGGCAATGCAGACAGGCTCGGAAGGGCCTGGCGAATGCCACCCCCATGTCACTAAGGCAACCTGTTCATGAGAACATCTTCTGGCAGGCTCTCTGAGGTAGCGCCGGCCTGCGTGGCGCGGAGCCGGCTGCATGCAAGGCGCCTTCGAATTCGACACCCCTGCAGAATCAAAGGATGACCTCATGCCACTCAGCGAGGAGGCCTTCCTGCTTTGGCTGCAGCATGCACGTGATTGTGCTGGCCTGAGATCTGACAAAACCACTGCCATGAGCACGCCGAAGGGGAACGTTTCGCCGGCCACGGCCCCGCAGCGGCCCGGGGCCGTGCAGACCCGGAGTCTGGGATCGCATCACCATGGCTTGCGATTGAAAGCTTGCCCCGGTCATACGGCAGCGGAACTGCAAGCAGTCTCACCTGCCACGTCTGATTCAGGAGAGATTCTTTGTTACACGGAGATGAACGCAATAGCCCGGCAGCGAGGGCAATAGAAGGAAAGTAGACGGCCAAAACCCCCGAAAGTAGACACCAGCAAAAAGGCAATCACTGTCCCATGCGAAAAAGCCACAAAGAACCGACACAGCCGACACAACCACACCCACGCACCCACACGCACGCGCACTCCCGCACCCCTCCACTACGGCACCCGCGCCACAACCGCACACAGCAACAACCACCACCGCACTACTGCCCACCCCAGCAAAACCAGCCACCACCGACCCCCCAACAGCAGCACCCCCACTCCATCCGGCCCCACTGGAACATTCCATCACGGGCCCCCCACACATGAGAGCCCGGGGGCGCACGCCCCCCACAGTGCAAGTCGTACCAGCCCTCCCCCTCCGGCCGCCCGGCAGGGGCCTCAGGGCGGGGCGCGAAGGGCACTGGCGGCGCCGCATCACTCCCCCCACGGTGGCTCGCGGGAAGGCAGGGCGGGCCAGCACGACCAGACGCGGGGCAGGCCTGCGCTGCTGCAACCACGGCACCCGGTACAGCAAGGCGGCCAGCGCTAGCGGCCGCCTACAGCACGTCCGACGGGACATCGTGGCCAGGCACCACCGCCCGGCCCGCCAGCCGCATGCGCAGCGGAGCCGCAGCGAGGACCTGGCGCGTCACACCACGGCACAGAGTGGTGGAGAGTTCGCACATGGCATTCTGCAAGAACGCTCGCCTTGACACGGCCCCCGAAGCCGCAGCAAAGTCAGCGATCTTATTTAGGAAGGCGAGAGAGTCTTTGTCAGCTGATGGTGGTGCGAGCCCGGCCCTATCGCTCATGAGCGTCGCATCCTCTGCAGCTGGACGCTGCACGTATGTGACGTTTGACTGTTGCCTGCTCTGTTGCCTCGGCGCTGCTGAGTCCCAGATCTGTCACAGTGTAACACGCATGTCACGAGTGTGCAGCATCATGATGCGCTGATGGTGCTGCCCTGCAGCCAAACGCGCCTGCACTCCGCCGCCCTGCACTTCGCGCTGCGCTGTGACTTTGTTCTGATGAGCAGTGTAAGCAACGCGCGCGGCAGAAGTCAGCATATGTGGCTGCGATGCAGGCTGCGGGCGTACTTATCGATGAAGATATGAAAGAATTTGCAGCAGCACAGCCGGCAAGCTGCTCAAGACGGCAGATGTGACTGAAGCTGACACGGCTAATGCATATGTCCCCACAGCCACCACGGTCCGTCCCCATCAGACGATATCGTTTTGGCGCGACGCGTTGACGTGGACCAACCCCCACATGTGCACATGTACATACATATGTACGCATGTGTTACACAGCGATAGATTTAGGACCTAGCGGCGCCGAGGCAACGGGCGCCTAGGCCATGTGTACAACTGTGAGCGAGTGGAGGCCAACCTCTTGTCATTATTCATGCTGATTAAGGGTAGCACACACCAGCCTCCGCGTCACTTGAGCACATAGCCGTTGTATGCACCTGCCTACGGCCGCATCACGACTGGTGTATATAACACAGCGTGACGACTGGAGTACATATACTACCAGTTTCGTGAAGTTGGCTAGCAAAGTGCGACGGTCCGGCCAGACCTGGTTCCCGCTATAGCCGTGCTACCCGTGCTGTGCAAGTTGTGGCGACAGGCGGAATCAGGGCTTGCCATCATGGCAGATGTGGCGGCAGAGGCGATCACCTGCATGCTGTCACGAATGACACGGCTGTCACAGCTGCACTCGTTTGCATACGGGGCAAATCCACAGGCCAGGCCAGACACAACGCTCAGCCCCGAGTCCGCTGAGGCTCTCGTCCTAGCGGCCGCGGTTGCGCCACAGCTGCAGGAGCTGTGGATACCGCTGTGCATGTATGGCGAGAGCATGGGGAGGCTGGCGGGGGCGCTACAGGGCGCCATGCATGCGCACTTGCGGCGGCTGCGCATCAACCTTACACTGTAGATGTACTGTACAGTATGTATGGTGGACCAGGCGCCGGCCCGCGGGGCTCCGAAGAGGCATGGACTGCGCTTGCCCCGCTCCAGCCTCACATTCATGCGATTGATGTGCAGTGCCCAAATCCCAGAGTTCGTCTGCAGCCGTTTCTGTCTGTTATGGCAGGTCTTGGGAACCTGCAAGCGCTGGCACTCGAGTGCAGGAGACAGTGCTTGGCCGCAGTAGGATAGCTGCAAAACATGCTAGACAGTATGCCCTACTTGATGAGCTTGAGAAAGCTTCCGCTTGACTTCCAGCTGCTACAAATTGCGGGGGAGAGGCTCCGTTGCTGGATGCGGCGCCGTTCTGTAATGGCCTGAGCAGCATGGAGCGTTGAACGGCTCTCGAGTGGCACCTGTGGAACACCCTGAGCCCGCCCGACCTGCAGCGGGAGGTGCTGCGTGGCTGCAGCGCTCTCACCAGCCTGCAATCGCTCACTCTCGGCAACCTCTTGCTGTAGCATAGCACGCATTTCAGGCCGTGGTGCCACAGCTCCCACTGACGAGCTTAGAGCTTTCGCTTGACGTTGATACAGACGCGGACATGGTAGCAGATGCGCTGCGGCAGTCATCGCACTTGCGAGTCGTCCGCGTCAGCGAAGTGTCAGACTTCGAATCCATGGCGCGCCTGAGGGAGGCGGCCAAGCACCGACCGGCCTGCCAGTTTGTCTGCTGCGACATGCAGCAGGCGTGCTGGGCCCAGCGGCTGCATCAGCCATTGGCTAGGAAATTGCAATAGTTGCCATGGTCAATGAGGAGTCAGTGCGACGTCGACATGCACAGCCCGGGAGACACACGCGCCATATCGTTGTCTCGATATGGTCCCCTCGGTCGCTGCTTCGCTGCGCTTTTTGTAAGTGCTGCTGCAGTTCAGCATGTGGCTGCGCCCATGCATACTCTTGCGTCTTGATTGGCTTTTGGTTTTTGCGACATGTCGACTGTGCGATCACGGCAATCCCGTCCTCGGGTTGCAAGGGTGCTCTCCGCTGTAAGTACAAAGGGGCATGCTGGTGGTTGGCGGCTTGAGCACGGCCGTCCGCCCGGCACAGGGGTTGCTGGGGTTTATATGCGCGTTCTTGGGCGGAGCTGGGTGCATTGAGGTTGTTCTGATGCGAGCGGGACGGGCTCTGTAAGGCGTGGCAGTTATTGGCTGTGTTGGCGTTGGAGCGGGACGCGATTCAAGTGGCGCGCATAGGTGTGGCTTGGCGTGACCATGTGTGCGGGTGTGTGTTTGCGACACTTGCTTATGGCTTCTGAGATCTGGTATACTGCTGCTTTACTGCAGGGCATTTGATGGCGCCTGACCGTATCGTTGACTTGCTGCTGCCTTCGCTGCTGTGTTAATGTTGCGGTGTGTGTAAAACTTGCATAGGCGGCCGCTGGTCGCCTTGCTGGGCCGGGTGCCCCGGTTGCAGCGGCGCAGGTCGGCCCCGCGTCTGGTCGTGCTGGCCCGCCCTGCCTTCCCGCGAGCCGCCGTTGGGGGGAGTGATGCGGCGCCGCCAGTGCCCTTCGCGCCCCGCCCTCGGGCCCCTTCCGGGCGGCCGGAGGGGGAGGGCTGGTACGCCTTGCACTGTCGGGGGCGTGAGCCCCCAGGTTCTCTTGTGCGGGGGGCCCGTGATGGAAGGCTCCAGTGGGGCCGGATGGATTGGGGGTGCTGCTGTTGGGGGGTCGGTAGTGGCTGGTTTTGTTGGGGTGGACAGTAGTGCGATGGTGGTGGTTGCTGTGTGCGATTGTGGCGCGGGTGCCATGGTGGAGGGGTGCGGGAGTGCGCATGCGTGTGGGTGCGTGGGTGTGGTTGTGTCGGCTGTGTCGGTTCGTTGTGGCTTTTCACCTGGGCCAGTGATTGCTTTCTGCTGGTGTCTACCTTCGGGGGGTTTTGGCCGTCTACTTTCCTTCTGTTGCCCTCACTGCCGGGCTATTGCGTTCATCTCCGTGTAACACAGGCGCACTGCGGACTGCGCCTTGCACTGCGCAGCAGGCGTGATTTGTGAGACCCATGCTGGACAGGATGGCCACCACTGTGAGTAGGTGTGGTTACTATGGCCGCATCAGAAAGTGGGAAGGACATCGCTCATTGAAATCTCAGCGTGCCTTACTCCGTCCGGCCTCCCGGGAGACATTCGCACTACATGAACGTCCCCTTATGGTTGCCTTTGTCACTGCTGTGCTGCGCTTTGGTTATGCGCTGCTGCAGCTTATCCAGTTTCTGCACAGATGCATACCCTTGCACCTTCGCGTAGCACACGGTCGGGGCTGCGGTGGTGTGTGCGCTGTGGCGCCGGTGCTAAGGCGAGCTCGGCCTCTAGGTCCCGGTGCAGCGGCTGTGAGGGTTTATTCCGCTGAGGACAAGGGAGCTTGTTACTACTGGGGGGTGCTACGTGCTGCACAGCAGGCAGACTCAGTGAAACCCTTAAAACAATCTACAGACAGCCGGTCAGATATCCAGGTCGCCTGTCAGCGTTGACGTGCTTGAAGATAGCTTCGTGGGAGGAATGCCCAGACAGCACCTGCATGCATGTCGCACGGTGATCACGGCAGCAGCCCAGTAGTGAGCCTGCACAAAAACTGAGCTTCCATGACACGCCATGAAGCCATTTGCAATGAGCCAGTGTACCCAAGCAGCCATCTGTCAGACATGCACTGCAGCATCCGTGCGCTGCAGCAGCACTAGACTCAGTTGGTATCACAAGGCCACAGCACTGTGAATGATGGCATTGCGATCATCAACACCATCCAGCATTGCTGTACACAAGCTGCGGCGCGGCCGCGGCGGCGCGGACGATGTCGCCCCCGCGTGTCTGCCCGGGTCCCAAAACGGGAGTTTCCCATCGAGACAGGTGACGCTGGAGACGTGCAGCATGGGCAGCATGGGCAGCATGGGCAGCATGGGCAGCATGGGCAGCATGGGTAGCATGGGCAGCATGGGCAGCATGGGCGAAATTGGGCAGCATGGGCAGCATGGGCAGCATGGGCAGCGTGGGCAGCATGGGCAGCATGGGCAGCATGGGAGGCGCGTCAGTCACGGCGTATGCGACGTCGCGCGCCGTCGATCGCCGCACACCCCAGCAGAACACACGCCGCAGCTCGCGCAGCGCAGCGAGGGGCGCATCAGGCGCCATCAGGTGCAACGCGTTGCCCTCGCTGAAGCGGTCGATGCACAGCTGTAGCGACGTGAGGGGCAGCGTGCGCAGCGTCGCGCCGTGCTCCACTGCTGCTGCCCTGCGCTGCGTCGGCAGCACATTTTAAACGGCCAGGCGCAGCGCGCGCAGCGCGCGCAGCGCGCGCAGCGTGCTGGCGGCCGCCAGAGTGTTGCTCAGGCGGAGGGACAGCGCATGCGGCATGCACCATGGGGTCGTCGTGCTCAAGCTGCCGCAGGTCCGGCATGCTGCGGATGGCGCTGAGCAGTCTGTCCACAGCACGCTCAGCGGAAATGTACTCCAGATCCACCTCATGGTCGTTCCCATCCAAGCTGGACGTTGTCACCCCGAAGCGGAGGTCTGCGAGCGCGTGAAGGGGCGCCGCAGCGTGTGCAGCGTGTCGCAGCAGCGGCATCATCCAGCGCCTCTCTTGCGCCACGACCAAGAGCCGTGAAGAGCCGTGACATGGCAGAACGCTTGGCAGCGGCTCGCAGAACGCTTGGCAGGTTAAGGTGCAACCTGCCGAGTTGGCTGGTGGCCACGAGTGCGGCCCCCATGCGCACTGCGAGCGGCTGCTTTATTTTGAGCCAGGGGATGTTGAGTTCCAGCAGCTGTAGTTGTGGCAGCCCGCGAATGGCCTTGAGCAGCTTGTCGACAAATCGCTCTGCTGCGATATACTGCACATCAAGCTGAAGCCATTCGGAGCCGGTGTAGCTCACCGCAGTGCCGAAGGCAACGCCGTCAGGCGTGTCAAGGGCGTCACAGCAGGCGCTAGCTGCTGGAGCATTGGCTTCATCCAGCCCCGATCATATGCGCTGACTCGGATAATCTGCTGCGAGAGGTCAAGGCTGCGGAGCTGCGTGCAGCAGCGGAGACCGGGTGCAAGCGCTTTCAGAGCTGCAGCTGTGCAGCGATTCTGGCTGAGGTTGAGGCCCTGCAGCTGCGGCATGGCAGGCAGCACGGCGCCGATGGATGCCGCGCGCAGCCATCCCCATGAAGCCGGTGTCTTGCAAGATCAGCACCGTGAGGGATGACAGCGGATGCAGGAGCGCAATGAATGGGCTGCATGCATCTGGAAAGGTAAACCTGGCGAGGGAGAGGTCTTGCAGGGCATGCAGGGTGGCTGTGGCGGCGAGGGCGGTATGCACCAGGTCTGGCGGGTCCGACTGAGGTGGAGCCAGTGGTTGGAGTCAGTAGAGGGGTGGTGGGCATGGATGGCGTCGGAGTGGATGGTTGCTGGAAGGTGGCAAAGCGCGTAGTGGAGGGGGGTGAAGTTGAGGACTGCCAGGTGCAGGTGCGCTGGGAGAAGCACCACCTGCATGCATTGCGTGCACGTCAAGCATTGATCATGGGAATGTATTCTGCTCGATGATCATTTTAGCAGAACTACGGTACACTGTTCTGATCCATAATAATAACGTTCTGTTCCTGGAATTCGCTACTGCAATCGCGCTTCGACGGCCAAAGGAGTGAGACCTGGATCCGGATGTCCACATGCATACGTACCATGGTACTATATTATATGCACCGAGCATGACGTTACAACATGACAGCGGCGCAAGGGCAGGGAGATTTTGATCAGAGTGGCACCTGCGGTGTAGCTGGTATGATGCCAAGAGATGTATTCGGTTGCAGCAGGCTCGCAAGCCGCTCTGCGGCAGCGCGCTTGTTGTGTCCTCATCGAAAGTTGTGTCCTCATCGATAAGGACGTCCGCAGCCTGCAGCAGAAGGCTCGCCCTTTTCGCAGCATGCATGACCTCGAAGCACGCCTCTTGGGCCAAGCTTGGCGCTACTGCAGTATAGTCTAGTATACTGGGCAGGCAGTCACGCGCAGGCAGTCACGTGCACTGCCCTCTGCGGGACAGGCAGCTACCAAGGTTGTTGCTCACACTGGCAGTGCCACTGCCATCCATGTAAGCTCAAACACTGAGCACTGCACACCATGATCATGGCACGGGTGCCGTGGTGGTGGGGTGCGGGAGTGCGCATGCGTGTGGATGCGTGGGTGTGGTTGTGTCGGCTGTGTTGTGTCGGTTCGTTGTGGCTTTTCACCTGAGACAGTTGTTGCTTGTTGCTGTTGTCTGCTTTCGGGGGTTTTGGCCGTTTGCTTTCCTGCTGTTGCCCTCGCTGCAGGGCTATTACGTGCATCTCCGTGTAACACACCATGCATGATCACGGTCCGCGATGAAAGGACCGCAAGGAAGGTTGGTGATTGATGTGATTGACCTGAATTTGGAGGAATGGGGCATTGGAGCTGCAACCGGGCTGAATGCATTGCGAAAAAGCTAAGCACTATGGAGGGCGGCCACAGGCAGGGCAGGAACTGGCCACCTCCAAAAATGACAGCCTGGGGAGCTCGAGGTGATGCATTCACGGATTTCCCAAGTGCATAAATTATTGAGGTATCCTGTTCAGAGGGACTGTGTGATGGGCGCGGCTGCAACGTCGTGCAATCGATGACCAGCGGCCTTGCTGTGCACAGTACTTACATAGCAAGCTGCAGTTGCACGTTCGCTGTACGTTCGCTTGGTGCACTGGATCGGAGCCCCTCGATGTAACTACATAGCAAGCTGCAGTTGCGGCGTATCAGTATTACTTGGCGTGTATGAGTGGGGTCAGACCTCTAGAGGTGACACGAATGCGAAGCAGCGATGGTGTTCAACAGCTGGCTGCAGGGTGCGTTATTTGGGTACACGATGACGCGCCGCTGCCCTGATCACACGCTATTCAGATACATACAACACAAGGCATGATCTATCAGGTGGTATACACATGTTGCTGATCCAAAAAATTTTATGTTTCAACCTTGGACGACGACACTAGATATCTGTTGCTGCGGATGACAATCGAATTCGAAAGCCTCTTGAAAGCACATTCTGCTACAAGGCATAGCGATCAGAATGCCGCCCACGCTAATCAGATGTATGCTTGGGCGTTGCCGTATTTGCTTCCGGCAAGAGGGATCGCCCTAGCGCTCCAGGACGATATGCGCACCGGCAGTGCCGCGGGCAGTCGACAGAACTATAGCATCGATGCATCCTTGGGGCATGCAGTCGTCCCAGGCCTTGCGCAAGACCTGCCTTGCGCAAGACCGGCATGCAAGGCACAGTACAGACGCAGTTGCAGACCGTATCAGCACAATGTACTTTATGCACATGGTACTTCAAATGCATTGTCTTCTTCCGAATCTGGACCTTGCTCGCTGACCTGGTGACGCCGTGTTGTCGATCAATGTAAGCGTTGCTACTGCAGCACGAACTAGTTACTGCTGACGTCAGAACATGTACACAACAATTTTAGAAACAGGGTGCCAGTACTACGCTGTTACTTGGATATCCAGATTGCCAGCTGCTACCAATGCTTGGCTGTACCTGAGCGCAGATGTGCACGTCCTAGTGCAGGGCCCGAGAGTATGCGCCATGGTACTGCCACCACGGAGATACTGCATTTAGCAGTGTAATCATGCAGGTTCTGCTTCGTGCGCGTGTGGCTTCCTGACTTCACTGGTCAACTCTTCGGGCGTGTGAACAGCTGCAGGGACTCACGCTATTTGGACAGAGCGCAACTGTTATCACCCAGACCATGAATGCATTGCGTTGTTCACATCGATGTATGCTAACCTCGAGCTCTCCATTGCGGCATTGCTGCTGGCGTGCGCTTTCGTTTGCTTGCTCTGCTTTCAAACATGCAGCTGTGCTCCCGAGGTTATAGAAAAGGATGAAGTCCTGCACGAGCTTAGTGAACAGACGAAGCAGTATGAAAGCATGTACAAATTTTTTCAAGTATGTTGTCGAGTGCAGATGAGAAGACTCATGCGCGCGATGTTTGACATGTTGGCTACGACACTGCAAGCTGGCAGGTTCGATAGCGCCTGCCGCATCACCACTGGCATATTCAGCTTTGCTTGCACAGCCCTGCATCATCCTGGAGTAGCGGTGCAGGCGCCTGCGCCTAAGCCCGCCTCTAAATGGCCCATAAATACAAGCCAATGGCTCATATGTAGCTCCTAAAGCGCTGTTAGGCACGCTCTTAATTATCTACCCGCCTCTGTGGGGCTCGTGAATTGGCTCTTAGTTGGCGCGTAATGCCCCGCTTACCACTCGCGCATCGGCGAACAGCGATTGGCACATCATGATGAGCACCCGACCCCTTCCTCTTCCCTCCCTCCCTCTTCCCTCCTCCCAGCGCACGTCCGCCGTTTCTCCTCTGCGCCCCTCCCGGACACCGCTCGGGCTGCCGGGCTGGCTGAGGCTATTGCTCCTGGGACCGGTGCCTCTAGGCCTCGGACATCGCCGTAGCGCGCGCTGTCGCGCCCGTGCAGACTGCTTGTGTCGCGCTGACGACCGCTTGTGCGCCCGGCGAGTGCTGGCTGTGTGTTTGGTGTGCGCGTGGCCTGCGTGGTACTGCGTGGTGTGTGCGTGTCTGCTTTCGCGCTGGCGTTAGTTCGTTCTGGCGTTTGCTTGTGCGGCGCGTGGCCTTGGTGCTTGCGGTGGCCGGTCTGTCTGTTTGTTTGTTGCCTGGTCTGTTGCCTCGGCGCTGCTGAGTCCTAGATCTATCACTGTGTAACACATCATGATGAGCGAAGTCCAGCTCGGACCTGAAGCGCCACGCTAAGCGCGGCGTTAAGAGCGTGGCGCCCATCATTAAGAGCCAACAAAGAGCAACCTCTTGTACAGACGAATGCGTATGACGAAGGTTGGCGATGAATGAGAGGCTGTTGTGCATGCAGCGGCCTGCACGGCCCGCAGGTAGTGATCACAAACGCTGCAGTGTGCTACCTCGCGCTGCAGACGACGGGTCGCCAGCTGGAGGGTGTTTTAGCGTGGACACCGCGTGCACCGTCGGGCGCTGTTTGCATAAGAAAACGCCGCTCCGACAGAGCCCGTGACAATATCGTAATTATGATGGCATGAGTTGCGTGATCATGATGCCGCAGGTGCACTTTTCGGCAGGCGCTTGGGGTGGTTAGTGCCATCATGTGTATGCAGAGGGGAAACATATAATCCGGCCTGGCCCATGTAACATGGATGTCCCACAGTCCGCTTGGGGCTCACAGGGAGTCCCGGTCCGCGCCGTCACCGGGACCTCTTTCGTTCCGCCGTTCTCCGTAGGGGTGCTGTAGCCGACGCTCGGTTGGGTCTAGCGTGATACCAGATGTTGGTTATTTGGGCATGAGTGCAAGCCCCTAAGCCGGCCGGCTGCAGCCAAAAGAAACGAGTGCTGTCTCATGTGCATGCTGTGCATGGTGAGCGTGTGCACCGTGCATCGACTAGCGCCCGCAAAAGCCAGGAATATATTTGCTTGTCGCGACACGTCAGTCCTCAAGTCCTCAAATCATCAAACGGGAACCCCCGTGCAGCGACAACCCCAGACGGGCCCGGGCAGCTGCAGGGATTAAGGGCACGGACTGTACGTTTTTGGCATTTCTGATGCATTTTGGGCAGTTTGGACAAACTCAAGGCCTGTGCACATCACAATGCAGCACTTCCCCTAGGCAGTGTGCAAGCTTGCCCTGGCCTGACTGGCAGTGACTGCATCAGTGACTGCATCGAGTCGCGGGCACCACACGGGTGAAGTGCCGAAACTAGCTATGACAAGACCACGTCCGGAAGGAGCCGCAGGCCTGTTATGAGGCGTTGTGGTGTACCATGATGTCCAAGGTAATCGCGCGCAAGGACTTGGGTTCTTCGGCGTATCGACTTGGCGCTGTCATCAAATCGGATCAGATTCAGTATGGCAAGTCTCTCAAACATGTCTATACGGCAGGCGCAACTGCATCATGATGATCACGGGCATAAGTGTGGCGTTAGCTACAGAGTTGTTCACAGAAACCATTGCGACAGGTCGATTCACAGGCGGCGATGGGGCCCAGGCCGCCCGATTCGAACCAGGGCTATCACATACCGGCTTGTGTGTTATAACCAATTTCATGCAGTAGTGTAGCGGCGACGCCGGATTTACACAGCCTCCGTCCGCAGGTGCGGGAGGCACAGGCGCACCTCAGTCACAACCTCCACCCCGGCACCATCCATCACCATGACCCCCAGCTGCCCAAGCGGCAGCTGCGGCACAACGCTGCGGAACACATCATACGCATCCGGCCGGAGAACGCCGAGCTCCAGCACGCGCAGCTGTTTGACGCTCGTGCATGCCCGCATCACTTCAATCTGGTAGTGACCGGCAGAACCCGAGTCTGGAACCTCCCAGTGGAGGCGGGTGAGACTGGCAAGGCTGCACAGGCCCTTGCAGAACGGCCCCACATCGAGCAGCCGGTCTACGACATTGGCGGTGGCTGGCAACGGCCGACGGTTCAATACCAGGTGCAACTGCTGCAAGCTGGTCATGCATGACACGCTATTCAGCAGTGCCTGCAGCTCAGAGGGAGGAGTGCCTCGGTGTTCTAGCAGTTCGGCACGGACGCGGACTGCAGCGTCCACCATCAGAGCGCGGAGATTGCCGGGGCAGCCGGCGGCGGCTGCAAACGGCTGAAGGCACATGGGCGGGTCGTACCCATGCGTGTGCATCATGCAGGCCGCTGAAATGTGCGGCAGCAAGCGACCGACCGTCTTCCACGCAGCACTGTTCACCTGGCCCGCCATGACCATCAGGTCTACCCCCAACCGCTGCAGCTGCGTCGCGCTATGCAGCGCGGCCACCAGCGGCACCACTTTGCTGTCATGCACGCACAGTGGCAGCCGCACGTCGCGCAGCGCCGGCGCGGCCGCATGGATCAGCGCCGCCTCTGCCTCTTGCGCCAGCTCCGCTACCGGTTGCCAGTTGTCACGGACGCGTGCAGCTACGAAATGCAGCTTCGTCAGTCGTGTCAGGTGATGTAGCGCTTCAGCTAAAGCATAACCCACGGCGTGTGCCGTCTGCCACTGCGTATCACTCCGCACCTCCATCCTCAGCTCACGCAGCATGGCAAGAGCCCCTGCGCCCATGTCCGGCAGCATCGGAATGCCACCGCTGAAGTGGCCGATTTGCATGTGCAGAGCAGTCAGCCCGGAGGGCAGCGTGAATGCACCTGGCACTGGCGCAGCTGCCATGCGCGGGCACGGCAGAGCGCACGCAACAGCGAGGTGAAGCCTGGTGAGCTTGCCGTTTGCCGCCAGTGCGGCCGCCACGCGGGTCGCGAGCGGCCGCGTCATGTTGAGCCATGGGATGTTGAGTTCCAGCAGATTCAGCTGCGGCAGCCCACGAATGGCCCTGAGGAGCTTGTCGACCACGCGCTCTGCTGCGATGTAGCTCAGATCGAACTGGAACAGGTCTGAGTAGAAAAGGAAGTCTGAAATGCCGAAAGCCAGCGCGGTCAGGCGCGTCAAGGGCGCCACAGCATGCACTAGTTGTTGGAGAATGGGCTTCATCCCGCCCGGCTGATGTGAGACGGTTGGAATGATCAGCCGCGAGAGGTCAAGGCTGTTGAGCTGTGGGCAGCTGCGGAGACCGGGTGCAAGCGCCTTCAGAGCTGCAGCCGTGCAGCGATTCTGGCTGAAGTTGAGGCTCTGCAGCTGCGGCATCGCAGGCAGCACGGCGGCGAGGGCGGCAGCGGCGTTGACCCTGAAGCCTGTGTCTTTCATGTCGAGTGCCGTGATGGACGACAGTGGCTGCAGCAGCGCAACGCATGTGCTGCATGCATCTGGAAAGGTGGAGCTGGCCAGGGAGAGGTCTTGCAGGGCGTGGAGCGTGGCTGTGGTGGCGAGGGCGGCATGCATCAGGTCTGGCGGGGTCCGGCTGAGGTGGAGCGAGTGGTTGGAATCAATGGAAGGGTGGTGGGCACGGATTGTGTCGGAGTGGAAGGTGGCTGGCAGGTAGCGGAGTGCGTGGTGGAGGGGGACGAACTTGAGGACTTCGAGAAGCAGGTGCTCAGGGAGCAGGGCCACCTGCATGCATTGCGCGAAATTGTTGAGGATATGCTCGATTGATGGTCCCACCGCGCCTGGCTACTTTGCCTGGCCGGCGGACGCTGCTGGGAACGTCACAGCACACGGCCGCAGGTATTATCCAGACTCATGGGTTATGAATCTACATGACAACGGCACAAGGCCAGGAGCCATACCTGATCTGCAACAGGTACAATGTCATGTGCTGGATCCGGTTGCAACAGCCTGGCGAGGCGCTCTGCTGCAGAGAGCTTGGTGTCTTCATCGATGAGGATGTCCGACGCCTGCAGGCACGATGTCGACTGAGCGCCTGTGTTACACTGTGATACATCAGGGCCCAGCAGCGCCGAGGGAAGCAGGCGGCCCTCCTTGGAACAACCACAAGCAGCACGGCACTGCGCACCATGATGATCTGGCACAATTCAGCCTCGGTCGCTTCTTCTGCAACTACAGATGAGCCCTCCCGTTGGCTGTTCCCGCCTTGTGGGAGAGGCGATGTATCGCGACGAAGCCGCGAGTGGCTGCAGGGTTCGCATCTGGTAGTGGCTCCCCGCGCTCTCTTGGAGCTCATGCTGCGCCCTGATGCATGCACATGCTGCAGCCACAAGTGCAATGCCGCCTGGCTAACTGGCACCTGTGCCTGGTCCGGTCCGGTCGTGTCAGTCAGTTGCTTCAACAGCTGGCTGCGGTCAATGCAGTCCACGTCTACGCGGCATGTCTTGCCGTCAGACGTGAGAACTGACATACTCTGCTCTAACCGTTGTAGAGTACGTTTGGTATCCGGGGGTGTAGGGGAAACCATACGCAGAGGCTCGCAGCGCGAGCTGGCTCGAACGGAGGCCTGCACGCGTTCGATTGCTTGCAGCGCTGCCTCACGCACTTCTGTGACACGATTCATGCCCCATACCACACCGTATAGTCCTACGATCTGTCAGTCGTAAAATATTCGCCTGCCGCATCTTCATGCGGTGAAGGCACGCCAGCACGCACCACGCAAGGCTGGGCCCGTCGGCGGAGACCGTTCAACTTCGAAGCACAGGTGATCAAGCTCCAAGTAGCCGCTCGTGCCTTATTCACAGATCGTCAGCATGTCAGGAAATTGAAGCTGTAATGTCAGGCAAGGCCAAACGTTCAGCAAACAAGAAAGATCATTCAGCTGCATGTGCACCGGATATCTACCTAGACAGACTGATGCTCATGCATTTACCTGTACAGACGAGTATTGACAGCATAAACGGCTTTGGCCGTCTAGCATGGTACTGGAATGAGCTGGGACGCGCTGTGAACGATTGAAGTGGCAAGACGAGGCCCTGGCGAGGCCTGACTTTGTGTCTACTTGTGCTCCACAGAGCTATGCCCAGTTGTCACATATTCACCTCGGCTGCGGACGGCAGCCAAGGAGAGTTATGCGATGTTTAAGAGTGAAAGATTGTGTGCAAGGGGTGAGTGAGTGTTGAGCCAGTGAACAGGGACTGTCACTGTCCGTTAAGTCACTGACGTCGACACCACAGCTCAGGGGGTGCAGCAGCGTTGGCACCGTCGCGTGGCAGTAACTAGATACAGAACCAACCGCGCAAGGCAAGAAATAACGAGAAATTTCTGCTGTAGTAGCTACGGTGCTCTGCGGGTGCCCGGAGTTCCCCAGTGCGGTGTGCACCGCGTACCGGTAGGGAACTAGTACTGCGCACGCGCGCGGCCCGGGTGTAAGCAGACATAATTCTACTACGTCGTCCTGATCACTGCCATCTGGGACCCTGCGTAGACCCGTGGAGACTTTGCTCAGCAGGTGTACGAAACCGGCCACTTCACAGCGACAGTCCACGTGCCAGCGGTTTTGTAAACCGATTTCTTTGGATTCGACGAAAATCCTTGTCTATATATCACTTGGAGAAGCCGCAGAGGTGCCAGACTTGCACAGAGTGCAGACACGCTTATAATGCACATATGCATGAAAGTGCGAGGGCAAAGAAGGCCTTACTGGCCCTCGCTGAAGGCTGTGTGAAACAGCTGTGCTTTTGGTGATTCTATAGCACACTCGCACGCCTGTTGAAGTGGTGTGGCTGCATGGCAGTAGGCCGTTCAACCCTCTTGTAGCACAGCCTGAGCTGGCTACAGCCCGCCGCGATCGAGAATACCCACTACCACGTCAACGAGAGTTAGAAGTGAGTGTGTGTTGGCACAGTGTGGGGCCGGAGGCGGGACTAGGACCAGGCCGTGTACCAGCGTGAGTTTGGGAGGACACACAGGCTGGATTTGCTGTGGCTGTGCTGGCGTTTCGAAGCAATTCGCTCAGGTACCACTGATCTGCAGCAGCTGTGGCATAGAAGTGTCGGGCTGTTTTTGGGGGCAAACCGGGCTGAAGGAGCCTTAGATGCGCGTTCTGCAAAAGCTGTGATCCACACCTCTCAAAAACCTGATCTTGCAGCCAGAACAAATCGAAGTGTACATATGTTGATGTTGGTTGTTAGGTTGGGCAGTGCTTTGGTGTGTGGTCGTACATGGACCAAGACTCACTGGATTGAATCCTATGATTTTTTTTGATGTGACTGCCAGGAAGGTGCGACTGCATGCCTTCCCGTTGTGCCCTGTGGGCACACGGCGCATCTCGTTGACTGCTACGGGCACACAAAGCTACGCCGCGACATACAAATGGTGCCTAAGCTGGGCTTTGACGAAAGTACGCGGCCTGTGGCAGCCTATGGTACACAGAGCTAAGCGTCACCTGGGGGGACACGCAACGTGTGAGCTGCAGGAGACCTGGCTCAGGACACAATCCTGCCACGGGAAAAATATGGCGAGACGCCATAGGTAGAATGGCTATAATCTGTGCTGAGATTAGGCTATGTGACACGGCTGCAGAGTGCATTGCCCTGAGCAAGCTGCTGCAACACCTGACGCAGCGACAGACGTGGCGACGATACCGATCAGTCACTTCGCATTTACACGCTGGAAGCAGCATGCAAGGGCGTCAACTGGCTGTCTGCACACCTGGGGCGTCGCGCAATGCAGCCACGGAGCTGTCGGACGTGATAGTGCCGCGGCTCGCAGACACAGCAAAGCCCATGGGGACATGGGCGGACTTGCGTCTGGACGTTGTCAAAGCGCAGTCGGGCCTTCAAATGCAACTGGGCTTGGATGGGCTGAAGAGCGGTTGTGTGAGCTGATCATGGTGTGTGTCCTGCTGCCTACGCTCCGGCTGTGCACACAGCACCCGCTTTTGATCGCTTGTTTGGTTGTCTGCTTCCTTCCCTCGGCGCGGCTGAGGCCTTGATCTATCACAGAGTAAGACCCCGTAGCTACCACTGTCTGGTACCAGTTCAGAAAGGTTCTCCCGGACAACGCTGCTGAATGTGCTGCCATCTCCGCATGTCCTCGAGCTCCGCGGCGTGTATTGCAATTGTAGTGCTAAGCACTGTAGCGACTTGAGTTTTAGCCATGTTCATTCCGCCACGTGAGCATCGAAAGTCTCTCACTTCTCTCCATGACTCTGCAGCTGGCTGCTGCAGGCTGCGGACGTGCTAATTGATGAGATCACAAATTTAGAGGTCTCTGCCATGGCTGAGCTAGCCGCTTTCCTACAGAGAGGCGTGACGGTTTGTCTGAGACTGCTGGGCAGACATGCCCTCTCTCTTTCCCTAGCTATAGTGCTCTGGCCTGCATGAATGGCTTCAATACATGTGGATCACTGGCAATGAATCACTGCAGTAGCCCAACAGCGAGAGCAAGGTGCCTAGGCTGGTGGGACGCAAGCAAGCGAATGCGAGGATGCAGGAACAAGCTATGATCAACTGCAGCACACTGCCTACATGCAGGTGATGGCCATTCTGCCGCAGCAGCTTCACCTGGCTGTCCTCAGTTTCATGCCCCTCAAGCATAGCCTCCGCCACCTCCCGACCACGTTCCACCCGGCTGCCCTCTGCTCCCGCTATCCCTCCATCGACATCCACCACTCCCTCCACCTCCATCAGATCCCACCCGGCGTGCTGTTCGCTGCACTTGGCACAAGCGCCGCCCTGGACAACCTCCGAGACCTAGCACTCACCAAAGTCACGCTACCCCATGCATCCGGATCCACTTCATGCATCGAGGCGCTGCACCACCTTTCCTCCCTGACCTCACTTAGCGTAGTGGACGTGGGTCTTACTGCGGAGGCTGCGGCCGCCCTCGCCACCGTGCTGCCTGCTGTGCCGAAGTTACAAAGCCTCGACCTCAGCGAGAATCATGTCACGGCTGAGACTGCAGATATCCTTGTCCCCGCTCTGCGCCGCTGCTCCACACTGCGCTCCCTCAACATGTCAGCAACGTACTATGTGCCCCATGGCGGGCCGCTGGGTTTCATGGCAGCGCATGCTGGGCATGCTGTGGAGCCTCTGAGGCTGCTGACGTCCCTCTAGAGATCTCGCTGGGCGTTCACATGAACAGCGGCGTCAACATCCCGCTAGATCTGGAGGAGGCGTTCTGTGAGCGGGGGCTGGGCGTGCTGAAGGCCGTTCAAGGCATGCATGAGCTGAGGGAGTTGGAGCTGTGCTGTCCTGTCCGGGAGTGCAGATGCATGAAGATCAGATTGAGCGCATAGCGGGGCTGCTTGCGCGCGTGCCGCAGCTGGTGCGACTACACATCGCGCTGCCGCATTTGGTAGACCGATGGCGCTGCTGAGAGGGTCGCGCGGCCCGTGCCTGCCCATGTGGCCGCGCTGGGCCGCGCTGTGGGGCACTTCACGCGCCTGACGTCGTTGGAGCTTAGCCTCGTGATCGCCGGTTCACTCCACGACGCTGTGGCGTGCATCATGGACAGCGTCGCATCTCTGCCTGGGCTGTGCGAGCTGCGGTTGACGGTGCCCACGGCAGCATCCAGCATGAGGTGCGTGGTCGCGCATGCCGTGGCTGACGTGCTGCCACGCATGAGCCGGCTGAATCAACTGCACGCCTTTGCGAGCGGGGACGTGCAGCGTCAGGGCGCGCAGCAACAGCTGCAGGCCGCGGCTGCGGGTGCACTGGTGCATGCCGCTGTGCAAGGATGCGAGGGATGTGGTGGGCCCGCTGCTAGCCTCCATGCAACTGCAGCGCCTGCGCGGTTGACTTCAACTGGAACTGTTGTCCGCCCTATGCGCATGAAGTCTGCCGCGCGTTGGTTCCACTGCTGCCACACATGAACTGCATGGCTAGTTGCAACTTAGATCCGGAAGCTGCACAGCCTGCTGCACAGCGTGCCCAGCATGCCCAACCTTCAGAGCTTTTCGTTCGATCTGCGGATCCGGCTGCGCGTGAGGATGCATCCTATTCACCGGCGGTTGATGGATGTGGGGCCGCTGTGCGAGGGCCTGTGTAGGCGCGGCATCCTGACGAGCCTGGTGTGGAATATGCCAGGTGGGGGTATAATTCCGTGCAATCAGCGGGCGCTGCGCACATGCTGCGAATGTGCCGCGAGCTCCCCGGCCTGCGGACACTCGGACTGGGGATGCTGGACAGGGCGGCGCAGGCTGAGTTTGCGGAGGTGTTGCCACGGCTGCCGCTGCGGAACCTCGGGGTGGAGGTTGCGGACGAGCCGGGTGCCAATGTGGTTGCAGACGTGATCAGGCGGCTGCCGCACCTGCGACAGACCACTGTGCTTGCGCACAAGCTCAGGGGGCGGCCAAACGGGCCGGCATGTGTTGACAAGGTGCGAACAGCTGGCGAGAGCGTGCCTGCGGGGCACTTTGAGATCTATGCATGAGATCCATCGGTGCTAGACAGCCACAATCGGGACAATATCAGCCTGTTTGCACAGAACACATCATGTCTCATTTCGAGCAGCCAGCTCTGCCAGCACCCACAAGTCCCAGGAAAAGCGACTGTCTTGAGCATGTGCAAGTGTGTGATGTCAATTCAATGGCAATCTGGAGAGTTTTGTGGTGCCCTGGCCCTCCATTTTGCCACATTTCAGCACATAAGATAAGCTGAGTGTCAAATCACGTCAGGGCTGGTCCCCAGATGACCCTTGACTGTCTCAGCACACTGTCTGCAACCTGTGGAACCTGTCCCCGAGGCCCAAATCCCAATGTGCTCCTCCTGCCCAAATGCACCAGTCCAGCACTATACATGAACCAGTCTTCATCTGGCATGGCCTGCAGAGCCTTCAACGCGACCTCAGGCCCTCAAGTCTGATTTTGACGCGTGCTCGATGCCTCAACACGCGCCTGCTTCACCATTGTTGTCGCGGAAAGCTGCTGTGTGTTCACAATCTCGTTTCAATAGCATCTACAGAGGCGGAAACGCCTTTCGACACCTACCGCGTCAGCATCGACAGAAAATTAGCTTGTGAACATGGTTGCGTGGTTGTGGCGTACGTGGTGACGCGCGATGCACATGGAACGCGTTGTGCGCTTGTCCCGATACTCGATAGAAACCACTGCCATGGGTGACTCGGATGCTCACTGTGAGGGGTAAACGGCATGCAGCTGTTGACGGCATGCAACTGCATGCAGGGTAACCGTGGCTTCAAGTGTCAATGCTGCAGAGTGTTACACGGAGATGAACGCAATAGCCCGGCAGCGAGGGCAACAGAAGGAAAGCAGACGGCCAAAACCCCCGAAAGTAGACACCAGCAAAAAGCAATCACTCTCCCAGGCGAAAAAGCCACAACGAACCGACACAGCCGACACAACCACACCCACGCACCCACACGCATGCGCACTCCCGCACCCCTCCACTACGGCACCCGCGCCACAACCGCACACAGCAACAACCACCACCGCACTACTGCCCACCCCAGCAAAACCAGCCACCACCGACCCCCCAACAGCAGCACCCCCACTCCATCCTGCCCCACTGGAGCATTCCATCACGGGCCCCCGCACATGAGAGCCCGGGGGCGCACGCCCCCCACAGTGCAAGGCGTACCAGCCCTCCCCCTCCGGCCGCCCGGCAGGGGCCTCAGGGCGGGGCGCGAAGGGCACTGGCGTCGCCGCATCACTCCCCCCACGGTGGCTCGAGGGAAGGCAGGGCGGGCCAGCACGACCAGCGCATACTGCAGAGTGTCGATTGGATGGACTGCAGGTCCTGGAATTTGTGGCCATAGTCGGGCGCCCGCATAGTTTGGTCTGCATGCATGCACTGCGCAGGCCTGCATGTACACTGCGCATGCCTGCCTCAAATTTCTCCCGCTGGAAGCGCTGGTTTTGCATCACATTGTGTTGGTGTTATTCTGCATGTATCACATCTGCTACGCATGTTGTTTGTGTTGCGCACGGTATTGCAGGGGCAGGTGGCATGTGATGACCTTTAAGCCAGGACAATAGGAAACAAATAGTACTGATCGCCACCTGACTCCCAGGCGGGGGGCTGTTCGTTCCTGTTTGTCAGGCTACTACCTGCTTCTTTGGCAGTGTGTAACATGCCACATGCTAACGCCAGCCCGCGCACAGATCCACGACGCAGGTCCATCCCAAATGCTTCCCTGAGTATGCGTGGCGTGCCAAACAGGCCCAAAAGTGTCTGCTGCCTCAGTTCGTCCCGTATAGCGAGCCTTGCAGCGTGCCGTGCCGTTGGTACATGGTACTATGTTGAAACTTGCGACTTCACACCTGCTCTGTGATGGCATTTGAACAACCTGCATGTGTGTTACACGGAGATGAAGGCAATAGCCCTGCATGTGTGTGCACAACACTCTGCAGTAGACTGATGAGTCCAGACCTACTCAGTGAGTCTTGTTCGAGCCCCTGTTCTGGTGTAAGCAAAGGCATGAAAACAGACTACATGTGCTGCTTCAAGCTGACATTCAGATGCCACTTGCCTGTGATGATGTGATGATGTGAAGAGGTGGCATCCTCCTATGGGGCTTTGATCCCAGTTGAAAGAGATTGAGATGATGAAGAGATTACATCCTATTGCAGCTAGCTAAAGTAGGAGCCTGCCAGGAGATTGGGAGGGTACTGCAACATGGTGACAGCCCAGGATGAGGTGACACAAGAACAGTGTCATGCTGAGAACAGGGCACAGCAGAAGCTGCAACACAAGAGGTTTGCTTGTTGCCTGGTCTGTTGCCTCGGCGCTGCTGAGTCCTACATCTATCACTGTGTAACACAAGAGGTTCAATTAATTTCAACATGCCACTTGCTGATCAGATGAGTGTGCCCATATTTGCTTGCATGCCCACCATGACCCATGCCTAATGGTATGCATAGCAGAACATGTTGTCCCAGCATGCATGCTTGACCAAGCACCACTGCAGCTAGCTGCAGGGCTGCAGCTGCCTGCCTGAGCCTGGGCACGCATTTAATAGCTACTATTTCTTTGGGGCGTGTATTACATGCCTATCATTCTTTGCCTATATAGGCATATATGAGAGTATACAGCTGCAGCAGCTGCCTTGCATGGCTTTAGAGATGAGCCTATGGGCTTGAATGCCAAAGCCTCAGGGGGTGTAGGCTGCAGACCTGTTGCACATGGCGTTTGTTTGTTCTGGCATTTGCTCGTGCGGCGCGTGGCCTTAGTGCTTGCGGCGGCCGGTCTGTCTGTTTGCTTGTTGCCTGGTCTGTTGCCTCGGCGCTGCTGAGTCCTGGATGTATCACTGTGTAACACACCAGCACACATCATCTACACTATGCATGCTAGACTGGTCGGACCGGCGCTGCTGCCGGGCCTTCCTGTCCCCACAGACGGTTTGCAGGCGCTGACAGGCCATCGCGCATAGGCTTGCTTGGTGCCCCCCCCCTCCACCCGTCTCGCCCGGCGCCCCCCCCCCCACCCATTTCACCCTGCAGCCCCCCTCTCCCCCCCCCCCCCCCCCCCCCCCCGTGCACCCATCCCTCCTCCTCTCTCCCTCTTCCCTCCTCCCAGCGCACCTCCGCCGTTTCTCCTCTGCCCCCCTTCCCGAACACCGCTCGTGCTGCCGGGCTGCCTGTGGCTGCAGCTCCTGGGACCGGTGCCTCGCGGCCTCGGAGATGGCCGTAGCGCACGCCGGCGCGCCCGTGCAGACTGCTAGTGTCGAGTCGACGCCCGCCGGTGGGCCCGGCGAGTGCTGACTGTGTGTTTGGTGTGCACGTGGGCTGCGTGGTGTGTGAGTGTCTGCTTTCGAGCCGGCGCTAGTTCGTTTTGGCATTTGCTCGTGCGGCACGTGGCCTTGGTGCTGACGGTGGCCGGTCTGTATGTTTGCTTGTTGCCTGGACTTTTGCCTCGGCGCTGCTGAGCCCTGGATCTTGTTGAGAATGACAGTCTCATGCATGCGTGAGGGTACCACACTCTTTTCGCGTTCGTCGCCCTAGGCTCCTGTTAGTATATAGGCAAACGCTGAGCCTCTGAGTCTTCAGTGTCTCTATACTGAATACTACAGAGCTCGCTCAGGTCGAACTGATTTGCATTGCGCATCGTCATTGTCTAAAGCTTTTGTTGAGATTGCAGTACTATACCACTAGACTGCAATCACTTAGTACGTCGCGATGTGCAAAATGATTGCAGTCTAGTGGTATAGCACTGCAATCTCAACAGATCTATCACTGTGAAAGACACACCGGCACACATCATCTACACTATGCATGCCGCCCAGGTAAACCATGATGCTCCTGCACTCGGGCCTGCACTCGAGGTCTGGTTGATCGTGCGGAGAGTGACTGTGGCTGTCGGGCTTGTACATGATGGTTTGTCTGTTTGCATGTTGACTGGTCTTTTCCCTCGGCGCTGCTGATTCCTAGATCTATCACTGTGTTAACGTCGGGCGTGCACTGCGGACTGCCAGACTGCGGATCACCACGCTCAGCTGTTTGGGCTGGTAGAGCAGTTCAGAGTGTTTTGTAAGCCGTGCTGTGAGAAGCACTGGAGAATAGCGTGTGAGAATGTTTCGAGGGATCTTTGGCGCATAACAGAAGCTGCTGTGTTCCTGTCTGTGTACGGCGCTCGGCCATGGTGAACATTTTTTGGTGCATTGCCATGAATCGTGCCTCTGTGTTCTACCGCCTTGTGGAGCATACATCGGTAGCGTATCTCAGGCATGGCGCCGCTTCATCATGCGGGCGGGCATCCCCATGTCTCTTGAGCCCAATATCAAGAGCCTCCCGCAGTACACGGATGTGCCGGGCGCGCGGCCGCCCGCGCAGCTGCCCGGCCCCTCCTGTGAGCCTGCCAGCTGTGCTGCCGCTGGTGCGCTCACTCCACCCACCCCGCCCTCCAGCACGTCGGCCGTGCCTTCAACCCCATATGGCACCCAGACGCTGGCGCGTTCCCCGCCTGCCCCCTTGCGCCCCTCCGGACCGGCGGACAGCGCTGCCCCGCTCGGCGACACCGCCACGGCGGACGGCACCTCAGAGGGACCAGCCGCTGCGGCTGCACTCGTCGCTGCTGCCATCTCAGCCGTTGTTGCCTCTTCCGAGGTCAAGGCTGCCGCGGCCGACACGGCAGGCGCCATGGACGTAGACGTCCCCGGCGAGGCGGCCGTCTGCCACAGTGGCGCGCGGGAGCTCAGCGCGGCAGCTGCCGCCGCCGCCGCCGTGGCTGTGAAGGCGGCTGCCCCGGCCGGCCAGTGCACGGTGCGGTGTGAGCACCTGCCACAGGTGGGCCCGGTGGCCACTGGTCCGCCACGACGCCTGCCCGAGGGTCGCCGGGGCCGCGCGGCCGCGGCTTGCGCCCGGCCACTGCCCCCCCGCTCGCAACGCGATCCGGAATGGGGTGATCTGCTTGTGATGTTGCCCTGCGATACCAGCATGGCCGATGTGTGCGTGACCTGTCCGGTGGCCCCCTCCCGGGTTGTCGCCGCGGAAAACTCGCCAAGCGCTGCCGCCCAGCTGATGGACGACCAGAAGCGAGACAAGTACGGTCGCTCCGGCACTGGCGCGGGTCGCTTTGTGTCCCTGACGCATGAGACGTTTGACAGTGTGGGCACGGGTGCGTTCGCCTTCCTGAATAAGATCGCTGACTTCGCTGCGGCTTCGGGGGCCGTGTCCAGGCGAGCGTTCTCGCAGAATGCCATGTGCGAACTCTCCACCACTCTGTGCCGTGGTGTGACGCGCCAGGCCCTCGACGCGGCCCCGCGGCGCATGCGGCTTGCGGGCCGGGCGGTGGTGCCTGGCGACGCTGTCCCGTCGGACGTGCTAAAGGCGGCCGCTGGGCGCCTTGATGGACCGAGTGCCGCGGTTGCAGCGGCGCAGGCCGGCCCCGCGTCTGGTCGTGCTGGCCCGCCCTGCCTTCCCGTGGGCTGCCGCGGGGAGACCGATGCGGCGCTGCCAGTGCCCTTCGCGCCCCACCCTCAGGCCCCTGCCGGGCAGCCGGAGGGGGAGGGCTGGTACGCCCTGCACTGTGGGGTTCTTGAGCCCCCGGGCTCTCATGTGCGGGGGCCCTGTGATGGAATGCTCGAGTGAAGCGGCTGGAGTGGGGGTGCTGCTGTTGGGGGGTCGGTGGTGGCCGGGTTTGCTGGGGTGGGCGGTAGTGCGCAGTTTGGCAGGTGGTTGCTGCGTGCGGCTGTGGCGCGGGTGCCATGGTGTTGGGGTGCGGGAGTGCGCATGCGTGTGGATGCGTGGGTGTGGTTGTCTCGGTTGTCTCGGTTCGTTGCGGCTTTTCACCTGAGACAGTTGTTGCTTGCTGCTGTTGTCTGCTTTCGGGGGTTTTGGCCGTCTGCTTTCCTGCTGTTGCCCTCGCTGCAGGGCTATTGCGTTCATCTCCGTGTCACACACAGCATCCAGACCACGCTGCATTGCTTTGCCATGGTGGCATTGACACCTATTGTAACTGTGATACACAGATCTCATGAATATACGCTGGCGCGGTGTGTGTTGCGGCCCGGAATGTCACACGGTGCTGTTCTTAACTTGCTGGCAATTGCCACTCATGCAGACATGCCTCGGCGCTGCTGGGTCCTAGATCCATCACTGAGTAACACACTCATGCAGACATGCAAGGACGTTCAAGGAGAGAGTGCCAGCAGACAGAAGGGTCACTCTGTTACACTGAGTGTAACACAAAGTGTCACTGTCAGATGCATGCAGGTGTTGACTGGCCCGAAGGATTAGCTGAACATGATCTTGATGTCACCTGTGATCTCCGTGTAACACGTGTGATGTCTCTCACCACTGTGGAGCCTCACTGCAGGATACCCTGGGAATTGTCAATGGGTTCAGATTACATGCAGATTACCTAGAGATGCTGAGCAAGCACAGCTGTTGCATCCAGCTGTTGTCATGCTGTGTTACACAGTGATAGATCTAGGACTCAGCAGCGCCGAGGCAACAGACCAGGCAACAAGCAAACAGACAAAGTGGCCATCGTAAGCAGCAAGGCCACGCGCCGCACGAGCAAATGCCAGAACAAACCAGTGCCAGCTGACCTGTGATGCAGTGCTGCCCTCCCAGGATCTCAATTCCAATGGCTCAGGGACCAGTCCACTGCTAAAGGGCAATTAAGGCAAGTCGAGAACCCAAATCTGGGACATTCTGGCATTGTCCGGCAGACAATGAGCGACTACCTACAAGGGAATAGGGGAGGTGGGATGGGGCTGAATTGCATGGCATGTGCTTGCATGTCCACGTGGTCTGTCACTGTGTAACACATGTCCACATGGAACTGTGGCTCCTCTTGACTGCTTGGATGGCATGTGCTTGCATGTCCACATGGCACTGTCATTGCACATGATGGGCATGCACAATGTCAATGCACATGGTGGGGCAACAGCATGTTTCTACACTAGGGTTTGTGTCACAGTGACACAGGCTCCAGCATGGGAGCAGCAGGGGCAACACAGCAGCAGCATTGAACAGACGGAGCAACGCAGAATGGACGCAAGTGAGAGAACAAAAGACAAGAAGAACAGGCCCAAGCCACTGCAAATCAAGAAGTGGCGAGGTTTTCGGCATTGGCGTGTCCTGTGCTGTGCTGTGCCACATGTATGGTCGAGAGCTTTCTACCTGCCTGTATGGTCGAGAGCTTTCTACCTCTGCTACGCTAGCGTACGCATGCTCGGCACGCTGCGCTCGGCATCCGCTAGGCGGACACATACAGCACTGGTAGATTTTAATTTCTGGAATTAGCTGCTTCGCGAGAGTTGCGGCAGTTGGCGCGCGCTGTGACGCCTGCGCCTGCTTTGTACCAGCGGTACCGGCAGTCGCAGCGGCTTTGCTCCGCACACCTCCTCCCCTCGCAGCGCTGCAGCGTAGACACTGTACATTAGGCATACTTATTTTTGCTCTCGGCCACGGGGCCTGGGCCTGGCCCTAGGCCTCGCACTTTCTGCGGGTGCGCGTGCACCAACCACTTCGCGCCAGCGTAGCGTAATCACGCCCGAAGGCCCCAGCCTCGCTCCCACAGCATAGCACTACAATGAACGAGGACCTGCATGTGCCTTGCCCCGCGTGCCCTCGCCGCTTCCGCGCCGCCGGCGATCTGCTTGCCCACTGCCGGGGCTGCCACCCGAAGTACAAGTTCACTGAGGACCAACAACGGGCATACAGCTGCTACCACTGCGAGGCATGCAAGCTGCCCTTCTCGAGATACAACGATCCGGAGGGCCACAGGCATGCAGCAAATTGTCGCGGCGTACCAGCGGACTCCCACGCCCCCACTCCCGCCCGCACCCGGTACAACGGCCGCACGTGCACGCCCACCAACACTGGCCGTGGCCGCTCGCGCTCACGACAGCGGACACCGCCGCACATGAGGGCGCCACTGACGCGGGCCCAGCCTTCACACGTCAATGATGGCCTGGCGGGATGACACACAGCCAGTTCGCAACCGCCGCAGGGAGGCTCCGGTTTGGTGTGCCGAACGCCCACCCCTGCGGCTGCGGCGGGCGCCGGCTCGACTGCGCCTCGGCCGCAAAGCCAGCCACCCGCCCGCACCGATTTGACCAAATCGTGCTGTCTGACATCGGTGGATGAGCACCACAGACTTGACGGCGGGCTGGCTGGTGGCCAACAACCCCCAGGTGACGTCCCGTCACCACAGTCCCCCGGAGCCACACTGCATGATAACGAGGTGCACGATCAACGCACAGAGCCGCGCAGCGCCCGGCCGTCCGCAGGCGTTGCCACCTCACGTGCAGTCGTGCATTCACCTCGCCGTGTGGCCCATGCGTGTGACAACGGGACAGCTACCGCAGCACCTACGCCAGTCGTGGCTGCACACGCAGGGACCAACCATGGGACGTCCCCGACCGACGCGCCTGCCCCCATTTGCCGCGCGCCGGCTCGCCGCCATGCCACTCCCCCCCGACCCTCCCAAGCGCCCCGCCTCCCCCCCAGCCAGCGCGCTGTCCTCCCGGACGTCTCCCGCACTGCCATTAGCGCTGGCCCACGGGTTGACTCCCACATGCGCGATCTGACGGAAGCAGACCTCGTCAGCGACACCCAGGTGGATCCAAAGCCAGCCTCAGACGCGCCGCCATCACTGGAGGCCCCCTACCCGGACGTGCGGATCCCTCAGGGTGTGCCGAACGAATGCAGATCCAGCTGGGCCGACGTTGTGGCCGCAGCGCTGGAACGTACCGCCGATGCGGCCGAGCGCGGTCACCGACCCAGTGTAGAGACAGAGCTCAGGCTCCTACTCCTGCTGCCCAGCCAGGCCCTCGGCAACACTGGCGCAAGCAGGGGACGCGCCAGGCGAGTCAATGCCCGCGTGCGCGAGATCCGGAAGCGGACCAGGGAGCAGATGTTGCTTGACACAGCTGAACATAGCGACCCCGGCCGCACTCGCACGGAAGTTGTGGCGGACATCGCAATGGCAGGGCGCATGCACCGACATGCATGCAACGGCAATGTTGGCCGCGCTGCGCGCTGCTTGGACAGCAGCCCCATCGTTCCCATCGACCAGAACTCACTGCCACGCTTGCGAGCGCTGCACCCACCCGCGCCCCCTCCAAAGCGCGCAGCGCAGCCTACCCCAGCCGGCAGCCGCTCAGCGGAAGTCTCAGCGGCGCGGTTTGAGGCTATCCTGCGGAACCTGACACAGGGCTCAGCGGCCGGCCCCAGCGGGTGGACATACGAGCACGTCCGCAGCGCCGGGCTGTATAACGAGCGCACAGGCGAGGCCATGCGCCGCTTCGTCAACCTCCTGCTGTCGGGCACCATCCCCCACTCCGACCTGCTGCTCGCCAGCCGCCTGATCGCCATCGCCAAACCGAACGGCGGCGTTCGCCCGATCGCTATCGGAGAAGCATTCATGCGCCTCGCCGGTATCTGCGCGCTGGCGTGCGTCCCAGAAGCGCCGGGCCTGCTTGCCCCGCACCAGATTGGGGTCGGTGTTCGCGGCGGCCCTGAGATTCCGAGCCACGCGCTGGCCCCGGACTTCTCAGATGCGGAGACGGTCACAGTGCAGCTCGATCTCGAGAACGCGTTCAACCTGATTGACCGCGAGACCATCATTGCGGAGATTGACGCGCAACTCCCCGCCCTGGCCGCATTCGCACGCATGGCGTATGGATCGCCATCGCCGCTGCTGGCACGTCAGCAAGACGGGTCGAACGCGGTTTTGTGGAGTGCATCTGGCGTGAAGCAAGGCGACCCCATCGGCCCCCTCTACTTCGCCATCGCGTTCCGGCCCACGCTATTAGCGGCGCAAGAAGCGGCCCCTGACACGTTAGCCATCGCGTGCCACGATGACCTCACGGTGCAGGGTACGGTCGAGCAAGTGGTCGCCATGGGTCGAGTTGTGCAATCCCGTCACCAGTGCAACAAGCAGAAGACGCTCGTCCACTGCACCGATCCCGCCAAGGCCTCGCACGCAGCCGCCTGCCTAGGCGCCACGGTCGCCACTGACGGCATGGTCACATGTGGCGCGCCACTGGGCACCCCTGCCTATGTGGAGGCGTATGTGCGCCGTAGATGCAAACGCACCGTCGAGCTCATGCAAAAGCTGGCAGGCCTCCCGCTGGCGGCCCAGACACGGTGGGCTGTCCTCTTCCAGTGCCTGCAACATCGCGAAGCACACCTGCTGCGCACTACCGACTGGGCCCGTCTCGAACAGCCGCTCATGGGCGTCGAGAACGCCAGCGTACACGCCATGTGCCGCATCATCGAAACGCAACAGCTCACCGACCTACAGCGTGAGCAGGCCTTGCTCCCTCATAGACATGGCGGCATGGGTCTGCGACACTACACAGCCGACGTTGCTGACGCCGCGCGCCTCGCGTCGGCAGCAGTTGCGCACGCGGTGCTCGCGGACGGCATCGACGGCGGCAAGCCGTTCCGCGGCGACGCCGCGGTCCAGCACCAGGCCCGCCTCGCACGCTTGCGGAAGGCATGGCCGGCCGTGCAGGGAATCTCAGACAGCCCGACCCCAGCCGACGCCTGGGCGTCTGACGCTGGCTCGAAGCTGCGCATGACGCAGCTCCAGAGCGCGCTCAGCCGGGCGGAGGCCGACGCGCGCTGGACCGCCACGCGCGACTATCTCGAGACCCTGAAGCACGATCCGAATCCCCAATCGGCGGAGACAGCGTGCGCTGATCTCGCTCGCCTCCTCAGCTGCTCTGGCTCGCTGGCCTCGGCGTTCCTCACTGCCTGCCCCGGCCCGGTGACGGGCCTGACCGACCATGAATTCCAGGTGGCCGTGCTGCTGCGGCTGGGTGAGCCGCTGCTACCCGTCCTGGAGTCGGATGAGGCCTGCCCCTGCGGCCGCGTGGCTGCGTCCGGTACACACAGTGTCATATGCGGACAGCTATGGGCAAGTTCAGTCCTAAAGCACGACCTCATCACCGTGGCTTGGAGGCGGGTGCTCATGCGCGCGTCGATCGCTTCATCGCTGGAGCCGCACGTTGGCAAGCTCCCCGGGGGCATACGCGTGCTCCCCCTCCGCGGCAGCCGGCAGTCGCCACCAGCCGCGCCGCCGGCGGACTTTACGCGCCCGCCGGCTGCGCCGTCTGCGAGTGCACCGGCCGCGCCGTGTCAGCAAGACCCGCCGCCGCCGCCGCCGCCGCCGCAGTCACCGCCGCCGCCGCCGCCGCCACCGGACCCCCCAGCCGATGCCGCGCCGGTCCAGCCCCCACCCCATCTCTCGCAGGCCCTCCAGGCTTCGGACGTGCCCCACACCCCTCATGGCACCCAAGCCCCGGCTCCGGCCTCCCTTACCCTTACTGCCGCTACCGCCCCCCCCGCCGCGGCCCACGCCCCGACGCGCGACGCGCCCCTCGCCTCTGACCGAGAGGCAGCGCCCCCTGCCGCACCCCCGCTGCCCCGATCGCAGCGGCCTCCGCAGCGCGGCGACCTCTTGGCATTCCTCACCACGCGCATGGCGCTGCTGGACGTGAAGGTGATGCACCCGCTTGCCAGGTCGCATGTGCGCGGTGCGTCACGTGAGGCTGGCGCGACCGCCGAGAAGGGCGCACGGCGAAAGCGCGACAAATATGGCGCCATCACAGGTGCCGCCCAGTTCATCCCGCTCGTGCATGAGACGTATGGCAGGGTTGGACGGGACGCGTACCGCTTCCTCCAGACGGTCGCGGAGGTTGCCGCGGGACACGGGGCGGTGTCAAAGCGTACTTTCCTTCTCAATGCCATGCGCGACCTGTCCACAACGTTGTGCCGCGCGCTGGCGCGCCAAGCCCGCGCGGCCGCGCCCCTCCGTGCTAGACTGGTCGGACGGGCGCTGCTGCCGGGCCTTCCTGTCCCCACAGACGGCCTGCCGGCGCTGACAGGCCATCGCGCATAAGCTTGCGTCGCCCCCCCCCCCCCCCCCCCCGCCCATCCCGCCCCGAGAGCCCCCCCCCTCCACCCATTTCACCCTGCAGCCCCCCCACCCCCCCCCCCCCGCACCCGATCCCTCCCTCTTCCCTCCCTCCCTCTTCCCTCCTCCCAGCGCACGTCCGCCGTTTCTCCTCTGCGCCCCTCCCCGGACACCGCTCGGGCTGCCGAGCTGGCTGAGGCTACGGATCCTGGAACCGGTGCCTCGCGGCCTCGGACATGGCCGTAGCGCACGCTGTCGCGCCCGTGCGGACTGCTAGTGTCGAGTCGATGACCGCTTGTGGACCCGGCGAGTGCTAGCTGTGTGTTTGGTGTGCGCATGGCCTGCGTCGTACTGCGTGGTGTGTGCGTGTCGGCTTTCGCGCTGGCGTTAGTTCGTTCTGGCATTTGCTCGTGCGGCGCGTGGCCTTGGTGCTTGCGGTGGCCGGTCTGTTTATCTGCATGTTGCCTGGTCTGTTGCCTCGGCGCTGCTGAGTCCTAGATCTATCGCTGTGTAACACATGCACATGTAACACATTTTGCTACATGTACAATTTTGGGCATATGACATACGCAGGTTCTGGAGGCTGGCGATGAGGTGGCCCTTGTCCACTGTGGTTGTACATGCATACCTAAAACGTTCACATGCACATGCTTTGGCACACTGACAGCAGTGATCGTGGACTGACAGCAGTGGCCAGATTTCCATGGATGGCTGCACTCCGTGATCACCAAAATGATGACATTGTTGTGTCAGTGGCATTGTGTTCCAGCTGGAGGAGCATGGAGAGAATCCGTTGTAGAGCATGATGCATCAGCACAGGCACATCCAGGCCTCCATTCCATGCAATACAGGCCTTGCAATTCAGCACAGCTGACATACAGCAGATCTCTGCAGGTTCTGCAGATCGCTTCCACATGCATGGCATGATCGGCACTGCATTCTTAGCTATTTGTGGCAGATCTAGGCTTTAGGCAACTGAGTGCAAGCTAGTCGTTGGTGTGGCCGCAGGTGCAGTGCAGCAATGCATGCATGAGACTGCGGGAGTAGGACGTTGATGCATAGATTTGCATGGTGATCAGCAAGTTCGCTGTCACATATAGGACTGACTGCCAGTTCACCAGTCGTTGTGTTTGACTGGCTGAATGGCAGGTACGAGTCTCTTGGACTTTGTTTGCATACTGCTGTGAGTTGGCATTGATACCTAGGACATTGATTGTGCTGTGTGCGAAGTGCAGGCTGTGACGTTGCATGTTGCTGCGGGCGGACATCGTAGACTCACAGTGCACATTCTGCCACAGGTGAGATCCATACAGCTTAAGTACTGTACAATATGTGAAGCTGTAACAGTTGTGTTTGACTGGCTGAATGGCAGGCTGTGACGTTGCATGTTGCTGCGGGCGAACATCGTAGACTCACAGTGCACATTCTGCCACAGGTTATGGGGCCCGTCACGAGAGTGTGAACCCGCTGCAGACAAATTCCGTAGTTGTGCCGTAACTGGGCAACAAATCCCGACGCAATACGTAACTGTTTGCGTGGCCAGGCCGTAACTGGGTGGCAATATGGGGGATGTCGGATTTGGCAGTGGCGTGGGACGGATCCAGCAGTTGGGGCGGGATGGTAACTTCCGTCAGTGGTTCGCCCACATGGAGGCAGCCCTCACCATGAAGGGGTGGGAAAGATGGCTGACCGAGGAGCCAGCTGAGGATGATGACGCCGGGGTAGCCGAGGACAGGAAGGCTAGGGCGGTCATTAAGTTCGGTCTGAAAGAAGCGTTGTTGAGAACGGTTCAGGGCGCGCAAACAACGATGGCGGCGTGGCAGGCGCTGCATCATGAGCATGAAGGGAACCAATACATGCGCAGACACGCCCTGTTGCAGAAAGCAAACGACCTGCGACAAGGAGATAAGAGTGTCCAAAAGTACATTGATGAGGTCTTGATGCTCCGCGAGGACTTCGAGGACGCGGGCATGCAGGGTCAGGAAACTCTTCTTGTCAGTCAGTTTGTCAAGGGCATAAGACCGACATTGGGAAGTGTGGTTGGGCCACAACTGGGCGCGGATGTGCGGCGTGGAGCGTCATTGGAGGTCATCTGCGATACCTTCAAGGATCTCGTAACATTTCTGCCAGAGCGAAAGTTAACAGGGCATGCGGCCGCGGCGCGGGCTCCGACGCAGGGGCCATGCCACTACTGTGGTAAGGATGGCCACAGATGGCGAGCATGCAGAAAGAGGAAAGATGACATGTCTGCGGGTCGGGAAATGAAGTGGTTCCGGGATCAGCAGCGTGAAGGGGCAGGTGGCAAAGAGAGTTCTCAGCCCGGAAAAGCACTGTCGGTCAGGGCAGATGCAAGAGTCGCAGCGGCGACTGTAACGGTCCGTGCAGATAGGCCGGACATGCTAGTGTTCGACACAGGCGCGACTCACAACTTTGTGAGTGACCTGAGCTTGGTCCACGACAAGGAGGACACGCCGGTTGACATTGTGACTCTAGCCGGGAAGGAAGAGCACGTGGTGGCATGCGCGGGCAAGGCGTTGCTGGAGATGGAAAATGGGTCAACTGTGACGCTGAAGCATGTGCTATGCGTGCCGAGCATGGACATGAATCTGCTGTCAGGTGGCTACGTGAACTCCGTCAATGGTTCATGGGAAGGCAGACGAGGTCAGCTGACAGTTCGTGATTCCAATGAAGATGTGGTGCTGACGGGAACACTGCGGGACGGGCTGTACTATATGAACTGTCAGATGGTACCAGAAACGTCAGCCAATCGTCATCCAGCCCACGCGTACGTGGCCAGGCAGGCGGAGCTGTGGCACAGACGCTACAGCCATGTGGGCATGCAGAATCTGCGACGCGCCGAGAAGGTGGTGACCGGCATGGGCGAGGTGAAGTGGCCAGCCGATGATGCCAAGGCATGTGAGATTTGTCCTCTGGCGAAGCAGCCGCGGGCACACTACCCCCGCTCAGACTCAGAGGCAGAGGCGCCGCTACAGCTTGTGCACACGGATATGATGGAGATCCGGGTGCCGGGGCTGAAAGGAGAGAGATATGCGGTGACGCTGCTGGACGACTACAGCCGCTATGCTGAAGTCATCTGTGTGCGCACAAAGGATCAGGTCGCAGAAGCATTGGTGACGCGCCTGAAAGAGTGGGAGAGGCAGCTGCAGACACCGCAGAAGCCTGTAATGTGGGTGAAAATTATTCGCTCGGACAACGGCACTGAGTTCAAGGGTGAGCTGAAGTGGTGGTGCAGCAAGCGGGGCATCATCATGCAGCACAGTGTGGCAAGAAGACCGCAGCAGAACGGCAGAGCAGAGCGGATCAACCGAACGCTGTCTGAGAGGACGCGTGCGATGCTGAAGGATGCGGGTCTGCCGAAGCGGCTTTGGCCACAAGCAATGGACACGGCAGCATATACTCGCAACCTGGTGCCGACAGAAGGCCAGAACAAGACTCCACATGAGCTGTTCTGGGAGAAGGTGCCAGATGTGTCACACCTGAGGGTGTTCGGGAGCAAGGCGACGGAGCACATTCCGTCAGAGCTGCGCAGCAAGCTGGACGATGTCAGCAGAGACGTGATCTTCGTCGGCTACCCCAGGCACATGAAGGCCTGGACAGTGATGCACAAAGCGAAGGGTGTGTGGAAGCTGTCGGACAGTGCGGATGTCTCGTTCCGTGAGGACGAGAAGCTGCAGCAGCCCAGAGAGCCAGAAGAGGCGCTGCCGGAGACAGAGTACGATGAACTCATCCTGTTTGATGACGAAGCAGGTGATGAGGACGCAGACCACGTGACTCTGGAGGACAGTGATGAGTGGTCACTGAGTGACGATGATTCAGATGCAGCATGGGACGGCCAGGGTGAGGACCCGGGGGCCGGTGCTGATGCTGAGGGGAACCCTGATGATGGTTCTGGTGACGATGGGCAGGATGAGCCCATGCATGATGATGGAGGCGGAGGGGCCGCTGGGGCAGGTGGCCAGAGGCGCTACCCGGCGCGTGCCAGAAATCCGCCGAATCTGCCGTACCAGGCTCAGCTGTTTGTGGCTGAGGGGGTGCAGACTACAAGTGATGAAGACCTGCTGGTCGCACCGAAGTCGTATCAGGAGGCGATGAAGCGACCAGACAGGGAGGTCTGGGTGAGTGCCAAAGATGAAGAGTATGGCTCACTCAGGGGCAAGGGCGTGATCGAGGAATGTGATCTGCCGCCCGGTCAGAAGGCGCTCCCGTCGAAGGGGGTGTGCGATCTGAAGTTTGATGAGAAAGGCAACCTTGTGAGGCACAAATACCGGCTCGTCGCAATGGGCAACCTTCAGCAGGAAGGGGAGTACGGCGATCTGTTCGCGCCTACGGCCCAGAGCGCAACCTTCAGGCTGATGCTGGCTCTGAAAGCGGCAGATCCCAAGCTGAAGCTGCGGCAGGTGGACGTGAAGACAGCGTTTCTGCATGCGGACCTGAAGGAGGTGGTGTACGTGCGCCCGCCGCCCGAGCTGCGGCAAGGCAACAAGGTGTGGAGGCTGCGGAAAGCTCTGTATGGGCTGAAGCAGGCGCCGCGAGCCTGGAATGAAGAGCTGACAAAGGCGATGATCAGCGACAAGTACACGGAGTCAGAGCATGATCCGTGCTTGTTCATTCGAGGGACTGGACGCGACAGGGTGTATTTCCTGGTCCATGTCGACGATGCTGCCATCCTGGCAGCTGAGGGGGACGATGACAAGGCAGTTGCGGACCTCAGCAAGCACTTTGAAGTGAAAGACCTGGGCGAGCTGAGCTACTTTCTGGGGCAGGAGGTGGCAGAAGTGAAGGGCCAGGGGGTGATGCTGAGTCAGGGGCAGTACGCCAAGCGCATGCTGGAGAAGGCAGGCATGTGGGACTGCAAGCCCAAGGCGACGCCGATGGAGGAAAGACACAAACTGCAGAAGACGTCTGGCTCGCCACTGAAGGATGATGACCAGCGGAAGGCGGGCTACTCAGAATCGGTGGGTGCACTGCTGTACCTCTCCACTCACACACGGCCAGATCTCGCATATCCTGTGGGGGTGCTGAGTCGATTCATGTCGAGCCCCACAGATGTGCATTTCGCGGCAATGAAACGTGTGCTTAGATACGTGCGAGGGACCTGGGACTGGGGGCTGATGTACCAGTACAGTCCTCCACGTGGAGAGCAGGGGGTGCGGGCATACACTGAGGCGGACTTCAAGGAGCTGGGCATGCCACGAGAGGCGGTGATGCGGCTCTACTCAGATGCAGACCTGGCAGGAGAGCTTGATGGTCGGAAGAGCACTTCAGGGATGCTGATGACGATGAACGGAGGGCCGATTCTGTGGGCATCCAAGCTGCAGACGGTGGTGGCGACGTCTACGAGTGAAGCGGAGTACATCTCAGCAGCAATGGCTGTGAAGGAAGCACTGTGGGTGAGGAAGCTGCTGAGTGATGTCTACGGTAAGGTTCAGTGCATGCCATTGTACTGTGACAACCAGAGTGCGCTTCAGCTGATGAAGCAGAGGACTGCTGGAGTAGCTGGCAGGTCCAAGCACATTGATGTGCAGTACCATTTCATTAGGAACAGGTACTTGCGTGGTGAGGTGTCGGTGGAATTTGTGTCTACTGAGGAGCAGAAGGCTGACATGCTGACAAAGGCATTGTCCGGGCCTATGCTGACCAATGCAATTGCTGGGTATTTGAAGCCACCACCAAGCGACAGTGCTTGAGGGGGTGTGTGGCAGATCTCGGCTTTAGGCAACTGAGTGCAAGCTAGTCGTTGGTGTGGCCGCAGGTGCAGTGCAGCAATGCATGCATGAGACTGCGGGAGTAGGACGTTGATGCATAGATTTGCATGGTGATCAGCAAGTTCGCTGTCACATATAGGACTGACTGCCATTTCACCAGTCGTTGTGTTTGACTGGCTGAATGGCAGGTACGAGTCTCTTGGACTTTTTTTGCATACTGCTGTGAGTTGGCATTGATACCTAGGACATTGATTGTGCTGTGTGCGAAGTGCAGGCTGTGACGTTGCATGTTGCTGCGGGCGAACATCGTAGACTCACAGTGCACATTCTGCCACAGGTGAGATCCATACAGCTTAAGTAGTGTACAATATGTGAAGCTGTAACAGTTGTGTTTGACTGGCTGAATGGCAGGCTGTGACGTTGCATGTTGCTGCGGGCGAACATCGTAGACTCACAGTGCACATTCTGCCACACTATTGTTGGTCTGGATGACAGTGTCTATGCATGGTTCAACTGAGAGCCAGGCTCACTGTGTTGCATGGTGTTGTTCTGGAGTTGTGTGTGTTACACAGTGATAGATCTATCTGGAGTTGTGTGTGTGGTAGGCTGCTGCCGTGCGTGCATGGTGGCGTTATCTCCTCTGTTAGCTACTGCATGTGTTAGCTGCTGCATGTGTAACACAGTGATAGACCTAGGACTCAGCAGCACCAAGGCAACAGCACAGGCAACAAGCAGACAGACCGGCCTTAGTGGCCACGCACCGCATGAACAAATGCCAGAACGAACTAGCGGCAGCTCGAAAGCAGGCACTCGCTGCTGCATGTGTTGCATGGCTGGCTGGCTGGCATGTCCCCATTCCCAGTCTCCATCAGGTAGAGTAGTTTAGTCCTGATCCCAAGCACTGGAATGGTGTCAATTTCGACAAGAGCTGCTCTGCGGAGCTCCGGTTGCAACTTGCAGCAGGCAAAAAATCAGAAACATGTTGTTTTGTTGCACGTGATTGGCAATGCCTGTGCCTACCATGAACATCTATGAATTCGACGCACACCTGTTCACATACGTCATTTCACTGCGCCCGGACGCCGAAGCCACTTGGATACCTGCTCGAACCAGATACTGGCGCGTGATTGGAGGATAAGAAAGCATCCATCGTGCATGCAGTCAGAGGCCTGATCTCGTGAGAGGAGTAATGCTGTCGCAGCGTTTGCATGCTTCTTGCGGTGTCTGGTCCCTACCCTGCCAAACGGTGACCAGGCCGCCTGTCAATGTGACGGCTGTCGGGTCATGAAATCCGGGCGACGCAATTTTCGCGCAAGCAGGCATGAGCTGTTCGCGATATCGGTGTGTTACACGGAGATGAACGCAATAGCCCGGCAGCGAGGGCAACGGAAGGAAAGTAGACGGCCAAAACCCCCGAAAGTAGACACCAGCAAAAAGCAATCACTCTCCCAGGCGAAAAAGCCACAACGAACCGACACAGCCGACACAACCACACCCACGCACCCACACGCACGCGCACTCCCGCACCCCTCCACTACGGCACCCGCGCCACAACCGCGCACAGCAACAACCACCACCGCACTACTGCCCACCCCAGCAAAACCAGCCACCACCGACCCCCCTACAGCAGCACCCCCACTCCATCCTGCCCCACTGGAGCATTCCATCACGGGCCCCCCGCACATGAGAGCCCGGGGGCGCACGCCCCCCACAGTGCAAGGCGTACCAGCCCTCCCCCTCCGGCCGCCCGACAGGGGCCTCAGGGCGGGGCGCGAAGGGCACTAGCGGCGCCGCATCACTCCCCCCACGGTGGCTCGCGGGAATGTTCGGCGGGCCAACACGACCAGACGCGGGGCCGGCCTGCGCTGCTGCAGCCGCGGCACCCGGTCCAGCAAGGCGGCCAGCGGCCGCCTATAGCACGTCCGACGGGACATCGTGGCCAGGCACCACCGCCCTGCCCGCCAGCCGCATACGCAGCGGAGCCGCAGCGAGGACCTGGCGCGTCACACCACGGCACAGAGTGGTGGAGAGTTCGCACATGGCATTCTGCAAGAACGCTCGCCTGGACACGGCCCCCGAAGCCGCAGCAAAGTCAGCGATCTTATTCAGGAAGGCGAACGCACCCGTGCCCACACGGCCAAACGTCTCATGCGACAGGGACACGAAGCGACATGCGCCTGTGCCGGAGCGGCCGTACTTGTCTCGCTTCCGGTCGTCCATCAGCTGGGCGGCAGCGCCTGGCGTGTTTGCCGCGGCGACGACCCGGGAGGGGGCCACAGGACAGGTCACGCACACATCGGCCACAACGGTGTCGCAGGGCAACATCACAAGCAGATCACCCCGTTCCGGGTCGCGCTGCGAGCGGGGGGGTAGCGGCCGGGCGCAAGCCGCGGCCGCGCGGCCCCGTCGACCCTCGGGCAGGCGTCGCGGCGGACTAGTGGCCACCGGGCCCACCTGTGGCAGGTGCTCACACCGCACCGCGCACTCGCCGGCCGGGGCGGCCGCCTTCACGGCCACTGCGGCGGCGGCGGCAGCTGCCGCGCCGAGCTCTCGCGCGCCCTTGTAACCGACAGCCGCCTCGCCGGGGACGTCTACGTCCATGGCGCCTGCCGTGTCGGCCGCGGCAGCCTTGACCTCGGACGAGGCAACAACGGCTGAGATGGCAGCAGCGACGAGTGCAGCCGCGGCGGCTGGTCCCTCTGAGGTGCCGTCCGCCGTGGCGGCGTCGCCGAGCGGGGCAGCGTTGTCCGCCGGTCCGGAGGGGCGCAAGGGGGCAGGCGGGGAATGTGCCAGCGTCAGGGTGCCACATGGGGTGATCGCGATATCGGTGTGAGCCAAAACGCATTGTCGCATGCGTTCTGTATAACGCAGCCAGTTCTGAGTGTCAAATGGAAATCTGCCATGCGTACAAAACAAAACCGCAGCCGCAACCCAACAGCAGTACTGCCTCAGGCTTCAGGATGCACAGCTTTAGATAGATGGCAGTGGAACCTCCGACCTGCAGGTGCCACTGAACGACAGCCAAGCTCTGGGCGACACTCAGACGTACAGGGTGCTACAAGCACCCAGCATACCCAATTGGATCCATTGTTGCCATGACGGCCACAACGACTCAGCTCTCTGACATCAGCTCAGCCTGCCTTGCCCGCAGTGAGCTGCTGCAGGACCTGATTAGTGCAGCTGAGGCAACGGACGTTGCCGCAGTTCCACTCAGCAACCGCGCACTTGCTCTATGGATGCAGCACGTACAAGCCACCACCAGCCTCACCACCACAGAGACCTACATTGCACACTCCGAAGTGGGCGGCATCGATCCTGCGGCCCAGATGACACTCAATGCTGACTTGCTGGCGCCTCAGCACTCTGCAGACTCTGCAGGCCCAGTGGAGCGGCTCTGTGTGCTGATCATGGTGCGGCACGCCCAATATGCATTGACCTGCAAACCTTGAATATGTGGCTGCAATGTGCTTATAGAGTATACTCAATATGCATGGCATTTGATAAGGCCAGGGCATGCTAGCATATGCTCAGCCCCAGGCCCACACAGCAGCCAGATGCTGTGTGCATGCGTGGGCCACGTGTGCAGTGTGTAAAATCCACTGTGATAGATCAGGGACTCAGCAGCGCAGTGCAGTGTTTGCAGTGTACAGTGTGCTCTGCTGCATCCTGTGCTGTGCTGCCAAAGTACAGTGTGCATTGGTGTTCTGTGTGATTTGTGCCCGTGTGCCGTCGGCTGCAGGTGGCGGTCCTCTCTCTAAACAGGTTCAAAAGCCACTCTGATCGTACAAACCGGGAGATGAGGTGTCCAATCACACTCTCAACCCGGACTGCGCGATGCTGCACTCGCTTCTTGTGTTATTTATGTGTGTGTGGGCATGTGTGTGTGCCTTCGTTCCGCCGCTGGTCCATTTCAGCATTTGCTCACGCGGGTGGTGGCCTTGGGGCTTGTGGTGCTTTGCCTGTTTGCCTGTTGACTGCTCTGTTGCCTCGGCGCTGCTAATCCCTAGATCTATCACAGTGCAACACACGGAGGCGGATGCAGGCGGCGGACGTTCTGATTGACGAGACCACCAAGCAGGATGCTGCGGCCGCGCTAGCCGCACTGTTGCAGCAGCACAGCAGGCACCGCAGTCGCAGCGCAACCGAGATCGCATGTCAGGCATGCTGCCAGGTTTCCAGTACACAATGTCATGGTGCATCTGCAGCCCCGCATGCTGATCGCATGGGCTAAGCTGAGACCTCTGCTGCGGTGCTGCGGTGACGCATGCATGCACCATGCACCAAGCAGTCCAACGCGTTGCGGCCATGCCTTCCACGACGCTGGTGAAGCGTTGCGGTGCCCAAGCCGAGATGACCCCCAAAACGGCATGGGCACGAACTGCAATACAATTGCAGAGTCGTGATAGCATATGACCGCAAATCCAAGTGTACCCTCGCCAGCACACTGCCGTGCTTGCGATGCCACATCTGCATGTCCATCAATACACAAAACAGCCTCATCGTGTCAAGAGCAATCCTCCATGTTCGCAACTTGAATACAAATCGCAAGCATGCATCCTGCACCAATCTCAAGCAGGCGTGCCTCTGAGTTGCCGATGGCAACAGCGGCAAGCTTGCATCCGCGGCCGGGTGTCCAGCACATGCACGTGACCTAAGCCAAGCAATCGCACGCGTGCAGATTGGAGCACTCCTACCCGATCACCTCCTACTGGCTGTCCTCAACCTCACTCCCCTTCCCCACGCCCTCACCCACCTTCCCGCCAACTTCCACCCACCTGCCCTCTGCGCCCACCACCCCTCCATCGACACCCACCACTCCCTCCACCTCCACCAACTCCCCCCAGATACGCTCACAGCCGCGCTTGCCACCGCCGCGACCCTCGGCACGCTGCAGAGTCTGTCGCTCGCAGGCACCACGTTCCCGCATGCATGCTATGCATGCATCGGCATCCTCCGCCGCCTGACGGGCGTCACAGCGCTCAGCGCGGCAGACGTCGGCCTCGCAGACACCGCCGCGGCCGCCCTTGCCGCCGTGCTGCCTACTATGCCGCAGCTGCGCAGCCTCGACCTCAGCCGCAATCGCGTCACGCCCGCCGCCGCGGCCTCGCTGGAGGGCTCGCTGCGCTGCTGCACCATGCTGCGCTCCCTTGACATCTCAGGGTGGGACGTGACGGGGCACCGCGGGCTGCTCGGCCGCGTCGGGCAGCATGCTGTGCACGCTATGACAGCGCTGCGGCAGCTGACCGCGCTGCGCTTTGACGTCGCGCCCCACGCGTCCGACCGGGCCCCGTACGAGTCGGAGCGGCCGATGTTTGACAGCCTGCGCACGCTGCTGGAAGCCGTCGGGAGCATGCCGCTGCTGCGTGTGCTCAAGGTCTGCTGCCCGGGGGTCGTCATGCCGGTGGCGGTTGCAAAGCCCATGGCCGACCTGCTCGTGCAGACTCCTCAGCTAGCGTACCTGCACCTCTCGTTGCTGCACGTGATGTGCCTCCCGCCGCAGCGATTGGCCACCGACGTTCAACAAATGCTGCACGCCGACGGCGACCTGCTGAGCCGTGCTGTTTGTCGCTTCACGCAGCTGACGTCACTGGAGCTGGTCCTGGGCCAGATGCACGAGGACGCAGATTCAAGCTTCATGGAGCACGTCGCCGCGCTGCGCATGCTGTGCGAGCTGCGGCTGGTCGGGTCGGGCCCTGTGAATCACAGAGCATGCGCGCTTGCGGCGGCGCTGCCGCGCATGTTGATGCTCACGCAGCTGCACGCGTTTGCCGCGAGCGAGGATGATTCGCGGTACACGGCCGGGGAGCTGCGGGGTTTTGCGGCGCTGGCGCTGGCCGAGGCAGCGGCGGCCGCACGGCAGCTACGCGTGCTGCGGCTGCCGCTGTGCAAGGACGCCGGGGCACTTGAGCTTGTGGCGCCACTACTGGCTGCCACGCAGCTCCGGCTGCTGCAGGTGGAGCTCAGCCTGGCATTCACGCGGGGCGAAGAAGTGCTCGCCACCTGCTGCGCGCTGCTCCCGCTGCTGCCGCGCGTCGTGCACATGCATGTACACCTCGCCTGCCCAGGCAACGTGGCGGTCCTGCAGCCGCTGGCGGTGGCCGCGGAGGCGCTGTGCGGCCTGCGCGCTCTGACGATCACCAGCGCGCGGCACGTGTCGGCGATCAGCGCGGTGCAGCCGCTACTGGACCGCGTGTCATGCATGACGGGGCTTCAGCGGCTGCACCTGGAGTTCCGGGCGGGGCACGCGCCGCGCTCGGCCGACGGCGCCGCGGCGGCGTTGCTGAACATGGGTCCGTTCTGTGACGGCCTGCGCAGCCTCGGCTTCCTGACCAGCCTCGTGTGGGGCGTGTTTGACGGCGCCCGCCAGGCGCTGCACCAGCAGGAGGTGCTGCATGCATGCGCCGCGCTCACCGGCCTGCAGTCCCTCAGGCTGTGCGCGCCGTGCGACGACGCGCTCGGCGATTTCGCGGCAGTGGTGCCGAGACTGCCACTACGGTTTCTGGAGGTTCCGGTGCTCGGGCATGCGGACGCACGTGTTGTTGCACATGTGATGACTCAGCTGTCAGACCTGAGAGAGGCGCTGGTGGAGACGGCGGACCGGGGCTGCGTGACCATGCTGCGTGCTGCGGCCGACAGCCTGCCTGCATGCTACTTCCGCAGCTGAGCGTGGAGGCATGTGCGTTGTAGGGCACTGTCTGCTGGGCGATCCGTGCACATGCTGCTGCTCTGCAGCTGACATATCAGAGCTGGCCATTGCGGTGTTTAACATGGTAAAGAGCTGCTGGGTTCGGGGCGAGTGCTGATTGTACCATGCAGGCGAGGCGGTGTACATGTCATTTCGAAGTACTGGCGCTCTGTTTACGTATACAAGCACTGTTTTTTTGTTGTAATGGAACATGCGTTCACTGTACGTTGCCATAAGTGCGTGCGTGCTTTCATAGGATGCCACGGTGTTACACGGAAATGAACGCAATAGCCCGCCAGCGAGGGCAACAGCAGGAAAGTAGACAGCCAAAACCCCCGAAAGCACACAACATCAACAAGCAACAACTGACTCAGGTGGAAAGCCACAACGATCCGACACAGGATGCCACGGTGTCATGCTGGCTGGCTGTTGGTGGGAAGCTGGACAGCCTGCATCTGCTGCCACACAGCATGCCTACAATGTCTTAGTCGCCGAGAGCATACATTCATATCCATACCAAACGTCAGGCACAGTCGCAGATGGCCATTCATCACCGTCAAAGACTTCAACAACACCAGACACGATTCAAAGAGTTCCCGCAAGCCCTGCTTTCCCACCGCCACGGCGGCATGGGCCTGCGCAGGTTCACCCAACCCATCGCCGACGCTGCTCGCCTGTCGTCCGCTGCACTCGCCCATGCAGCCCTCACAGGAGAGACAGATCGAGGCCTACCGTTCCGCGGCGCTATGGGAGTCGCCATGCGCCACACTCTCAACAAGTTGCGCCAGCAGTGTTCAAGCATCCCGGGGCTGTCTGAGTGCCCCGCCGAACCCGCAGAATGGGCTGGCCTGAGCGGCGGAGGGTCTGCCATCCACATGTCACGGCTGCAGAATGCAGTCAGCCGGGCCGACTCTGACGCCCGTGCGTCTACACTGCTTGCAGCGCTGTATCAAGGGACGCGCAGCCCATTGTCAGCAATGCGCGAACAGAGCCTGAGCAGCAAGGCGCGCCTGCGTAATTGCGCAGACTCGATGGCCTCGGCCTTCCTGAAAGCCAGGCCCAGTGCGACAGAGCTGACAGCCACGGAGTTCCGCGTGAATGTGCGCTTGCACCTAGGTCAGGCACTGTTCACCGGCCAGGAGGCGGATGGCGACTGCGTGTGCGGCTGGGCATCGCCTGCTTATGGTTTGAACACCCTCGTGTGCAATTCAGTGTGGCGCACGGTGGTCGCCCGCCATGATGCGATCACGCCGGCATGGCGCCGCTTTATCATGCAGGCGGGCATCCCCACATCCCTTAAGCCCAACATCAAGAGCCTCCCGCAGTACTTGGATGTGCCGGGCGCGCGGCCGCCCGCGCAGCCGCCTGGCCCCTCCTGTGAGCCTGCCAGCTGTGTTGCCGCTGGTGCGCTCACTCCACCCAACCCGCCCCCCAGCGCCTCGGTCGTGCCTTCAACCCCATATGGCACCCAGACGCTGGCGCGTTTTCCGCCTGCCCCCTTGCGCCCCTCTGGACCGGCGGACACCCCTACCCCACTCAACAACGCCGCCACAGCCGCCGGTACCTCAGAGAGTGCAGTCGCCACGACCGCGCTGACCGCTGCTGCCATATCGGCCGCCGTTGCCTTGACCGAGGTCACGGCTGCTGTGGCCGACGAGGCCGCCGCCATGGACGTTGACGTCCTCGGCTAGGCGGCCATCGGCCACAGTGGCGCGCAGGAGCTCAGCGCGGAAGCTGCCGCTACCGCCGCCGTGGACGTGAAGGCGGCCGCCCTGGCCGGCCAGTGCACGCTGTGTGAGCACCTGCCGCAGGTGGGCCCGGCAGGCACTGGTCCGCCGCGTGCGCAGCGCCTGTAGTAAACCAGTGTGCGCAGGGTGTAACAACGCTGTAGCTTAAATTAATAAAGAAGGCGTATTGTGAATACGCGTGGCTCCCCGTACTGGACCTAGCATCCAGCACATGGCAAAGTGCTTATATGCACCCAGGTCCACCCTGCGTGTGCCAGCCTGCCACAGTCAAGTCAAGTAGGTCAAATGGACTGCAAAGTCTCCACAAACATGGCGGCTATCTACATTGTCCGCCGCCGACTGGGTTGTAATGATTTATATAACATGCACTCAGAATACTGATGACAGTCCTGCACCTTGTAGTGCTCCAATGACTAGACATGTCTTGCAAGCATGCTCGTCTAGTCATAAGCATGTCAGTCTAGTCACTCTTGTACACATGCATGCTGGTGTCTGCGGGGCTCACACAACACCTTCCCCCCCATTCACTGGAGCGACGTTCATGCGAAGCTCCAAGAGAAACAGACAGCAGCTATGTGTCACACCAACTACGCCGACAGCTGATGTACACCACTACTGGGAACACGTTATGCATACGTGCGCCGCACCACAGTCGCATAGGCCTCAAGTAACCTAAAATAGTATGGAGGAAAACGGTCATGGGTGGAGTAGTCAGCATTCAGCTGCCCCACAGCCTGCTCAAACTTCTTTGCCGATCGGCGGACCAGCCGGGCTTGAGTGCGTACAGTCTCCAGTTGCTTGTGGTAGTCATGGATGTATGCCCCCAGAGCGGGCATCGTCGACGCGTCTCGTATCAGACGGCGCGTGTGCAATACGAGGGCTGCCAAATTAGCCGGAGTTCGGCTGCTCGGAGAAGCTATATTGCCCATTGCACAGGCAAAGTATTCCTTCAGGTTCAGTGTGAATCATCACAGTCAGAGGTATGTAGCCAGTGAGTAAGAGTCAGCATGAGTCGGCATCATCGTCGTTGCCTGCTTCATCTATGGTTGGTGACAGGTGGCGTTTCAAGCAAATCAAAACGCGCACACACAGTTTCAGTCGAGGATAGTCTCAGTATGCAGTAATGCTCAGCCTCGCTGATTTGGTCACAGGGACAGATGGTGGTCAGCCACTGCCCTGAGCTCGACCTAGAACCAGGCACGTATGCGGTCTGAATGCTGTCGGGCGTCCCCTAAGCAGAACAGACGGGCCTTCCCGAGCTACATGCACCATGCTTGCTCACACCGGCGCGCGGTGACAGTGAGGGGGAAAGTATATAGTGGAGTTGCACGAGCTGCAAGTAGTAGTTGCTGACACCGCCGCTTGGCGCTGGGAAGCCTGCAGTCCAGAAAGACGGGGACTCGTGCGCGCACACTTGCAGAGGGTTGGGGCCGTTGCCTGCAGATCCTGCGTGGTTGGTCCTTTGGTTTTGTGCTGCTTACACTGCGCTCGGCCAACAAGTTCAGCCAAGTGCATGCGCGCCGCAAGCGGAAACAGTTCAATAATCCTTTCGCGTTGCTTGGGAGCAGTGCTGTGAAAAAGGTAATGTGCGACCTTGTCTAAGCAGTCACTCAAGGAGGCTAGAGGCAGCCACTAGTCGTGTGAGCTATCGTATCCAACCCATTTTCCCAGAAAGTGTGGGCACTTCACTCCGGTGTCCACCTGCGCCTGAGAGCGCCTGAAGTCAACTATGGCTTCCACTTCAAAGGACTGGTCGGAGTCAGCCCCAGTCGCAGTCGATTTCACAAGCACAGGGGTTTCCTCCACCACAGGATTTTCAGACTCGATATAGTGCTTCAGCACAGAGAAATGGAACACATCATGGATGCCTAATGCTCGCAATTGCAAGGTGCTGCGTAGGTCAAGTTGCGCAGCAATATGTCCCACGAGATCCACCACAACACAAGGACCGATCAAGCGGGGACCAAACTTCTTACGCAAGGCTGGGTGGTGTACTGCTAGCTTATTCATGGACAGTAGGACAACATCACCAGGTATAAAAACAGGCAAAGCGGCACGATTGTCGTTGCTTGCCCAAATGCTTTGTCTGGCTTCAGCAAGCGGCTGCTTGGCCAAGTGAAAGTACATACGGTGCATGACAGAGGCTGATGGGCGTTGCTGCAGAGACAAGTTGAATGCCATAGCCAAGGGCGATATATATAGGGGCGGGGTGATTCGGTTCAGCTGGAATGGTGTGCAGCCAGTGCTATCACTCTTGGCGGAATTTATGCTGAATTCTATGTGGGGCAGGTATTCATCCCAGTCGTCATGGGCTGGGCCGATGAAATGGCGCACAGCTTCCTCTATGACTCGGTTCATACGTTCTACTTGCCCATTCGCACGCGGATGGTATGAAAACGTACGGCGCAGGTCTACACCCATATGTTCACACAGCGAAGCAAAGAAGGCGTTGTTCCACTGCGTGCTGCAATCGCTACAGATCCCCAGTGGCAAACCATAATGAACATATATACTGTTAAAAAACAGGCGAGCAAAACCAAGACCATCAAGGTTGGAGGCAGTCGGAATCAGTCGAACCATTTTGGAGAAGTGATCGACGAAGACAACAACACAGTCATGACCAGTGCTAGTTTCTGGGAGCTGCCTAATCATGTCAACACCAATGATGCGCCAGCAGGCAGTGGGGACGGGCAGGGGTGAAAGTACAGCCTCTGGAAGTGCACTCGGGGACTTATTGGTCTGGCAAGAGTGGCATTGGCAAACAAACTTGCGAATGTCCATTGTCATGCCTGGCCAATAGAACGAGTCTGTAATCAACGACATAGTACGCGACTGACCCATGTGCGCATGCCACGGATGAGAATGATGCCACAGCAGTATTTGGCGGCGTAGCAGACCGTGGTCAGGGACAACGAGTTTGCCAGCATGGAAGTTAACCTGGAACTTAGGGTCAAAAGTATAAGTCGAAGCTGGGTGCGCAAACGCAGGATCGTGTGCATAGCCAGCACGCAAGCGACTCCAGAAGTCGTCCACGCGTAGGTCCAGATTCAGGAACTGGTCAGAGTGCGACTGCACGTCAGAAGCCGCACCATCAGCTCGTTGAGCGCGGCTACATTCAAAGGAGATTTCGTCTTGTAGAGCAAACAGATCCTCTGGCAGCTCCGACTGGGGCAGAGACGCAGCCGGGAAGGGGGCTGGAAAGGACGGTACATCCGTTGTGTCTGACACAGCCGACAGTAGGGCGGGCATGGACCCGGTGGTGGAGGGTGTCGAGGGTGGGCATAACGCGCTCCTTGAAGGCGCGGTGTGTGTCAGACGCGAGGTCGCCGCTGGAGGCGGGGGATGCGGCAGCCGGGGCGGAGTCGGCAGAGGCGGTGGCATAGGGCGCATCCAGGTGGGGTGATGGAGGGAGGATTTCGGACCCGGTACAGGCGCCTGGAATCGAGGGTCGGCCACAGGGGATGTCTCCGGCCATTGTTGCAACCAGCGGGGCGGATCCGTGGCCCTGGGTCGTGTCGCTGTTGGGACCCTGACTGTCAAAGTCGATGGCAAGCGGAAACTGTTCGCAGAGTGCGGCGTAGTCAGGGCTGAAGATGCTGCTGGGGCAGATGCCATACAGCGGGCTGTCGCCGGGGCTGCCATCGCGTCGTGCTCGGTCTGTGACAGAGGCGGGAAGTCTAACCGAGTCAAGGCCGGTTTCAGGGGGCGGGGGTGGCGGGGGGGCTGACCGGAGATGCAGCGCCGCGGTGTCCGCGCACAACTGTTCAGTATCGAAGGTGGTAGGTACGAGCTTAGGAGGGTTGGCGGCGGCAACGATTTGGTCAGGCGTGGGCGTCGGTGAAGTGCCGGCGGCAAGGGGCGGTCGGCACCACGCCGCGGAAGCATGGAGGTCGCCGGGCACGGCAAGGCTCAGCCAGTTGCGCCGGTGACGGCCGGAGGTGGCCGTGGTGGCGGCGGCGGTGGGAGAGGTCTGCGTCGGTCGCGAGGGCCCGCTGGTGGCTGGGGCGCGTCGCCATAGCCCAGCGCGTCCAGGGTATGCTGAAGGGCTGGGGGCAGATTCGGGGGCGGGTGCGGATGCGCAACAGATGGTGGACGGGCGCAAAGTCTGAGCGGGTCCAGAGGTAGTCCATGCGCCGCTGGCGGTGGCGCTAGAGAAAGGCATGCCGGAGCAGTATGCGCCACCAGCGTAGTCAAATAGGACGACTGTTCGGAGTCGTACGAGTTGTTGTTGGGGGATGGGGACGCCAGCTGAGTCCGCTGTCGCCCAAGTGAGGGAGGCGCGAAACCGTTTTCGCAAACCGCCAGCCTGAGTAATGTAGGTATGCGTGCTTAAAGGAACATCAGTGACACCGCGGGATAAGTACTGTCAGCTGCCGGAGTCATAGCAGATGCACACGAGACAGGGTGACCATCATGCAGGTTAACAGAAGCTTCTGTGAGGTGAGTAGCTCGTGAGTCAGCATCAGCAACAATGTTTCTATCGCCAGGCACATAAGTAATGTGCCAGTTGATGCGCGACAGAGATTCTACCCACCGAGCCTGCTTCTGGTTCAGTTTCTGCTGCGTTTGCAAGTACTTCATGGGGTTGTGATCAGAATGAATAAAAACAGGTTGGCTTGTTTCGAGGTAGCATCGCCACTGCCTGGCAGCAAACACAATAGCACCAAGCTCTTTCTCAAAAGTCGCATGATTGACCTCAGGGCCATTCATTTTGCAGCCAGCCCACGCAACTGGCCACAGCGGGGCAGCTACGCTGTCATGCACGGCACCTGGGCTGGTCATAAGAGACGGTGAAGGCCCAGATACATCGGTACAGGTCGGCTCAGGCACAGTAGGTGCAGGGGCACATGCATGAGAGGCATGCATGTCGAGAGTCGGCAGCAGTGCATCACGCTCGAGTTGTGGTGGCGCCTGCGGAGAAGTATGCTCTTGCATGAGGACAGCACCGAAAGCATAGTCTGATGCATCAGTATACAAGTGAAAAGGCTTGTTCAGGTCAGGATGGCAGAGTCCCGTAGCCGAGATCAAGGCTTGCTTGATTTCCTCGAATGCCTTGGTGCACTGTGCAGTCCAGTGCGGAAGTGTACGGCCCTACTACGACCGGAGTGCCCCTGCTCGCTTTGCTCGCTTACCAGAAACCCCAGTGGCTACAGAGGAGCTTTGGTGCTTGATACGTTCAAGTAATGGGGCAGCGAGCGTCGGGAACAATGGCAAAAACCGAAAGTATCCAGCAAGGCCAAGAAACGAGCGAATATTGTTAGGAGAGGCTTGCAAGTCTGCCAGGGGCGCCAAGATCGCAAAACAGAGACTTTATAGGGGTCCGGTTTGACTGTAGTCGCAGTTACGATATGGCCTAAGCACTTGATTTCATTCAGCGCAAATTGGCATTTATCGAGGTTGCAATAGACATTATGCGTGTGAAGTCGCGTCAAGACAAGTTTCAAGTTGTGCGCATGCTCCTCCGCAGTCTTGCCAATGACAATGATGTCGTCTAAGTATGCAAGGCATATTTTCACGATCAGTCCACGTAGGACCGTATGCATGGCCTGCTGAAAGATAGACGGTGCGTTTGTAAGGCCAAACGGCATGACCGTCCACTCATACAGGCCATCTGGAGTCCGGAATGCAGTCTTTGCTCTACAGCTGTCTGAAATACGTATCTGGTGGTAGCCCGCAGCCAGATCAAGTGCAGAAAAGAACTCATGCCATTTCAGCTGATCCAGTATTGCGTCAATTCGTGGCAGCGGATAAGTATTTCTGACAGTGTTCTCATTCAAGTAGCGGTAGTCGACTACAGAAATTGTGCCTAGTCCCGATCTCAGAAACTGCCCCTTATGGTATACTGAGGGGGGAGTTAGCCAGCCTATTGGATCTGAACATCCCTTTATCAAAAAGGGTGATATAACGCATGCCTGTGGGCCATTTATAATAAGCCCCTAATGTGAAGAGGTGGTACTTGTAACAAAGGGGAACATTGTATATACCCCAAGGGGAAAAGGGTGAGTTGGCTGAGCGACTCCGGAGGGGAGTTTGGAGATTTGCGATGTGATGCCATCTACATATTATAGCTAAGAATATCGCTTTTTATGCTGCCCGCTGCAGCTGTGATTAGCATGACCGCGAACGAATAGCAAAGCTGCCATTCATACACTCTGGGGACCAGTGGACCGTCATGGCCCTGGTACATACCGGCCAGCTGAGATGTGTGAAGTTGGCCACAGATAGTACAGTCTGCCTGCCTGCTGACGTATGCAAGCTTACATTAAACTCCGGTCTGATACTGTGAGCCCACAACAGTGTACTGTCTAAAAGCCTTCAAAATGGACTGGCACTGGCAGTGATTGGAATCATACTGGCAAGTGGGGGATTGTGGCGTGATCTGGCAGAGACCAGCCGCCCCACGGATGGCGTGGCATGGGGATTGCTTTGCTGAACAGCTGGTTGGCATCTGTGTTACACAGTGATAGATCTAGGACTCAGCAGCGCCGAGGCAACAGACCAGGCAACAAGCAAACAGACAGACCGGCCACCGCAAGCACCAAGGTCACGCGCCGCACGAGCAAGTTGGCATCTGTGTAGTGGCTGTCCACAAGTCAGCGCACTTGTACGGTGAGCAAACAAACAAGCGGGCAATTCCATCGCCCAAGGCAAGCGTGGGGCAGGGGACGCCCGAAAAGCATACACATGATGCGCTTCATGAACCATCGAACCATAAATGTTACGAAGACGTACACAAAGGTTGTGGAATGCTCCAGTGGGGCAGGATGGAGTGGGGGTGCTGCTGTAGGGGGGTCGGTGGTGGCTGGTTTTGCTGGGGTGGGCAGTAGTGCGGTGGTGGTTGTTGCTGTGCGCGGTTGTGTTACACAGTGATAGATCTAGGACTCAGCAGCGCCGAGGCAACAGACCAGGCAACAAACAAACAGACAGACCGGCCACCGCAAGCACCAAGGCCACGCGCCGCACGAGCAAATGCCAGAACGAACTAACGCCAGCGCGAAAGCCGACACGCACACACCACGCAGTACCACGCAGGCCATGCGCACACCAAACACACAGCCAGCACTCGCCGGGTCCACAAGCGGTCATCGACTCGACACTAGCAGTCTGCACGGGCGCGACAGCGTGCGCTACGGCCATGTCCGAGGCCGCGAGGCACCGGTTCCAGGATCCGTAGCCTCAGCCAGCTCGGCAGCCCGAGCGGTGTCCGGGGAGGGGCGCAGAGGAGAAACGGCGGACGTGCGCTGGGAGGAGGGAAGAGGGAGGGAGGGAAGAGGGAGGGATCGGGTGCGGGGGGGGGGGGGGGGGTGGGGGGGCTGCAGGGCGAAATGGGTGGAGGGGGGGGGCTCTCGGGGCGGGATGGGCGAGGGTGTGGTAGTGGAGGGGTGCGGGAGTGTGGCGCGGGTGCCGTAGTGGAGGGGTGCGGGAGTGCGCGTGCGTGTGGGTGCGTGGGTGTGGTTGTGTTACACGGAGATGAACGCAATAGCCCGGCAGCGAGGGCAACGGAAGGAAAGTAGACGGCCAAAACCCCCGAAAGTAGACACCAGGGTGTGGTTGTGTCGGCTGTGTCGGTTCGTTGTGGCTTTTTCGCCTGGGAGTGTGATTGCTTTTTGCTGGTGTCTACTTTCGGGGGTTTTGGCCGTCTACTTTCCTTCCGTTGCCCTCGCTGCCGGGCTATTGCGTTCATCTCCGTGTTACACAAAGGTTGTGCTGGCGTTGACTGTAGCGCTTTTATCTCGCGCGTCAATGAAGACCTGCCACATCGAAGACATTTGGCCCGCAACGGCTGCGCACTGCAGTAGTAGTGGGCACATTAAGCATTCTACGTGACTGTTATCTACGCGGGGCTTTAGTATACGTGGTGATCGGTCCACAGAGACAGCAGCTTCCCCTGGCGCACGGCGAAGGATGAGTGCACCTGGCCACATGTTTGACAGTACACAGGACGTGCGCACAGGGCCCGTCGCGCTGCTATCGGAAACTATTATGCCTGGCGTAGCGCATGCACGTAATATTTGCTTCATCATGCTCTCGACTGTCAGGTTGAGACGTGCGCACACCGTTATAGTTTCGCTGCAGTTGCAACATCACGTCGGTGCTAGTGTGCCCGCACGCGTGTACACGTCGTGGCAATATCATTCAGATAATTTGATTCTGGTATTAGCTCTCCTTGCAGGCTTTGCATTATCACGCGTTATGCCTTTTCTCAGCCGGTTCGGGCTTCCAGCCGCGGACATGTCATAAGCCGACGCATAGCTCTGGCGAGCAACATCGCACTGCGATAGACAGATGAAGGTAAATGCATCTTTAACTCTATTTGGAATCTGTTCTGCAAGGACGGCATGCAAATCTGTTGCAATTGGTCCGCGTGATGTAGATATTTTTCACTCAGCAAGCTGCTGCAGCCACACGCGTTGCAGCTGTCAACCCTGCTACGCTCCATTGCAATGTAACGTATCTTACTGATGGTCAGCCCTGTAACACCTGAAATAGCAGTGTTCCAGATGCCAGCACCATCCAGCGCCACTACAATCATCTGTTGGCCCGGATAGAGCCGGCCATAGCATTCCGCCCGTTTGCCAAGATCGTGAAAGCATTTCTGAACATCTGCAACAGTATTCTACATGGCTGAATCGAAATCAGCTTGTTCTGAGCGAGTGATTGATTTGCAGGTATCTGGCTTCCTTGATGTGTTACACAGTGATAGATCTAGGACTCAGCAGCGCCGAGGCAACAGACCAGGCAACATGCAGATAAACAGACCGGCCACCGCAAGCACCAAGGCCACGCGCCGCACGAGCAAATGCCAGAACGAACTAACGCCAGCGCGAAAGCCGACACGCACACACCACGCAGTACGACGCAGGCCATGCGCACACCAAACACACAGCTAGCACTCGCCGGGTCCACAAGCGGTCATCGACTCGACACTAGCAGTCTGCACGGGCGCGACAGCGTGCGCTACGGCCATGTCCGAGGCCGCGAGGCACCGGTTCCAGGATCCGTAGCCTCAGCCAGCTCGGCAGCCCGAGCGGTGTCCGGGGAGGGGCGCAGAGGAGAAACGGCGGACGTGCGCTGGGAGGAGGGAAGAGGGAGGGAGGGAAGAGGGAGGGATCGGGTGCGGGGGGGGGGGGGGGTGGGGGGGCTGCAGGGTGAAATGGGTGGAGGGGGGGGGCTCTCGGGGCGGGATGGGCGAGGGGGGGGGGGGGGGGGGGGGCGACGCAAGCTTATGCGCGATGGCCTGTCAGCGCCGGCAGGCCGTCTGTGGGGACAGGAAGGCCCGGCAGCAGCGCCCGTCCGACCAGTCTAGCACGGAGGGGCGCGGCCGCGCGGGCTTGGCGCGCCAGCGCGCGGCACAACGTTGTGGACAGGTCGCGCATGGCATTGAGAAGGAAAGTACGCTTTGACACCGCCCCGTGTCCCGCGGCAACCTCCGCGACCGTCTGGAGGAAGCGGTACGCGTCCCGTCCAACCCTGCCATACGTCTCATGCACGAGCGGGATGAACTGGGCGGCACCTGTGATGGCGCCATATTTGTCGCGCTTTTGCCGTGCGCCCTTCTCGGCGGTCGCGCCAGCCTCACGTGACGCACCGCGCACATGCGACCTGGCAAGCGGGTGCATCACCTTCACGTCCAGCAGCGCCATGCGCGTGGTGAGGAATGCCAAGAGGTCGCCGCGCTGCGGAGGCCGCTGCGATCGGGGCAGCGGGGGTGCGGCAGGGGGCGCTGCCTCTCGGTCAGAGGCGAGGGGCGCGTCACGCGTCGGGGCGTGGGCCGCGGCGGGGGGGCGGTAGCGGCAGTAAGGGTAAGGGAGGCCGGAGCCGGGGCTTGGGTGCCATGAGGGGTGTGGGGCACGTCCGAAGCCTGGAGGGCCTGCGAGAGATGGGGTGGGGGCTGGACCGGCGCGGCATCGGCTGGGGGGTCCGGTGGCGGCGGCGGCGGCGGCGGTGACTGCGGCGGCGGCGGCGGCGGCGGCGGGTCTTGCTGACACGGCGCGGCCGGTGCACTCGCAGACGGCGCAGCCGGCGGGCGCGTAAAGTCCGCCGGCGGCGCGGCTGGTGGCGACTGCCGGCTGCCGCGGAGGGGGAGCACGCGTATGCCCCCGGGGAGCTTGCCAACGTGCGGCTCCAGCGATGAAGCGATCGACGCGCGCATGAGCACCCGCCTCCAAGCCACGGTGATGAGGTCGTGCTTTAGGACTGAACTTGCCCATAGCTGTCCGCATATGACACTGTGTGTACCGGACGCAGCCACGCGGCCGCAGGGGTAGGCCTCATCCGACTCCAGGACGGGTAGCAGCGGCTCACCCAGCCGCAGCAGCACGGCCACCTGGAATTCATGGTCGGTCAGGCCCGTCACCGGGCCGGGGCAGGCAGTGAGGAACGCCGAGGCCAGCGAGTCAGAGCAGCTGAGGAGGCGAGCGAGATCAGCGCACGCTGTCTCCGCCGATTGGGGATTCGGACCGTGCTTCAGGGTCTCGAGATAGTCGCGCGTGGCGGTCCAGCGCGCGTCGGCCTCCGCCCGGCTGAGCGCGCTCTGGAGCTGCGTCATGCGCAGCTTCGAGCCAGCGTCAGACGCCCAGGCGTCGGCTGGGGTCGGGCTGTCCGAGATTCCCTGCACGGCCGGCCATGCCTTCCGCAAGCGTGCGAGGCGGGCCTGGTGCTGGACCGCGGCGTCGCCGCGGAACGGCTTGCCGCCGTCGATGCCGTCCGCGAGCACCGCGTGCGCAACTGCTGCCGACGCGAGGCGCGCGGCGTCAGCAACGTCGGCTGTGTAGTGTCGCAGACCCATGCCGCCATGTCTATGAGGGAGCAAGGCCTGCTCACGCTGTAGGTCGGTGAGCTGTTGCGTTTCGATGATGCGGCACATGGCGTGTACGCTGGCGTTCTCGACGCCCATGAGCGGCTGTTCGAGACGGGCCCAGTCGGTAGTGCGCAGCAGGTGTGGTTCGCGATGTTGCAGGCACTGGAAGAGGACAGCCCACCGTGTCTGGGCCGCCAGCGGGAGGCCTGCCAGCTTTTGCATGAGCTCGACGGTGCGTTTGCATCTACGGCGCACATACGCCTCCACATAGGCAGGGGTGCCCAGTGGCGCGCCACATGCGACCATGCCGTCAGTGGCGACCGTGGCGCCTAGGCAGGCGGCTGCGTGCGAGGCCTTGGCGGGATCGGTGCAGTGGACGAGCGTCTTCTGCTTGTTGCACTGGTGACGGGATTGCACAACTCGACCCATGGCGACCACTTGCTCGACCGTACCCTGCACCGTGAGGTCATCGTGGCACGCGATGGCTAACGTGTCAGGGGCCGCTTCTTGCGCCGCTAATAGCGTGGGCCGGAACGCGATGGCGAAGTAGAGGGGGCCGATGGGGTCGCCTTGCTTCACGCCAGATGCACTCCACAAAACCGCGTTCGACCCGTCTTGCTGACGTGCCAGCAGCGGCGATGGCGATCCATACGCCATGCGTGCGAATGCGGCCAGGGCGGGGAGTTGCGCGTCAATCTCCGCAATGATGGTCTCGCGGTCAATCAGGTTGAACGCGTTCTCGAGATCGAGCTGCACTGTGACCGTCTCCGCATCTGAGAAGTCCGGGGCCAGCGCGTGGCTCGGAATCTCAGGGCCGCCGCGAACACCGACCCCAATCTGGTGCGGGGCAAGCAGGCCCGGCGCTTCTGGGACGCACGCCAGCGCGCAGATACCGGCGAGGCGCATGAATGCTTCTCCGATAGCGATCGGGCGAACGCCGCCGTTCGGTTTGGCGATGGCGATCAGGCGGCTGGCGAGCAGCAGGTCGGAGTGGGGGATGGTGCCCGACAGCAGGAGGTTGACGAAGCGGCGCATGGCCTCGCCTGTGCGCTCGTTATACAGCCCGGCGCTGCGGACGTGCTCGTATGTCCACCCGCTGGGGCCGGCCGCTGAGCCCTGTGTCAGGTTCCGCAGGATAGCCTCAAACCGCGCCGCTGAGACTTCCGCTGAGCGGCTGCCGGCTGGGGTAGGCTGCGCTGCGCGCTTTGGAGGGGGCGCGGGTGGGTGCAGCGCTCGCAAGCGTGGCAGTGAGTTCTGGTCGATGGGAACGATGGGGCTGCTGTCCAAGCAGCGCGCAGCGCGGCCAACATTGCCGTTGCATGCATGTCGGTGCATGCGCCCTGCCATTGCGATGTCCGCCACAACTTCCGTGCGAGTGCGGCCGGGGTCGCTATGTTCAGCTGTGTCAAGCAACATCTGCTCCCTGGTCCGCTTCCGGATCTCGCGCACGCGGGCATTGACTCGCCTGGCGCGTCCCCTGCTTGCGCCAGTGTTGCCGAGGGCCTGGCTGGGCAGCAGGAGTAGGAGCCTGAGCTCTGTCTCTACACTGGGTCGGTGACCGCGCTCGGCCGCATCGGCGGTACGTTCCAGCGCTGCGGCCACAACGTCGGCCCAGCTGGATCTGCATTCGTTCGGCACACCCTGAGGGATCCGCACGTCCGGGTAGGGGGCCTCCAGTGATGGCGGCGCGTCTGAGGCTGGCTTTGGATCCACCTGGGTGTCGCTGACGAGGTCTGCTTCCGTCAGATCGCGCATGTGGGAGTCAACCCGTGGGCCAGCGCTAATGGCAGTGCGGGAGACGTCCGGGAGGACAGCGCGCTGGCTGGGGGGAGGCGGGGCGCTTGGGAGGGTCGGGGGGGAGTGGCATGGCGGCGAGCCGGCGCGCGGCAAATGGGGGCAGGCGCGTCGGTCGGGGACGTCCCATGGTTGGTCCCTGCGTGTGCAGCCACGACTGGCGTAGGTGCTGCGGTAGCTGTCCCGTTGTCACACGCATGGGCCACACGGCGAGGTGAATGCACGACTGCACGTGAGGTGGCAACGCCTGCGGACGGCCGGGCGCTGCGCGGCTCTGTGCGTTGATCGTGCACCTCGTTATCATGCAGTGTGGCTCCGGGGGACTGTGGTGACGGGACGTCACCTGGGGGTTGTTGGCCACCAGCCAGCCCGCCGTCAAGTCTGTGGTGCTCATCCACCGATGTCAGACAGCACGATTTGGTCAAATCGGTGCGGGCGGGTGGCTGGCTTTGCGGCCGAGGCGCAGTCGAGCCGGCGCCCGCCGCAGCCGCAGGGGTGGGCGTTCGGCACACCAAACCGGAGCCTCCCTGCGGCGGTTGCGAACTGGCTGTGTGTCATCCCGCCAGGTCATCATTGACGTGTGAAGGCTGGGCCCGCGTCAGTGGCGCCCTCATGTGCGGCGGTGTCCGCTGTCGTGAGCGCGAGCGGCCACGGCCAGTGTTGGTGGGCGTGCACGTGCGGCCGTTGTACCGGGTGCGGGCGGGAGTGGGGGCGTGGGAGTCCGCTGGTACGCCGCGACAATTTGCTGCATGCCTGTGGCCCTCCGGATCGTTGTATCTCGAGAAGGGCAGCTTGCATGCCTCGCAGTGGTAGCAGCTGTATGCCCGTTGTTGGTCCTCAGTGAACTTGTACTTCGGGTGGCAGCCCCGGCAGTGGGCAAGCAGATCGCCGGCGGCGCGGAAGCGGCGAGGGCACGCGGGGCAAGGCACATGCAGGTCCTCGTTCATTGTAGTGCTATGCTGTGGGAGCGAGGCTGGGGCCTTCGGGCGTGATTACGCTACGCTGGCGCGAAGTGGTTGGTGCACGCGCACCCGCAGAAAGTGCGAGGCCTAGGGCCAGGCCCAGGCCCCGTGGCCGAGAGCAAAAATAAGTATGCCTAATGTACAGTGTCTACGCTGCAGCGCTGCGAGGTGAGGAGGTGTGCGGAGCAAAGCCGCTGCGACTGCCGGTACCGCTGGTACAAAGCAGGCGCAGGCGTCACAGCGCGCGCCAACTGCCGCAACTCTCGCGAAGCAGCTAATTCCAGAAATTAAAATCTACCAGTGATGTATGTGTCCGCCTAGCGGATGCCGAGCGCAGCGTGCCGAGCATGCGTACGCTAGCGTAGCAGAGGTAGAAAGCTCTCGACCATACAGGCAAAAACACGCGACCAGCTGCTGCGGCAGTGGTGTGCAACTTCCTTGATGTGTGCAGCACATGGCTTCAGCAAGAGCAGCGCCGGCCTCTGGCAGACAACTCAGGTCACATGTGTGTTGCTGATGCACCTTTCCATCTGCGGTACTGCTGTCTCTGCCGTTGGCTTGAGCTGGAGTGCTAGTAAGCTGCTGTGTTCTCAGTTTTCATTGGGGTTCAGGTCATTGGCTTCTGTGTTTAGTGCAGCCCACAGCTTCAGCAAGAGCAGCACTGGCCTCTGGCAGACAACTCTGGTCACAGGTGTGCTGCTGATGCACCTTGCCATCTGCGGTACTGCTGTCTCTGCCGTTGGCTTGAGCTGGAGTGCTAGCAAGTTGCTGTATTCTCAGTTTTCACTGGGTTGCAGGTCATTGGCTTCTGTGTTTAGTGCAGCCTACAGCTTCAGAAAGGGCAGCACCGGCCTCCGGCAGACAACTCAGGTGGTAGCAGGGCTACCAAGGACACACAGTGCTCATGCGCACCAACTCCGGTGACCTCACTGTTGAAGCTGACGGCATTCATTCCAGAGGAGGTGCAGTGGATGTGCTGCATCGGCAATTAGGACTTGCATTTCTCATTGTTCTTATGTTGCTGAGCGGACAAATGCATATGCTCTGTACCAGCGACTGTGAGTACATCAGGGCCTTGTTGGGTTGCCCATAGCATTCCTAGTTTTAGTTCAGGAGCAGCTGGTGAGTAGTGGAGGTAACAGCATCGAATCACATGCCTGGCCGTAATTCGGCATGCTGCAATTGCCGTGATCGTTCTGCAGTAAAAAGCCCCCCAAGCACATCCGTAAAACTCACCTTTCTGTGTCGTGAGGGGGCAATATTTCCCCGATGCAGATAAAATGACCCTTATTTGCATAAACTTCCCATGGGGACTGGGGAGTTTTTCACCTTTATATTAAAAAGGGTCAAAATGCAAACATCTGGGGGACTGCGTGCAGCTCGACCGTGAGGCCAGTTCCGGCACATTCCAAGCTCATTCAACGTGCACACGCTCTCGTTGGGGGACATAAAAACATTTACAAAGCTGCACATGCTCAGAGTACAAGATTAGGTTCCGATTTAGTGTGTTTAGCTGATGTTGCAAAGATGCCCCACCAAGTACACATAAGGGCCTCTTTACTACATCATGTTAGAACGTCCGTTTCTCGCGATAGAAGTAGCCAACACGAATCACAATGATAACATCTATCCAATGATGTATTCAGTACTGTTCTGCGCGTCCATATGCCGGAGTTCCAGCCCATTAGGTAAATCACCTTCCTCCAACATCTGCCCATCCACAAGACTGGCTCCACAAGACTACCCTTTCCTGTTCACCTATTTAATTTAAAGGGGAAAAAAATTTTAACCTTTCAGCCAAAAGGGGCGAAGCAAATTTCCTGTAGACGTACGTCTACACACAGACGCAGCTTGCCACCCGGCTTGGGTGCAAACAGAATGCTAGAGGCCCATGGGGATATCGACGGCTGTACCCAGCCCATGTCGAGCAGCTTCTGCACTTGTTTCTCAAGTTCAAGATGTTCAGCCGGAATCAGTCGATACTGTCTGGCTGCGCGTTGACGTGCACCGAACAATAGCTCAATATTCATTTCGAAGCCTTTGGCGGTGCTGTGCGGCGGTGCTGGAGCCAACGTGCCGCCGGCTGCCTTGTGCTGCTGCAACACCTGCTGTATGCACGGTGGTATGGCAGAGGTGTCTTGTTGAGGTGGAGCCGGCGCCCGCTGCGCTGATAAGAAGCCTTTTCTGCTTTGTTGAGGCTAAGCTATGGTCACCTGAGGACGGGCGCACTTGAACAGCGAACAGGGGCACTTTGCCATGTGCTGCTTGTGACAGCAGCGCTTTAAGCTCCTTACGCGAGTTAACTACTACGTCAGCATCCGCACTAGTTTCTTCCACGGGAGTGGCCGGCTGATGCACGTGTATGACATGATGCCACGACTTTCGGGTATGCTTAGGACCAGAGCGTGAAGATGGCACTGTGATTCTGATGCATGGCGGAGTAAAGTCAATTCGCATGGTGGTGGCAGATATCACATCAAGGCCGAGAAGTGCATCGTTTGTGTCGTGCCAGTGGGCTGCAGCGGACGGAAGAGATGCCACGACAGTACATGTGACAGGCACTGTGCGGCGGCCGACCTTCATGTGCAGAATGATCTTGCCATATGAGGGTGCCGGCGTACGAGAGACGCCCAAAGTGACACTAGGTTCTGGATCAAACCTTATGCCATGCATGTCTAGGAATTCTTTCGTGACCATGCTGTGGTTGGAGGCAGTGTCAACCAGCGCCTTCAGACGATATCCATTGGCAACTACAGGCATGGTGCACAGGAGATCGACAAAGGACGCGCGTTCAGACGCATTAATAAGTGCACAGGTTTGTGCTGTGTTGGTTGGAAGTCAGTGTTAGTACCTGAAATTTCTGATGGCCTGGCACGGCGGTGCCGCCGGTAAAGCAAAGTATATCCTTAGCAGGACTCACCGTGGATGGTGAGTGCCGTTTCACATATGGCACAAAGCTATCGCTGTCAAACAGCGCTGCAGGTATAGCCACAGTCACACTGTGCCCATTTAGGTTGATGGCATGCACGTGACGCAGCACCGTGTGAGTACCATCTGTTTATGGAAGGGTGATAGCCATGTCGCCCTTGAGCTCATGCACGTCATATAGGCAGGAGTGCCCGGCCATGATGTGTGATGTGAACGATTGTATGCCAGGTCTTATATGGTCGTCGCGCAGTATGTATGGCTCTGCTGCCCACGTGGGACAGCCCGCGGGCAATTCGCCAACATGTCAGCGGATGTTACGAGCGCGCTTGGCCGAGGGTTGAGGCCTACGCCCGCGCGAGGGAGAGCGAGATACATACCGTTCCTGACGGGCCGATGAGCGGGCCCTGCCTGATGGCCCAGCTCTGTCCCGAGGCGGAGGGGGCGGTGGGAGCCGCGGATCCCGTGCCGCGGCTGATGATGGATGTCGTGCGTGTGGCTGTCCCGGCTGGTTCCGTGGCGGTGGAGGTGCGGGAAATCCCCAGCCCCGGTTTTCCGGGCAGGCTGACCACCGCCGGACTTCACGAGCAAAGTGATGCAGTGCTTGGCAATCCACTACATCATGATCATGCAGGTTGTGATCAGAATTCCGACACGCACAACAAAGTGGTTTGAAGAAGCAGTAATATGATCTAAGTAGGTATATGACCATGTCATGGCCCGTCTGCGGTGTTCCCCGGATGTTGCATGCGAGGAGAAGGCCATGCAGTGTGTCAGGATGGTTCGACCTGTCCAGCTCCATGCGAAGACGTTGCCGGAGGTGTGGTGGGTGGTGATCGTCCGCCGCAGCGCGGTGCGCAAACGCCACGCGCGCTGCGGTGTCATCGCTGTGGATGATTTCTTGCAGTTCTTGCAGAATAGGGTACTGCGGGCGCGGCGGGGAGTGTTGACCCCCGGAGTCGCGGCGGGTCGCTCAGCAGCCCTTGGCTTGGTGAGCACGTGGCACATGCCAGTTGTCGGATCGTCCGGAGCTATAGTCACGGCCAGTCGGGGGAGCGCTGCGGCCGCAGGAATGGTCCTGCATGTGTCGAGCGTCCAGGATTGGACCGCGTGCTTTACTCAGAGAACGACCGGCAGATGCCAGGGCTACAGGGTGAGCGCGTAGCGGTAAAGTATGTGCGCGCGGGGCCAAATCAAACTCATCTCGCGGTAGCGCAGCAAAGTTAATTGGATCCGCGCTTTGAGACTGCACAGCTGAGTATCGCTGAGCAATGTTATCGCTGTCTTTGGCCACTTGCAGTTTCTGCAAGCTCCATTCTATGAACTGTAAAGCAGGCTTGTCCAAGTCACTCACTAAGGCTACCGAGTTCACATTAGCCATCCCTTTGCTAGGCATTAAGGGCCCATTACCTGGTCATCGTGTCATACGTAATGGTCAGGTAATGGTTGGGTGATGGCCCAGTGATGCACCACAGCCACTGTGGGACCATTATGTAATGTACATATAAGGTGTGGGTAACCAAACTCGAACGCGGCTAACACTATTGTGTCAATGAGGGATATGCGTAATGGCTGGCTGGTGGGTGCATGAGGATGTATCTGTGCTCACTTTCTGTGCTCACAGGCGCAAATGAAGGGCCTTTGGGGTGCGTAATGGGTGGCTAATGGGTGTTACACGGAGATGAACGCAATAGCCCGGCAGCGAGGGCAACAGAAGGAAAGTAGACGGCCAAAACCCCCGAAAGTAGACACCAGCAAAAAGCAATCACTGTCCCATGAGAAAAGCCACAACGAACCGACACAGCCGACACAACCGCATGCGCACTCCCGCACCCCTCCACTACGGCACCCGCGCCACAACTGCACACAGCAACAACCACCACCGCACTACTGTCCACCCCAGCAAAACCAGCCACCACCGACCCCAACAACAGCACCCCCACTCCATCCTGCCCCACTGGAGCATTCCATCACGGGCCCCCCACATATGAGAGCCCGGGGGCGCACGCCCCCCACAGTGCAAGGCGTACCAGCCCTCCCCCTCCGGCCGCCCGGCAGGGGCCTCAGGGCGGGGCGCGATGGGCACTGGCGGCGCCGCATCACTCCACCCACGGTGGCTCGTGAGAAGGCAGGGCGGGCCAGCACGACCAGACGCGGGGCGGCCTGCGCTGCTGCAACCGCGGCACCCGGTCCAGCAAGGCGGCCAGCGGCCGCCTACAGCACGTCTGACGGGACATCGTGACCAGGCACCACCGCCCGGCCCGCCAGCCGCATACGCAGCGGAGCCGCAGCGAGGACCTGGCGCGTCACACCACGGCACAGAGTGGTGGAGAGTTCGCACATGGCATTCTGCAAGAACGCTCGCCTGGACTAATGGGTGCATGAGGAAGTCAGCTGTGCACTCTTAAGTCGCATTTGATGGGCCTATGGGAAGCTTGAAGTGTAGACTAAGCTTGCATGAGATGTGTATGAGGGGGTGTGGAGGCTGGGGTGCCCCTTACAGGCCCTTTGTGCAGAGGTGCACGTAGTGACCATTCAGCAGTATGTTTGTTGTTCCTGGGAGCTGATGTGGATGTATTTGCATCATGCCATCAGTGCACCCAATGCTGTGAAGACCTGAATTCACTGATGGGCATGCCACGAAGACACGCCACAGCAGCACCCATGAGCAATGGCACCTGGGCTTAGCAAGAGAAAAGCCAATTGCAAGCCCGGATGCCATATTCTGACTTAAATGAATGTGTTGTATATGCAGTGCTGTATGTGCTACGTGTCCCTCAGGCGGTGTGTTAACATTGGTGACGTCTGTTGATTAGACCGAACACTAAATGCTGTGGTGCCATTTCGCTGCAAGCGATCATCAGCGTCGGCATTCACTGACGAATAGATACTGACCGTGATTATGTGAAATGCTAGCCGCTGGCTGAATCTGCGTGGCCGTCAAGGCAATCGCGGTTGAACCTGCACACAGCATCGCAATCAGCGATGTGATCAGACAGCCGCATGTTTATGCTTACAAAGTGTAAGCGCGTTGGACCTGCAGCGTTGAAAATGTGACCTTCGTGTTGCAACGTGAGACTACGAGTCGGTTTGGCCATCTGAACCGGCAACGACGTCGACGCAGGCATGGTGCACTGTTTCCGACAGACAATATCATTGCTGAACGCATTAATACATTGAGCCGTTCATTGATTGGCGGGACGCATGGCTCGCACCAGCTGTACAAAGACGTGTGCAGTTGCACGCAATTTCAACGTCCTCACATCTCCAGCTGAACAGTGTGACGATACAAAGCTGTACGCGGCAGCAGAGTCTTCTGGAAGACTCCACAAGGTCCTCGAGGAGGCAGAGATGCTTCTCTGACCTTCCGCGCACATGCCTGTGCCGAGGTTGCTGTGTTATGTGGTCACCAACACTGCTCACGTGAGCATGCTCGAGAGAGCATGGCTGACGAGAGCATAGAATCTTCAAGGAAGGGGTGTTGGCGTGTGTGAGGATTAGCACATTGCATATGGGCTAAAGGCAGGAGTCGCACACAGGCCGGGACACTATACAAGCGCTATGGTGTACTGGCTGGACCTTAGAGGGTTTAAGTACAGCTTCAAACTTACACAAGGTATACGTAGCAGGGCTGACGTGAGCATAGACCCTTCTCGAAAGGGGTGCTGGCGTGTGTGGGGAATCAGCACATTGCAATGGGCTAAAGGCAGGAGTCGCACACATGTCGCCAATTGTACTGTTACATCGAGGGGATCCGATCCAGTGCACCAAGCGAACGTACAACTAGAGTCTAGACTCACATGCTACCCAGCAGATGCGAGCCGGCCAAGCGATCACCTGGCAAAAACTGCGCACCCGTGAGCCGTGCTACCAATTGTATCTAAGGCGCCTGGACCTTCAAGGGTTTCGAACAATACACAATGTATTGTGGACCAATAACCTCTCTATCTCACGCCTCTCTATATTCGAAATATCACAGTGGTATCGGCGAATCCGAACTCTCCTACAAATTAGAATTATGCCTAGCCTACATGTTGCTGATCCAACCTCCTCCGATCCTGCGGACATGGACGGTGTGGCAGTAACTACTGGTACAGGTTCGACGGGTGCTCCCGCGGCAACCACGTCGGACCTCCGCAATCTTGCGGGTCAAGTGCAACAGCTGCAAGTGGGTGCTGTTAGCTAGGCGGTCTTTAGTGTAGCAAATCCCTCTACGCCGTTACCGGCATCTCTCTCGGTCCTGCTATCTCAGGTGCAGCAGACGCCGCCAACAGTCGCGGCAGCGGGCACCCAGCCTCCGCTTGCGCCACCACCGGGACTGGCATTGCCCCAGCAAATGCTGCAGAATCTCACATTCGAGCAGCTGAAGAATCTGGTACAAATCGAAGCACAGCGGCTTTTGGTTGCTGGCTTTCAGGTTGCTGGCTCGCCCTCGACCGGGCAGTGCTACACCTTGCTTAGTCGTTCTACGTGATCAGAAGGAGCAATCATCTGACACGCGCTCACAGGAAGTTGATAACTTGCTGTCTGAATACTCAGACGTGTTTGAAGCGCCCACGGTTGGCGAGTGGCAGGACAGCACTCCTGAAGGCATCAGGTTGCCACCTGATACCGTTCCGCCCAACATATCGGCCTTCCGTTTGTCTATCAGCGAGAGGAAAAAAGTTGAGAAACAGGTCTAGGAGCTGCTGGATGCTGGGAGGATCGTCCCCTCTTCATCAGCTTATGGCTCTCCGGTTCTGTTTGTGCCCAAGCCTGATGGCTCCATGAGAATGTGCATTGACTACCGTGCTTTAAACAAGCTGACACTTAAGACTAAGTACCCTCTCCCGCGTATTGACGATCTCCTAGACAATCTTGGAGGAGCAAAGTATTTCTCTTCTTTAGATTCAACTTCTGGCTATCATCAGATCGGTCTACATCCCAACGATTGGGAGAAAACACTATTTAATACGCACATCGGGAAGTTCGAATGGCACGTGCTGCCATTCGGCCTGTGTAACGCACCAGCAATATTCCAAGCTACGATGAATCGTAAGTTTGGCCAGTATTTAAACAAGCTCTCGTTATAATTCAGTGGACCGCGGCCTAGGGCCTGTGGGGTCCTGTGCATGCCGTAGTCATGCGCAGGGGTTGGTGCTTTCACATACCTTGCTGTCTAGGTATCTGTCCGTGACAGCGCCTGTGCCTTCAGTTGGAGGTGAATACACGTGAGACTTGGACAGACGAGAAGAGTGATTACACTACGATCGACAGATCCTATATAAGCGTTCTCTAAGCGGCTCATACGGATACGATCAGAATCATTGTCTGCTGGCATGCAGTCTGCATGCATTGCTCGTGCATATGGTCAGCCATCGGTGCATGGCTGCCCCATAGCCACTCCGGATCAGCACCGTGTATCCACGCATACATGGTCACCGTAGTCTTGTGTATGCCACCATGCATGGTCACCGTAGTCATGTGCATGGCTGGATCACGACACTCCCCCTAGACTAAGCTTGTACTACCGCAAGCTACAGTCTATCTCTAACTTTTGCCAGTGCTGGGCCTGCCAACACCTTTGTGAACATATCGGCTAGCATGTCTACCGTGCTAACCCAGCTGATAGTCAACTCGTCGAGTTCTACGAACTCTCGGACCCTCAGGTCCCTGACCCTGATGTGCTTAGAGCGGTCACTAGAGATGGGGTTCACCGCTAGCAAGTTGGCACTCTTGTTGTCGCCCCACAGCGTTGGCTTCACAGCCGACAAAACAAGCTCAGCGCACAACTGCTTTGCCCACATCACCTCATTGGCTGCTGAACTCATAGCAATGAGCTCTGCCTCAGTTGTATCACGAGCCACAATAGTCTGCCTCTTCGAACGCCAGAACACACAGTTCCCATGCATCCGGACTACTACTCCTGACACGCTCTTCAAGCAAGCACCATTGGCGAAGTCAGCATCCGTAAATGCTTCCAACACCTCACATTCCCCATTGGAGCCACTAAAGGTCAAGCCAATGTTTATGGTCCCTCGCAGGTATCTCAGTACGTAAAGGACACCATTCCAATGACATTTGGCACTCCCAGCCATATACCTGGCCAAGACATTAGCCGTAAGAAGCGATGTCTGGACGCGACACAACTGCCACATACTGGATGCTTCCTACGGCTTGCATAAACCTCTTATGCTCTGTGCCTGTAGCCTTCTTCTGGCTAGGATCTTCCTTCAGGCTAAACATTTTCTGCTTTGGCACCAACGGAGTTGGCGCCCGACTGCACTCACTCATGCTGAATCTCTTGAGCAAGTCCCTGATGCTCTTTCTGTGTGTGATGGTGATAGTGCGCGCAGAGCAATCACGTATGACCTCCATGCCCAGCACATATCCCAGCTCCCCCAGGTCACGACCCTTAATTGCCTCAAGGATCTTTCTGATGGCATCATCCATTTGCTCTCTGCGACCGAAAATCAACAGATCATCGACCCATAGAAAAATAAGACAACGTCCTACTTTAAAGATGAACAGTGCAGGGTCACTGGCTGATCTCACAAAACCCATACTCAACACGAGTTCTGCAAGTGCTTTGTGCCACTCCCTGGCAGCTTGCTTCGGACCATATAACGCCTTCTTCAGACGCCACACCATACCAGACCCATCATCCAGTACCGGAGGTTGTGCCACATACACTTCCTCCTCCAAAACACCATTCAAGAAAGCACATTTTATGTCTATATGCCTCGTCTCTAGAGCCTTTACTGCACAGACCGATAACAAAGCCCTGAAGGTAGCATAACTGCCCACAGGTGCTCATGTCTCACAGAAATCTACGCCCTCCACTTGCGTAAACCCCTTGGCTACATATCTGGCTTTGAAACGCTCAATTTCACCCTGTGCTCCTTGCTTGATCTTAAGCACCCACTTGCCTGTCACAAGCTTCACTCCTGATGGGCACTCGACCAGCTCAAACACATCATGTTCTCTTAAGGACGTCAGCTCATCGAGCATGGCCATGATCCACTGCTCACGGTGAGTGCCACGCATGGCCTGCTGCACCGTTGGATCATCTAATACGGCCTCGACCTTCTTCCTCTCGGTAGCTGCACGCCTGGACTCACAAAGGCTAGCGGTAGGGCCACCGTTTGGAGTCACCTTCTACCCCGTCGTCTTTTCTGCATCAGGAGGTACACTGTCAGCCGTCGCAGACACTCCTCCAGCCAAGTCACCGACGTCATTCTCATCATTGAACACTGTGGAGCTCCCAGCATCATGCTCACGTGCACCCTCCGGGGAAATACGCTCAACAACAGCATCACTCATAATGGCTCCCACAACAGGGACAGCAGGTCTTAAGACCTTGCGAATCAATTGAAAAAGCTTTGGAACCCATCGAACCCTCACCTCATGTGGCGGATCCAGATGTTCTCCGCTGCCCTTCGCGGCACTTGGTGCTGACTCTCCCCCTGAGCCTTCACCGCCTGTCGCTATTCCCCTAGGCACATGCCGTAGCTCGCCTTGCCCCTGGCCCTCAGACCCAGATATATGCCTTGGCTCATCATATCTGTCGCGGTCATCACGCCCTGACACTGTGGACCCGCGGTGACTTCGGCCGCCGCCGTGACCGTCAGTTCGCACAGGTTGGGCTGGCTCACTCAGCTCCTTGCCCATCGACCGTTGGACTGGCTCCGCTGAGCGCGAGCGGGATCTAGACTCAGACTCAGAGTCATCCTCACCTCCATCACTAGACTCACTATCACTTGCTTCCTCATCAGTTGGAAGTGGATGGATATCACAGTCTCCTATGTGCAGCACAGCTCTGTCCCGTGTAGGGATTGTCTCTGCAGGCCTAAACTCGTGGTTTAGAGGCCCAGACGGCTGGTTTGCTGCATCATAGTCCCAGTGTGCCATTGCCGCAGCACTGTCAGCCGCTGCATGATAACAGCGCGCTGCAACCACTGCATCACTGATCTCTGGTGTGTGCCAGCGCTCATGTCGCGCCAGCAGCTCTGCACCCAACACTCTAGGAGAGAACTCAGGCTCACCCTCGGGTAGCTCGTCTCGCGGTTTGAAACGCCTATTCAGCGTTCTTCCTGGTTCCCAATGTTGATGGCCCAGACCCGGATGCTCCCCCCAGCCCAATCCACATGTGTGCCCCTCTCTGGCATCGTGTGTTCACGATTGGCTGGTGGACGCACTGCCCGCACACTGGTGCTCTTCACCCACTTCTTCATGTTGGGCAAGAACTCAGCCTCTGGCACTACACTGGTATACTGATCGGGTAGGATCTCATATTCACCCTGCTCATAGTTCTCTAGCACAACTGGGTCCGCCGTAGCCTGCCTGGCCATGTGAAATCGCTGCGAACACGCGAAATCCTTCACTAGAGCAGGTGGAGCTGGCGTGTGCCTGTACATCCGCACTGCTCCCCATTCTTATGCTTCACGAAAACCCTGTCCATGTGAGGACCTCCACCCGGTCCCATATAGGCACCGAGGATTCCTCGCGCCTCCAGGTGCCTGAAGTGCTCCCTCCGCGGATACACATACATTGGACACCCGAAAGGCTTCACCTGTGCCACCACGAGACGGAAGTCATCTTCTCTGACCTTCCTAAACCACAACAAGTATGGCACAATTTCTCTGATATTCACATTTCTCATGTGCTGTGCCCCAAATGCCGTTTCTCTCCTGGCAATCAGTTTCTCACAGAGCTCGTTCAGGCTCATCGCATGCTCTGCAGCCTTCCGGACTCTCAGGTGCTTAGCCCGCTGCTGCTCATTCGTGGACCATGGATCAGAGCTGGTGGCAACAAGCCTGTCTTCCAGCTTCTGCTTCGCCTCCTTCCGCCGTACACCTTCCAGTGCTGTGCTCGGCGTCAGGTTGTGTGCATGGTTCACGCACATGTATGCCTCAGGCCACAGAAATGCAGGCACTGCCGCCTGCAGCAGACTGGCCCGCACAGACGTGTTAAGCACACCGATGTTTCGTTCTACCAACCCATTTGACTCATGCTGGCCGGTGTCAGTGAATGTGTACACTATCCCTCGCCACTCAAGGTACTGAGCCAGCTGACTCGAGCTGAACTCACCTCCTTGGTCCGTGTGCAGCCTCCGCACCCCTACCTCCTTGTCATAGACAGTCTGAGTGCGGATGCGTTCTATCAGAAGGCATATTATTTCCGCAGCACCGCTTTTTGACTTCAGCAGGATCACATGGGAGTACCTGCTGTACTCATCCACTACTACCAGGATGTAGTTCATGCCTCCTATGCCTACTGGCTTAATCTGTCCCGCCAGATCCGCATGCACCACTGCTCTAGCATACGTGGCATTCTCAGTCACTTTGCCCCCGTGCTATGCTCTGTCACCGCTTCTCTGTTCCGCCACATGGCAACCATGACACTCAAGTGCTACTCCAGTAGGTTTAGGCAGCTTGAGGTCATACAGGTCTGGACTATCTTTCATCAGTTTGAGTTGCCAGCATGGTGAAACGAGATATGCACAAGAAATGCTGGGTCGAGTTGGAAAGAAGATATCTGACCAATGGGTACACCATCTACTGCACCGACTTTCGCCTGCTCACCAAACCATTCCCTATTTCTGTGGAAAAGATTGTTAGCACTGGTCTAGTCTGTCCCTGAATCTACAGTGTCGTGATCCAGCCATGCACAGGACTACGGTGACCATGTATGCGGGGAATCACGGTGCTGATCCGGAGTGGCTATGGGGCAGCCATGCTACGATGGCTGACCATATGCACGAGCAATGCATGCAGATTGCGTGCCGCAGACATTGATTCTGATCGTATCCGTATGAGACGTTGATTGAACGCTTATATAGGCTCTACAGATCGTAGTGTAATCACTCTCTCTCTCTCTCTTCTACTGTCCTAAGACTCACGTGCATTCATCCTCCAACTGAAGGTACAGGCGCTGTCACGGACCTCCTTGTCATAGGAGGTATTGCTGTCCTAAGACAGCAAGGTATGTGACAGCACCAACCCCTACGCATGACGACATGCTCAGGATCCCACAGGCCTTGGGCCGCGGTCCACTGAATTACAACATGGTATCGGTGATGATTGTGGGTATTCTTGTGATGTCTATTAGCATGCGGTAGAGTCCAGGGGGAACCTGCGGTTACGGCCGCACACTCCGATGAGTGTGCTACACCGCTCTAGTGTATAGCCGACCATAGAGAGACTAGAAAAGCTAATGCAGAATGCTACGGCGGAGCTGCATTATGCTTGTGTGCTGGTCTCGCAAAGAGGCCTACGGGTCTGCGTTTCCTGCGACATATGGTGGTCATGTTGCAGGACACCACCACTCCGAACCGATTCAATGGCATCTCGCCAAGGGTCTATCGGTTCCGACGGTGTGGAGGTACGATACCATGTTGTAATTCAGTGGACCGCGGCCCAAGGCCTGTGGGATCCTGAGCATGTCGTCATGCGTAGGGGTTGGTGCTGTCACATACCTTGCTGTCTTAGGACAGCAATACCTCCTTGTCATATACAATCTGAGTACGGATGCGTTCTATCAGAAGACATATCATCTCCGCAGCACCGCTTTTCGACTTCAGCAGGATCACATGTGAGTACCTGCTGTACTCATCCACTACTACCAGGATGTAGTTCATTCCTCCTATGCCTACTGGCTTAATCTGTCCAGCCAGATCCGCATGCAATACTTCTCCAGCATACGAGGCATTATCTGTCACTCTGCCCCCATGCTGTGCTCTGTCACCACTTCTCTGTTCCGCCACGTGGCAACCATGACACTCAAGCGCTACTCCCGTGGGTTTAGGCAACTTGAGGTCATACAGGTCTGGATTCTCAGTCATCAGTTTGAGAATCCGGTTGCCCGCATGATGAAACGAGAGGTGCACCAGAAATGCTGGGTCAAGCTGGAAAGAAGATCTCTGACCAATAGGTACACCATCTACCGCAGCGATTCTCGCCTGCTCACCAACCCATTTCCTATTTCTGTGGAAAAGGTTATTGGCACTGGTCCAGTCTATCCCTGAATCTACAGGGCGTAGTTCCCATATTGGTCTGCCCGTCCCGCAATACCAGCTCAATGTGGGGTTATCATCACTATCAACTCCCTGCTCACAGTTGCCCACAAATGTTTGTGCTTGGTCACAAAAACCCGGCATCTCTACTGTATTTGCCTTGCCTGTGTGCAAGTACACGTTCGACCGCTTCAGCACAGTCGTTGATAGGATATTGATCGGGCTGGCTGGCACCCAGTTAACACGATCCAGCTCAATATCTACAGGCACCAGCTCGCCCTGTACTGTCACGTACTTCCCCACATTCGCCCTGATAGTGCCCATGCCATATATCTTGAGCCTGCCCTGGTCTAAGGGCTGGCACTCTGTGATATCTGGTGGCTTGATCTCGCTGAACATGCTATAGTCAAAGCAGATGTTCAGGTCAGACCCGCTATCCACCAGAAAGGTGTATGGCATGTTGGGCGACGGCCCATCAGCACACTCAGCTCGCAGTTCCGCTAGGTCTACCACAGCCACCTGAGGGCCCCCGCGGCCTCTGCCACGGCCTCGCCCTGCAGCTGCCTGTTTCTGTAGGAACTGCTTGACCTCTGCGGAGAGCAAAGGGCAATCTTTCTGCAGATGGCCTGGCTTGCCACGGTCGTAGCACTTGCGTTTATCTGCTCCCCCTGCTCCCACTGCAGCAACTTGTGGGGGTGTACCATGGCGACCACCGTGGCGTCCACCACGATACCCTCGTCCCCCAAAACGCTGCTGACCACCGCGATCATCCCGTGGGAATCGCGATGGGGCAGGTTGGCTGTTAGTCTGAGCATGCGTTGGCAGCGTGGACACTATCTGCTGCACTGGCAGTTGCTGCAGCATCGGCTGCAGCAGTGCATATTCTCTTTCTACTGCAAGCAGCCTAGAGCGGTACAGCTGGTTAGGCACAGACTCTCCCAGACCCCTCATATGGTTCTCTATACCAACTACCTCGTTGACATGTTTCTCTAGTGGCTTTCCCGCTTGTCTGGCACCACTGAGCTGTTGGTACAGCTTCTGTATCTCTACCTCAGCTGAAGGCATGTACTTGGCATGCAGCAGTGACCATAGCTCATGGACAAAGGTACAGTCGGACACAAAATCCCTATCCTCCTTTGGTAATGTTATGAATAGCCAATGCTTTACCGACTGATGAGCCTGGCTATTCTGTGCCAGTGGATGGTTCACTAGCAAGCTACTCTCTCCCACCATGTTTGCCCAACTCTCTACCTCTTTCTTGAACACCCGAAAGTGATCATACTTATGGTTCCATACCGGGAACTTATGCTTCTCAACTAGAGACTTTCCCGGCACTGACTTAGGCATTACGAGCGATAGCGCGCTCGCGAGAGTTGCAACATCGATCGAACCGGCTGTTGCTGCCGCTCCAGATGACATCGCAGCCTGCGAAGGCTACGGTATCGGTGGTGGTATCTGCTGCGCTGCCCATGCGGTCCGAACAACGTGTGACACCTCTTGCGCTCCATGCACCGCTGCCTGAGCACCCGCATTCCCCGTAGGATCAGCGTTGCTCGGCATGGCGGCCCGCAGAGGGTTAACACTGAGATACCCGTAGGTCCTAGCGTCTTGTCCTTCCCCGTGGGGCATGAACTGACCCTCCGCGGCCTGCTCGCGGCGCATTGTGGAGCGAGTGCGATGGTGCGGAGGGTTAACTGCTCCCTCCACACCGTCATAACGGATAGATCCTTGGCGAGATGCCATTGAATCGTCTCGGAATGGTGGTGTCCTGCAACATGGCCACCGTATGTCGCAGGAAACGCAGACCCGTAGGCCTCTTTGCGAGACCAACACATAAGCATAATGCAGCTCCGCCGTAGCATTCTGCATTAGCTTTATCTAATCTCTCTACGGTCAGCTACACACTAGAGCGGTGTGACACGCTCATCGAAACGCGCAGCCGTAACCGCAGGTTCCCCCTGGACTCTATCGCAAACTAATAGACATCACAAGAACACCCACAATCATCACCGATACCATGTTGTAATTCAGTGGACCGCGGCCTAGGGCCTGTGGGATCCTGTGTACGCCGTAGTCATGCGCAAGGGTTGGTGTTGTCACATACCTTGCTGTCTAGGTATCTGTCCGTGACAGCGCCTGTGCCTTCAGTTGGAGGTGAATACACGTGAGACTTTGGACAGACGAGAAGAGTGATTACACTACGATCGACAGCGCCTATATAAGCGTTCTCTGAACGACTCATACGGATACGATCAGAATAATTGTCTGTGGCATGAAATCTGCATGCATTGCTCGTGCATATGGTCAGCCATCGGTGCATGGCTCCCCATAGCCACTTCGGATCAGCACCGTGTATCCACGCATACATGGTCACCGTAGTCCTGTGTATGCCACCATGCATGGTCACCGTAGTCCTGTGTATGGCTGGATCACGACAGTTCTTGTGCGTCTACCTCGACGATATTCTCATATTTTCGCGTGCCGAAGCGGAGCACATGAAACACCTGCGAATGGTGCTAGACTTGCTGCGTGAGCACAACTACAAAGCGAAACTCTCAAAATACGAGTTTTTCAAATCTGAGCTGAAGTTCATGGGTCATATTGGGTCGAGCGAGGGGATCAAGCCTAATCCTGCGAAGGTGCAAGTGGTCCGTGACTGGCCCACGCCTCGCTCTGTGTACGAAGTACGCAGCTTCCTTGGCCTGGCCAATTACTTTCGACGGTTCATACGAAGTTATGCGCGCATTGCATGCCCGCTAACGAATCTGCTGAAGGGCATATCATCCACGGACGCAAAGGGACGGCTATTGCAGTGGGGAAAGCTATCAGCGGATGATGCACGCCGAATCGAGGAAACGTTCCGGCGCCAGTGGACGACGGAGTGTGCCGACGCCTTCTCTCAGCTGAAAGATGCGCTTGTTACTACACCCGTACTGGCTTTGCCTGACTTTTCCGCGCCTTTCACAGTTGTGACAGATGCATGCACTGCTGCTCCAGCTGTTGGTGGTGTCTTGCTCCAAGATAAGCATCCTGTCGCATTCTAATCTCGCAAGCTAACCGGTGTTGAAGCTGGTTACTGTGCGTCTGACATTGAAATGTTGGGTGTGATCTATGTTGTGCGCGAGTGGCGGTGCTATCTCGAAGGACAGACCGTGCCGTTCACCATCGAGACTGATCATCAGCCTAATACGTATATTGATCAAGCAACTACCCCGCACACGCTCAAGCGTAGGGCGCGCTGGCTGTACGAGTCCTCGGCATATAACTATGTGTGGAAATACAGACCTGGTGCAACGAATATCGCTGATCCTATTCCGCGCTCTCCTTGTCATTTCAGTATGCTGTGCGACGCTGATCGTTCGCGGCTGCTGGCTGCTGGACCGCCCAAGCACATGCGCGCGGGTCTGGTCGCCCAATTCTCTGCTGTTACGCGCGGTGCGCGTAAGCCGAAGGGGGGAGCCCGGGGACCTAGACAGTACCGTAAGCGTACTGTTAATGTAGTGGTTTCTGAGCATGCCATTCGTGGTCAGCATGTTGATAACCTCTTGGCGCGCTGCAAGGAAGGTTATGACGCTATGATACGCGACAACAAGCCGAGCTTTGATAAGCTACAACTCTTAGAAAGAGAAGACCTGTACTGGACGGCCGACAATCGGTTGTATGTACCTAATGTTGGGACGTCACGACGCGAGTGCGTGGATGTAGCACATTCACCACCACACGGTGGTCACTACGGTGTGACTCGCACATTTCGGGAGGTAAGAAAAGAATTTTATTGGGAGAACGTTAGCAAAGATGTTGCTACGTTCATCAAGCAGTGTCATTCATGCCAAATGGTGAAGGCAGATCGCCGGAAGCCACAGGGCGAGCTGCACCCCTTGCCTGTCCCCGAACGCAGGTGGGAATCCGTGTCCATGGATCTCATCACAGACCTGCCTGTCACTCAACAAGGTCATGACTCCATCATTGTGTTCGTAGACCGCCGTTCGAAAATGGTACTTCTCGCCGCATGCACAAAGGGGTTAACCTCGCTAGGTCTTGTCCATCTGTTCGAAGAACACGTGTGGAAATACCATGGTATACCCACTGATGTTGTATCTGATCGTGACATACGCTTCCATAAAGAGTTCTGGAGGCAAATGTGTGACCATTTCGGCATCACGCACAACAAATCTTCCAGCCAGCATCCGCAGTCGGATGCGCAAACGGAAAACGCTAACGGGGTCTTGGAAGACACTCTGCGGCACTTTGTCAATGACTCGCAGACAAATTGGGACACACTGTTGCCAGTGGTCGAGTTTGCGATGAACAATGCGTACAAGAGTACGATCAAGACTACGCCTTTCATGTTGAACTACGGGCAGCATCCCGACACGCCTCAAACACAGTTCTTGCGCACAAAGAACCAGAGCGTGAATCAGTTCGTGGGAAGGTGGAGTGAACAGCTACAGATCGCGAAAGAATGTATAGCTGCAGCCCAAGCACGGCAGAAGGCATACGCTGATCGCCATCGGCGCCCTGCTGAACGCTATGAGGTTGGCGATCAAGTGTTGATACACATAAAGCACTTTAAGTTGCAGCCTGGTTTGAAACGCAAGCTGTCGCCTAGATACTTGGGCCCCTTCAAAGTAACTGAAGCTGTTGGAGAGCAACATAAGCTGAGCTACCGGGTTCATTTACCTCCTCCACTGGAGAAGAATCACAACGTCTTTCCCGTGTCATCTCTGCGCAGATATCACGTTGATGGCACATTCCAACCTCCAACTCTGCCACACATTCTGGACACCACGTTCGAATGGCAAGTTGATCATATCTCTGATAGCAGGGTTGAGCCTCACAGACAGTATTCGATCCATTGGGTTGGTGGTGGACACGGCTGGTTTGACGTCATGCTGCTTGAAGGCTGTGAGCCTTACATCCGGGAGTATTGGCATCAATGCAACCAAACTCCACCGGATGATGCTTTCCCCAAGTCGTTGGACGAGTTGACACACTTGCTGGAGGTCCAGCAAGACTAGGAGGGGGATCTCTGTAACGTGCCAGCGTGCACACAGTACGTAAGACTTCCGGAAGGTTCCAGGAAAGTCCCGGTGGTACACCCGTTGCGTACGGGCTAGCCGACTCGTGTGGTACACAAGGGCGCTGCCGTAGGGACACTGTTTAAGTGGTCACCAACACTGCTTCCGTTGACCTGCTCACGAAGAGCAGGGCTGACGTGAGCATAGACCCTTCTCGAAAGGGGTGCTGGCGTGTGTGGGGAATTAGCACATTGCAATGGGCTAAAGGCAGGAGTCGCACACAGGTCGCCAATTGTATATAAGGGGACTGAACCTTCAAGGGTTTCGAAGAACACACAACAACTGTGGACCAATAACCTCTCTATGTCACGCCTCTCTATATTCGAAATATCACAGTATGTGGGTGTTACACGGAGATGAACGCAATACCCCGGCAGCGAGGGCAACAGAAGGAAAGCAGACGGCCAAAACCCCCCGAAAGTAGACACCAGCAAAAAGCAAGCACTGTCCCAGGCGAAAAGCCACAACGAACCGACACAGCCGACACAACCACACGCATGCGCACTCCCGCACCCCTCCACTACGGCACCCGCGCCACAACCGCACACAACAACAACCACCACCGCACTACTGCCCACCCCAGCAAAACCAGCCACCACCGAGCCCCCAACAGCAGCACCCCCACTCCATCCTGTTCCACTGGAGCATTCCATCACGGGCCCCCCGCACTTGAGAGCCCGGGGGCGCACGCCCCCCACAGTGCAAGGCGTACCAGCCCTCCCCCTCCGGCCGCCCGGCAGGGGCCTCAGGGCGGGGCGCAAAGGGCACTGGCGCCGCATCACTCCCCCCACGGTGACTCGCGGGAAGGCAGGGCGGGACAGCACGACCAGACGCGGGGCCGGCCTGCGCTGCTGCAACCGCGGCACCCGGTCCAGCAAGGCGGCCAGCGGCCGCCTATAGCACGTCCGACGGGACATCAGTATGTGGGTGTGGTTGTGTCGGCTGTGTCGGTTCGTTGTGGCTTTTCACCTGAGACATTGGTTTTTGCTGGTGTCTGCTTTCGGGGGGTTTTGGCCGTCTACTTTCCTTCTGTTGCCCTCGCTGCCGGGCTATTGCGTTCATCTCCGTGCAACACTGCCAATATGACAGGTTTTCGACATTTCCCACGAACTGGTCCATCGGCATGGCAGCCGCAAAAGACGGAAGGTGGGGAGTCTCCTGACCTATTGACGTAGGGCATGCTCCAGCGCGACTGGCTTGCGCATGCTACAACGCGACTGGAAGTCTAGGATCATCCATGAATCGCAGGTAAGGCATAAGCCCTACACAGGGACAAAACGTAAGAACGAACAGATCGCAGCAACAACAGATCACATGTGCGTGACATGTCCGGTGGCCCCGTCCCGGGTCGTCGCCACGGCAAACACGCCAGGCGCTGCCGCCCAGCTGATGGACGACCGGACGCGAGACAAGTGCGGCCGCTCCGACACGGGCGCGTGCTGCTTTGTGTCCGTGTCGCATGAGACGTTTGGCGGTGTGGGCATGGGTGCGTTCGCCTTCCAGAATATGATCGCCGACTTCGCTGCGGCTTTGGAAGCCGTGTCCAGGCGAGAGGTTTTGCAGAATGACATATGCAAACTCTCCACCACTTTATGCCGTGGTGTGACATGCCAGGTCCTCGCTGCGGCTCTGCTGTGCATGTGGCTGGCGGGCCGGGCGGTAGTGCCTGGCCACGCTGTCCTGTCGGACGTGCTGTAGGCGGCCGCTGGCCGCCTTGATGGACCGGGTGCCGCGGTTGCAGCGGCGCAGGCGGGCCCCGCGTTTTCTCATGCTGGCCCGCCCTGCCTAGCCGTGGGCTGCCGCGGGGAGAGCGATGCGGCACTGCCAGTGCCCTTTGCGCCCCGCCCTCAGGCCCCTGCCAGGCTGCCGGAGGGGGAGGGCTGGTACGCCCTGCACTGGGGGGGCCGTGAGCCCCGGGCTCTCATGTGCGGGGGGCCCGTGATGGAATGCTCCAGTGGGGCCGGATGGAGTGGGGGTGCTGCTGTTGGGGGGTCGGTGGTGGCTGGTTTTGCTGGGGTGGGCAGTAGTGCGGTGGTGGTGGTTGCTGTGTGCGGTTGTGGCACGGGTGCCGTGGTGGAGGGGTGCGGGAGTGCGCATGCGTGTGAATGCGTGGGTGTCGGCTGTGTCGGTTTGTTGTGGCTTTTCACCTGGGACAGTGATTGCTTTTTGCTGGTGTCTACCTTCGGGGGGTTTTGGCCGTCTACTTTCCTTCTGTTGCCCTCGCTGCCGGGCTTTTGCGTTCATCTCCGTGTAACACGGACATGATGGAGATCCGGGTGCCGGGCCTGGAAGGAGAGAGATATGCGGTGACGCTGCTGGACGACTACAGCCGCCACGCTGAAGGTGTCTGCATGCGCACAAAGGATCAGGTCGCAGAAGCAGTGGTGACGCGCCTGAAAGAGTGGGAGAGGCAGCTGCAGACACCGCGGAAGCCTGTAATGTGAGTGAAAATTGTTCGTTCGGACAACGGCACTGAGTTCAAGGGCGAGCTGAAGTGGTGGTGCAGCAAGCGGGGCATCATCATGCAGCACAGTGTGGCAAAAAGACCGCAGCAGAACGGCAGAGCAGAGCGGATCAACCGAACGCTGTCTGAGAGGACGCGTGCGATGCTGAAGGATGCGGGTCTGCCGAAGCGGCTGTGGCCACAAGCGATGGACACGGCTGCATACACTCGCAACCTGGTGCCGACAGAAGGCCAGAGCAAGACTCCGCATGAGCTGTTCTGGGAGAAGGTGCCAGATGTGTCACGCCTGAGGGTGTTCGGGAGCAAGGAGACGGAGAAAATCCGTCAGAGCTGTGCAGCAAGCTGGACGATGTCAGCAGAGACGTGATTCTCGTCGGCTACCCCAGACACGTGAAGGCCTGGACAGTGATGCACAAAGCGAAGGGTGTGTGGAAGCTGTCGGACAGTGCGGATGTCTCGTTCTTTGAGGACGACAAGATGCAGCAGCCCAGAGAGCCAGAAGAGGCGCTGCCGGAGACAGAGTACGATGAAGTCATCATGTTTGATGACGGAGCTGGTGATGAGGACGTAGACTCACAGTGCACATTCTGCCACAATGCAGAGCTTCCTTCCCTTTCTCAGGGGGCTGTTCCAGAGCGGACTGAAGCCTAGGTAATCAGTTGGTGGTATCCACATGAATACACCTCTGTGGAATCCGCTCGCAGGGGCGGTGCACGTGCCATTGGGTTGCACGCAGCCCCAGGTGGCCCTCAGCCTGCCTCGATAGCAAGCACTTTAGCAATCAACATGCGCTTTCAGTGACGGGTCTGCTTGAAGTGCCAGTTGTGCTGAGTGCGACGTGTGTGCTTCGTCTCCGCACCCTGCCGCTCAGGGCATCATGGTGATCCATGGTGATGGAGCTCGTTGTCGCGTCAGCCAATATCAATGTGATAATGATATCGCACAGCAGATGTGATCACATATATCGCAGCGTAACACATGTACAGCAGATGTGATCTCGAAACACTGACGCAGTTGAGATTGGATTGTGCATGTAACACATGTACAACAGGACGGGACGCATACCGCTTCCTCCAGACGGTCGCGGAGGTAGCCGCGGGACACGGCGCAGAGTCAAAGCGTACCTTCTTGCTCAATGCCATGCGCGGCCTGTCCACAACATTGTGCCACGCGCTGAAGCGCCAAGCCCGCGCGGCCGCGCCCCTACGTGCTACGCTGGTCGGACGGGCGCTGCCGCCGGGCCTTCCTGTCCCCACGGACGGCCTGCCGGCGCTGACAGGCCATTGCGCATAGGCTTGCGTCGCCCCCCCCCCCCCCCCCCCGCCCGCGGCACCCGTCCCTCCTCCTCCCTCCCTCTTCCCTCCTCCCAGCGCACGTCCGCCGTTTCTCCTCTGCCCCCCTTCCTGGACACCGCTCGTGCTGCCGGGCTGGCTGTGGCTGCAGCTCCTCGGAGCGGTGCCTCGCAGCCTCACAGATGGCCGTAGCGCGCGCCGGCGCGCCCTTGCAGACTGCAAGTGTCGAGTCGGCGACCGCTTGTGGGTCCGGCGCGTGCTGACTGTGGGTTTGGTGTGCGCGTGGGCTGCATGGTACTGTGCGGTGTGCGAGTGTTTGCTTTCAAGTTGGCGCTAGTTCGTTCTGGCATTTGTTCGTGCGGCGCGAGGCCTTGCTGCTTACGGTGGCTGCTTTGTCTGTTTGCTTATTGCCTGGTCTGTTGCCTCGGCGCTGCTAAGTCCTAGATCTATCACTGTGTAACACATGGGCAGTGCATGTGCAGCAGTGTCTGCTCAAGCAATGTTACAGGCAAACAGCCCTCTAAGACAGTTATCACTTGCGCCAGCTGGCCGGGGCAGCTGCGGGCTGATGTAGCTGTGGCTACATATCAATCAAAACTTCACTCACACCACACTCCTCTTGGGACTGATACAGGTTTGCGTGTGGCCACACTTGTCGACTTGGACCACTCGGCTACAGACTGGTGAATTCGCGAGACCGACCCACCATGGTCAAAGTGGCACACTCCGTGTCCTCTTCACACAAGTTCAGGCCTGCGCAGGTCTACCACCCTGCCTGCATCAGTCCCATGTACGCATCCACCCAAGTTTATTGTACATGCCGTGTACAGCATGGCACATGCACCACCAGACCGCTTACTCTCAAAACAGCAGATCGGAATGCTCAGAAATGCATGGCAAGGCCATGCGGCAACAGCGATTCTCCTAACAGTGCTGGCAGCTGGCTTCGGCTAGCAACGTATGCATGCTACTAGATCTTAAGTACTACAATTTAGGCCAACCCTCCCACATGCCTTCATGGACCAGGTGTGTTGTTGGACCGGCCGCGCTGCGAGTTGCCGCGGCCAGCACTTGCACGTTCCCGGGCTGCTTTTGCGGGGCCTGGTGGCGACTTGGGCTTGGGTTTGAGGGAAAGCGGGCGCTCGCCAGGTTTTGCGGCAGAGAGTGGGTGGTCCACGCTCGCTGAGGAGAAGTCAAAGGGCGTGAAGGGTGGGAGAGAGGGGAACAAGCTCTCCACACATACCTTCCCACGGAGGCACGCCAGCCCACCAAAGCATGTTGACCCACAGCAGGGCTCGCCGGCAGCAGAGCCACATGCCTCGCACATGAGTTTATTACCAGCACCGTTAGAGTTGGGGGGACTCGGGATTCCCTGGCCGCGGCGGGTGCACTGGGAGCGCGAGAAGCAGAAGTCTCCAGGGCAACATGGGCTGTCTGGGAATCCGCAGGCCTCGCAAACGCCGGCGTCACATGTTGAGAACGCGTCGCAGACATCTCCGGAGCAGCAGGGCACCCCAGAGAACCCGCAGTCCTCGCACATACCATTGACGCATTCCGACCCAGAAGCGCAGGCATCGCCCGGGCAGCACGGCAGACCGCTGAATCCACAGACTGCATGCCAGTCTCACATGTCATCATGCATACAAACACGTCTTATTGTCGGTCCCAGGTTGTGTTTTTTGCTGTGCGATGTGAGCGATGTGTGCTGTGTGCTGTGTGCTGTTGCCCAGCCATGGCAGCATTGCCACCTGTCGCTTCAGTACACAACATATATGTTACACAGCGATGGATCTAGGACTCAGCAGCGCCGAGGCAACAGTACACAACATATGTGTGGCGGAGGGGCAATATGTACTGCGCTGTAGGCCTACTTTGGCGTCTGGACGTCGGGCTCGTATTGGAACATGCCACAGTGAAACAGCGACAAGGAATCGCGACCTTGTAGTGGCTGGCAGACTTCTAGGTGCATTGCAAGATAATTACGCAGCTGCATGTGTCACCAGGGTGCCATTTGGCTTGGCCGGAGTGCGAGGACAGGCTCTGTCAACTCATGATCTACATTGACATGCACTCCGCAAACATTGCATGTTCTCATGCATCAGGGTTGAGTACCTGACATGGCTGGGTGTATCTCTTGAGGTACACGTGCAGCACTTGTGTTGTACATGAACAGTTTGGGCAGTGTTCATGCAGCTGAAGATCCATGCTGAAGTCAAGGAGGCAGCACCTGGATCCGGCAGGCCGCTGCACGTTCCGTCCGGCAGGCATTCAGAGCCATCTGTCAGGCATGTTGTGCCATCACAGCAGCGCTCTGACACAAAGCCACAGAACCCGCACATATCATCCACGCAGTCATAGCTGTACTCGCACATGTCCCCCTCGCAGCAGGGCAGGTTGTACTCGCCACAGTCTGCACATGCACGTGAGCTGAGGGATGCCATGAGTCACCACCCGCACGGGACCCTGCGTCATGCAGGCAGGCATGTTGCGCATCACATATTCCTCACCAAATAATGTGCACATATAAGCATCGGCAGATAGAGACCATCAGTTGTCAACCCAGGTGGCCATTTTCTAGGCTGCAAGGAACTGCATATGACCACATAATGGATGGAGGAAGCAGGCATCCAGGTTGTCACAGCGGGATTCCCCATAAAACACACCAGTTGATAAAGCCACACCTGTGTGAGATTCAGATGTTGGGCATTGCCTCAGTGAAGCCAGACATGGCTGACATGGGGTTGTTTGCAGCAGGCATGACAGATCACACGGCATCATGCATGCCTCTGTTCAACAGCATTTATCAGCATTCATGTGACCACCGTACGCCTTGACCACCGGCAGCGCACCATCCGGCTATAGCTGGCAGGGTGAGTGTGCGGAGCCATGCCTGCCGGTGTGACATGACAGCACCGACGGCGAGTGTGTGCCCGCGACCGGACAGACAATGTCTTAGATTACAGATCATGCCAAAAGGGAGCAGAATGAGTCAAAGGGAGCGTTTCAGAGGATGTCAGAGGATGGGAGTCATGCCTGGCCCAGGTGGAAACGGCACGCTACTGCATGTGCCATCCGGCAGGCACTCAGAGTCTGTGATGAAGCAGTCAGTGCCTCCACAGCAGGGCTCCAGCTCGAAGCCACAGACCTCACACATGTCTCCAACACAGTCAAAGCTGTACTCGCATTCATCTCCGTCGCAGCACGGCAGGCCAGAGAAGCCGCAATCTGCACATGTGCGCAGGTGTTCGGCACCGTGTCATGTGCAACGCAGCGCATGTGGTCTGTACATAGCGCATTCATGCACAATTGCAGTCACAGGTATGCAATGCAGGTCGTGCAATTGCGCGTGAGAGGGGGCAAAGGGGGTGTGGGGGGGGGGGGGGGGGGTGTGAGCCGTGAGTAACCGTGCACCCGGCTTAGAGCAATTTGTACCACGGCGCAGAAATATGTAATAGTGAAACGATGAATATAAAGTTAGGTGTCTAGCGCGTGGCACAGCACTCTCCACCGTGTGCTGCTGTCCGCAAAAGTGCCACCCCACACAGACCGCGGTGCTGGAGGACCATCCGTCACCTTTAGCGATGTGATCACTGCCACCGTGTACGCGATGCAGTGACTGCTGCAGGGCTTGCTGCAGCTCGCACCTGGTGGGATGTAGTCGTACTCGTAGAACTCGGCGTCGTACACGCACAGGTTGTCTGCGTTACAGGTCGGGGAGTCCGGGAAGTAGCTGTTCTCGTAGCACGAGCCGCCCTCGCAGCACATGCTGGTTGCAAAGCCGCACGGGTAGCAGGTGCCGGCAACGCATGACGAGAAGTCATCGCAGACATTTCCGGGGCAGCAGGGCGAGAATGTAAAGCCGCACTCTGCACATATGATGCTCCGTCTTTGGTCACATATGCATGCAAACGGGTGGGCATGGTGTGGGGTCCTGTGCGCTTGACTGTTCGATCGGTCTAACGTTCTGGCTCAGTTCATTGTACATGTGTTACACAGTGATAAATCTAGGACTCAGCAGCGCCGAGGCAGCAGACCAGGCAACAAGCAAACAGACAGACCGGCCACCGCAAGCACCATTGTACATGTGTTACACAGTGATAGATCCATTGTACATGTGTGGTACACCATGATACATCAAGGCCCAAGCCCCAGCAGCGCCAAGGGAAGATTTCTTGAAATTTTGCAAAATCACAGAGCATTGTGCACATGCCATAACAGTACTGCATGCACTATCTCAACCCCATTCAACAAGGTGAGGTACATACGCGTATACTATGTGCATACCAGTAGGGCCTGGGGAATGGGAGGTACGCACTGGTTTTATGCAGAGATCAAAGCAAGAGCACGACAGCGGGGGCAACAGCGCACGACTACCACCCTGCAAGCAGGCAGCAACAAGCAGCAGCAAGCACAGGCGCAAAGCCACGACCCGACACAACCGGCACAACCGTACACCCGCATACCCGCAACGGTGGCAGACAGCATATATACACACAATGAATGGCCTGTGGGGGGTTCATGGGACCCCCTGCTAGCCCTGTAGTAGCTACGAGGCCCACTTCAGCTGTAACAAGGCTCATGCATACTGCAGGACAGAGAGGGTACCGGTGTCACATTCTCACCTGGTGTCACTGGCAAGTAGTCTGGCACGTAGTCTGCGGCAACAAGAAGCCCTGTGGATAGCATGCCCAGCAGTGCTGGCAAGGCCTTTTGTGGCTGACTCAAAGAAACCATGGCAGATGGCTGTAATTTTAACCTGCATGCATGTATGGGTTGCAGTTGTCAGCTGATTGTTGTCAAACAGTTGAGCGCATAAACATTCTAGAATGTACACTGTACCACGTGGCACTGCGCATGCATGATAGATTACATCTCTTGATAAACACCTGCGACATCTGCATGGGCATTTGGAACAACAGATCGATTGATTACAGGGAGCTCAATGCAATTGGTTGATCTGCCGTGCACCTTGGTTGCCAACACTACCTTACCATGGAAGTGCTATGTCCACTATCGATGCTGGTGAAGTGTCTGCGGTGTGCGCCATCGTGTGTTACACTGTGATAGATCCAGGACACAGCAGCGTCCACGCTACAGAGCAGTCAACAGGCAAACAGACAAAACCTCACAAGCCCCAAGGCCACCACCGGATACCCGCACAAGCAAATGCTAAAATGGACCAACGCCGGAACAAAAGGGCACACAGACACGCATAAATACCAGAGGAAGTGAGCGCAGCATCGCGCAGCTCATGTACGAGCCAAGCACAGGTAGCAGGCACTGGGCTCGTCACACCGTGTAGGCGCCGATCCGACCACAACAGTCCAGACGGGCACTCGGCCGCGCGCCATAGCCACTGTTGCGGCCACAACCCACCTGCCCCAGGGGCGATCGTGTTCCTCTGGCTCCGCGTCTGGCCCCAAGCGCAACGATAGCTGACCACCGGGCCCGGCAGTTGATTTCTGAGGTGATCGCCTCGAGCTCAAACCGAGCAAACGCGGATCAAGACATACTGAACCTGGCCCATGTACAAGCAGCAATACGCAAGAGCCACAAGCTACCCTGTCATGAGCCATACTGTGCGCTCAAGAGTCTAGTAACACATATATACAACGTCCTATCGTCCAGAAGTACTGCAACCCCTTGGGTTGGGCGCTTTTCTGGTTCTTGACATACCCTCGATCTGCGGATCCGCGGATCCACGTGGAAAGCTGCAACCGCACACCAGTGCACATACTAAGCTTATGTGCATGAGGTTATGTGCACTTCATGCACATGTGCATGCAGGTGCGCTGCTGCAGCGGGTCGCTTCAAGCTACAATCTGTAATGTGCGTTGCAGAGGGGGAGCGCCAACATGTATGCTCAGTCTTTGGCATTGCTCGTGTCATCATTGCTCATGTGACCGGCAAGCACTTCATGCTGGGCCAGGATGTGCCAGTGGAGTGGTTCTGAGTGTGTTCAACAGTAATAGATCTAGGACCCAGCAGCGCCGAGGCAGCAGACCACTCGACATGCAAACAGACAGACAGACAGACAGACCATCTCAAGGACCGAGGCCACTCTCGCACGAGCAAATGCCAGAACGAACTAGCGCCAGCAGGAAAGCAAACACACGCACAACGCGCAGTACCACGCAGCCCACGCGCACACTAAACACACAGTCAGCACGCGCCGGAGCCACAAGCGGTTGTTGACTCCACACTAGCAGTCTGCACGGGCGCGCCGGTGCGCGCTACGGCCATCTCTGAGGCCACGAGGCACCGGTCCGAGGACCTGCAGCCACAGCCAGCCCGGCAGGGACGGGTGCGGGGGGGGGGGGGGGGGCGGGGGGCTGCAGGGCGAGATGGGTGGGGGGGGGGGGGGGGGGGCACGACGCAAGCCTATGCGCGATGGCAGGCCGTTCGTGGGGACAGTTCTGAGTGTGTAGTGAGCTGTGCTGTGCGCAGCACAAGAGAGTAGGGCTAGAGTACATTTCTTGCTATAGGAGACTGTTGCGTACGGCATTCGGCCATGGTGAATGTGTTTGTTGCATTACCATGACTTGTACCTGTGTGTTCTACCACCGTGTGGAGCATCCCTCTGTCACGTATATCTCTTCAAGCCACACATATTCAGAACGGTACACTGTAGTGCACTGCGAGCCAGACGCCAATATTCGTGATGCGTCGACGATCGTACGTGGCTCGGACGATGGTCCAAGCTAATGCACAGTCTTAGCATTTAGAACACTGCTCTCAGCTATGCTGGTCAACAATACATGCTATTTAAGCAACCAAATGCGGAATTCATGGCATGCTGCGGGCGGACACGCACACAAACGAAGCACGCAGTTCCAAAAGAGTTCGAAGCATCCCAAACAAGTGTGCACGTGAACTTGGGAGTGCGCTTCCCAGCAGTGTGACGTGTCATCGGCGCGGCGGATCTGTTCCTGAGCCACGCGCGAACAGCGTCGAGCTGCGCATGTTATACGGAGATAAATGGAAGAGACCGAAGCTGCGCGTGTACGTACGTGTGGAGTGGGTGCGGTGTTCCACCAAGCAAGCACTGTAACGTATCTCCTGACCAAGCACTGTTGACCGCCTGACTGTAGGTTGCAGAATTAGAGGCAGCAATAACGGCGTGCGCGCCGATCGCAGTTGGTCACTGGCTAACACGTGTGGCAACATCGAAGGTGTGGCCGGTGGTATTTTGAGCGGGCACCGGGCACCAGATCTGGGGCGTCAGATGATGCTAGCTGCGGCCATTGATTTTGAACTGAGATCTCGAGTATATTGTTCGTATATATACACGCCATCGCGAAGACGCATCAAAATGCCAGCATTCCATCGAATACTAATGTTCTGTTCGTACACATGTATCAACTCCGTCTACTTTCCTTCCGTTGCCCTCGCTGCCGGGCTATTGCGTTCATCTCCGTGTAACACACATGTATCAACACAGCACCGATGGCCATGCGGCGGCATACCTTGGCCAGAATATTTGAATCAACCGAATACGGGCAGCACCGCAGCTGCGTGCCTTCTTTACTGACTGTTCGGCCTGCGCTGTGATTGAGCGGCCGTTCAACTGGCTAGCGGCGCTACAGGTATCGAAAGCGAAGCTCCAGGTCTCCGGGACTGGATTCGAATGCAGGGTAGCTATCGAGGGCAAAACAGAGGGTCCTGCGCGATCAGCACAGTGCAGTAAACGAAATTGTGGGGCTACATGTGGCTATGCAGCAACGCCCACTGATATCTGTTACACCGCAGCAGGCAGATGGCTATATGCTCCAGGCCTGGGGCGTTGCAGTGCGGCTGAATTCTGCTTCGGCGCTCGAGTGGCGAAGGTGCACTGGTGCACAGGGTCAACATCAACTTTTCGCAGGGCCATTGCCAAAGGGTTGTGCCATGGGTTGCACCTCGACCTGTCGATGCTGTCCTGCCTCACGTTGGAAGGCTTGTACCCTCGCTGCCAGACACACATTGGCCAGGCCGACACGGCTTTTTGCTGGTGTCTACTTTCGGGGGTTTTGGCCGTCTACTTTCCTTCCGTTGCCCTCGCTGCCGGGCTATTGCGTTCATCTCCGTGTAACACATTGGCCAGGCCGACATGTGCATTGTATACAGGACTTCGTCGCTGCATTCCAACAGGAGATCATACAGAACGATGCTTGCCACACGGAATTTCTAGAGCACAACACGAGTTAAAGAAGACCTGGACTGTTCGCAGGTAAGGGCATACTTGGATGTTCAGGAGCTTCGCGGTCGCACCGAAGCCGCCGGCCGGATCCAGCCGGCCGGAGCTAGCAAGAAGTGCAGGTCAGGCCTAGGACTCTGGATATTCGTGGCGATTCTGCGCGTATCACCATTGGCAGACTCAACGCCCATATGCATGATTGTTCGACATGCTGCAAGGCGCTGGAACATTCAGTCCCAAGCTAGGGGTTCACGGATACAGTGCGGATAGCGGATTGCTCCCCTGCCAGATCTGCATGCTATGTAGCAGTGTTCAAACGTCCAACTGCTGTCCCGGTGTTGGCTGCCAAAGTTGAATATGCATATGAAGCACGCATGTCGGACGAACCAGCTCCACGATTCAAGCCACAACCCGCGCGGCGGGCGGGGCGCGCGATCGCGAGCTGCCATTACCATGAATTCAATCGAATGGCGTTTGATGTGCTCCACTGTGATACAGCATGGCCTCGGCAGCGAGGCTGGCAAGCATGCACCGACTGCATAATTCTCATGACGTCGTGTACGAGATATCACCCAGGACACACTGGCGGTCCCATGCCCTTACAAAGGCTAATTATGAGTGCATCTTCGAGTTTCTGCTGTGCACATAGGGTTCAAATGCCAGCATCCCTGCTATCACAGGTCTCTTGATCATGAGCACTGTGAGGGATCATCCCAATGATTGGAGATGCCAGTGGTCTCAGATAAAGAAGATGAGTTGCAATTGATCGCTGTAGCGGGGCAGGGCGGTACACAGGGTACACAGGGTACATAGGGCGGTGTGTGATGGTGTGTGTTATACGTTGACAGCCTCACATTGAGGCAGCCAGCTCAGCATAGCCATGATAAAGGGGGGCAGATATGGCAGGTGTGAGGTTGGCCGCACTTTCACTGAGGGCCAAGCTCCGCCAACAGGCCGGCGACGGCTTGAGACGCCCAGCGCGATGTTCCATGTCCGGCCGCCCGGCCGCCCGGCCGCCGTCGCTGTCGCCGCCACTGCTGCTGCTTCTGCCACTGCTGCTATCGCCCGGTTCTGGACGAGTTGAAGCGACGCAGACCACCTCAGTATGGCCATGATAAACAGGGCCGTGGAGAGAACGGCAGTGAAGCATAGCCATGATAAACAGAGCCCACTACACAAAAGGGGGGGTATGGTCTGCCATCAGTGCGCTTTGGGCCAGGCCGCATACAAATGACAAACAATGGCGTACTCAGCACACAGCCTAGAGCCGATGCATCCATCGTGGACACGGCCCTTCCAACGTAATTAGCGCGTGGCAGACCAACCATAACCCCCATTTATTGTAGTGGCCGTGGAGAGAAGGGGAGTGACGTATGTGCACATGTGCTATGAGCATGCATCCCTTCTCTGACTAGTGAAGTGACGCCACAGTTTGCTACACTAGTACTCTTCCGCCGAGGTGCAGAGCAGTCAACAGGCAAACAGACAAAGCATCACAAGTCCCAAGGCCGCTCAGACCTGTGACGGTGTGGAGCTACACACGAGAGCAGCCTTGGTGCTTGCAGTGGCCTGTCTGTATGTTTGCGTATCGCCTGGTCTGTTGTCTCGGCGCTGCTAGGTCCTAGATCTATCTATGTGTAACACAGGCGCGTGCCGCTTCAAGTCCCTGTCGCATGCGATGTCGGCCGTGTGGGTAAGGGTGCAGTAACTCTTCTGGCTGAGATTTCTGACTTTAACGTGTAGCTGGCTCAGCACTGGCTCGACGCTGCGGTGCTCAACACCCTTTCGCCTGTGCACAGCATGTACAAGCACTGTGCGGCACTGCTGTTTCTGTTCCACGTGAGTATGGAACACGCTGTTGCAGACAGTCCCCGTGCTGGTTGTGATGGTGATAGGGTTCTGTTCCCTGCTTTCTTCCGTCGCGCTGCTGGGGTTTGCTCTATCACAGTGTAACAAATCTATATGCCGTCTCTGGTTGTATCAGATTTTCACTTTGCAATCGACTTCACCACTCAATCATTCAGCAAAGGTCTGCACATGTACAATGCTCAGTCAGGGGAGGTCTGCCTTGCTGCCACTAGTGCTGCAGCGGTCAACTCTTTTTGGGACACAAAGGGCCGAACGCCACTGGGGAAGGGACGCCTGGACAAGAATAGATGCCGAGTGGACGTCAGACTTCAGACGTCAGACGCCGTCAGGGCCGGCGGCGGTGGGGGTGGTGTACTTGCAAGTACATGCATGCCCTCGTTGTCCTGGTTTTGTTACACAGTGACAGATCTTCGACTCAGCAGCGCCGAGGCAGTAGACCAGGCAACAAGCAAACAGGAGACCGGCCACCGCAAGCACCAAGGCCATGCGCCGCACGAGCAAATGCCAGAACGAACTAACGCCAGCGCGAAAGCAGACACGCACATGCCGTAAACCAGTGGACCGCAGCCCTTAGGCACTGTGGGATCTAAGCACGCCGTAGCTGTGCGCAGGGGGTCGCGCTGTCACATACCTGGCTGGTGTACAGGTTCCGCTGTGACAGTGCGCTCTCTGTGTTGGATTAAAGCACGTGAGACTTTAGCAGAAGAAGAGTGATTACACTACGATCTGTAGAGCCTATATAAGCGTTCAATCAACGTCTCATACGGTTACGATCAGAATCAAAGTCTGCCTGCATGCGATCTGCATGCATTGCTCGTGCATATGGTCAGCCATCGGTGCATGGCGTCCCATAGCCACTCCGGATCAGCACCGTGCATCCACTCCATGCACGGTGACCGTAGTCCTGTGCATTGGTGGATCACGACACTCCCCCTAGACTAGGCTTGTACTACCACAAGCTGTAGTCTATCTCTAAACTTTGCCAGTGCTAGTCCTGCCAACACCTTTGTAAGCATATCAGCCAGCATGTCTACCGTGCTAACCTAGCTGATAGTCAATTCATCGAGTTCTACGAACTCACGGACTCTCAGGTCCCTCACCCTGATGTGCTTAGAGCGGTCACTAGAGATGGGGTTCACAGCTAGCAAATTGGCACTCTTGTTGTCACCCCACAGAGTTGGCTTCACAGCCGACAACCCAAGATCAGTGCACAACTGCTTCGCCCACATCACCTCATTGGCTGCTGAGCTCATCGCAATAAGCTCTGCCTCAGTCGTGTCACCAGCCACAATAGTCTGTCTCTTCGAACGCCAGAACACGCAGTTCCCATGCATCCGGACTATCACTCCTGACACACTCTTCAAGCATGCACCATTGGCGAAGTCAGCATCCGTAAATGCTTCCAACACCGCACTTCCCTCATTGGAGCCACTAAATGTCAAGCCAAAACCTATGGTCCCTCGCAGGTATCTAAGTACATGCTAGACAGCAGCCCAATGACACTTCGCACTCCCAGCCATATGCCTGGCCGAGACATTAGCCGGAAAGGAAATATCAGGACGCGACACAGCAGCCACATATTGGATGCTTCCTACGGCTTGCATAAACCTCTTATGCTCTGCGACAGTAGCCTTCTCCTGGCTAGGATCATCCTTCAGACTAAACACTTTCTGCTTTGGTACCAACGGCGTTGGTGCCTTTCTGCACTCACTCATACTGAACCTCTCCAGCATGTCCCTGATGTTCTTTCTGTGCGTGATGGTGATAGTGCGAGTAGACCGATCACGTATGACCTCCATACCCAGCACATATCCCAGCTCCCCCAGGTCACGACCCTCAAATGCCTCAAGGATCCTGCTGATGGCATCATCCATCTGCTCCTTACGACCGAAGATCAACAGATAATCGACCCATAGGAAAATAAGACATCGTCCTACTTTGCAAATGAACAGTGCGGGGTCACTGGCTGATCTCACAAAGCCCATTCTCAGCAAGAGCTCTGCAAGTGCCTTATGCCACTCCCTGGCAGCTTGCTTCAGACCATACAACGCCTTTTTCAGGCGCCACACCATACCAGACCCATCATCCAGTACAGGAGGTTGTGACACATACACTTCCTCTTCCAGAACACCATTCAGGAAAGCACACTTAATGTCTATATGCCTCGTCTCCAGATCCTCCACAGCACAGACAGACAACATAGCCCTGAAAGTAGCATAGCTATCCACAGGCGCCCAAGTCTCAAAGAAATCTACGCCTTCTACCTGCGTAAACCCCCTGGCTACATATCTAGCCTTGAATCGCTCAATCTCACCCTGTGCTCCTCGCTTAATCTTAAGCACCCACTTGCCTGTCACAGGCTTCACTCCTGCTGGGCACCGGACTAGCTCAAACACATCGTGTTCCCTTAAGGAGGTCAACTCATCAAGCATTGCTATGATCCACTGCTCACGATGGCAGCCTCTCATGGCTTGCTGCACCGTTGGATCGTCCAGCACAGCTTTGACCTTCTTCCTCGCAGCAGCTGCACGCCGGGACTCACTGCGGCTAGCAGTCTTGCCACTGCTCGGAATCACCTCCTGCCCCGTCGTCTTTTCTGCATCAGGAGTCACACTGTCAGCCGTAGCAAACACTCCATCCGCCAGGTCACCGACGTCACTCTCCATATGGACTACTGTGGAGCTCCCAGCATCATCATGCTCACGTGCATCATCTGGGGAAATGAGCTCAACAGCAGCATTATCACTCTCATTCACTCCCACAGCATGGACAGCAGGTCTTAAGGTTCTGCGAATCAATTTGAAAGGCTTTGGAACCCATCGAACTCTCACCTCTGGTAGTGGGTCCAGATGTTCTCCGCTGCCTCCTGCGGCACTTGGTGCTAACTCTCCCCCTGAGCCAGCGCCGCCTGCCTCCTCCCCACTAGGCACATGCCGTAGCTTGCCTTGCCCCTGACTATCAACACGCTGTGGCACATGCCGTGGCTCATCGTGCTCCCAGCGTACTGCACGTCCTGACACCGCTGACCCTTGCCTTCGGTCGTACCTCCCGTGGCTATCAGATTTCGCAGGTGGGGGTGGCTCACCCGGCTCCCTGCCCATCGACCGTTGGACCCGCTGCGGTGAACGCGAGCGCGACCTGGACTGGGATGCTGAGGGGTCAGACTCCTCTGAGCACGTCTCAGACCCTGGAGTCTCGTCTCCCTCAGAAACATCATCTTCACTACCCTATGGCTCAATGCGGCATGCACTCATGTTCAGCACAGCTCTATCCCGCGTAGGGATCACATCTCTAGGTCTGTCCTCAGCATTGTACGGACCAGGCGGCTGCTAAGCCGCATCGTACTCCCAGTGTGGCACCCTGTTCACACAATCCTCGGCTGTGTAAGCGCAACGCGCTGTCACCACTGCCTCACTGATCTCAGGCGTGTGCCACCGCTCATGCCTGGCTATCAGCTCAGAGCCTAAAACACGCGGTGAGAACGGCGGCTCACCCTCAGGCAACTCATCATCCGGCACAAATCGCCGATTCAACTGCCTGCCTGGTTCCCAGTGTGTGTGCCCCAGCGCTGGATGCTCCCCCTCAGCCCAATCCACATTTCTGCCCCTCTCTGGCATCATGTGATCTCGACTGGCTGGTGGTCGCACTGCCCTAACACTAGTTGACTTCAACCATTTCTTCATGTTGGGCAAGAACCCAGCATCAGGTACCACTCGAGTATGCTCATCAGGCATGATCTCAAAATCTCCCAGCTCATAGTTCTCTAACACGACCGGATCCACCGTAGCTTGCTCCGACATGTGAAAACGTTTCGCAAACTCTCTCAGCAGAGCTGGTGGAGAAGCCGAGTGCCTATACATACGCACTGCTCCCCCATTCCCTCGCTTCACATAAGCTCTGTCCATGTGAGGACCTGCACCCGGTCCCATATACAAACCGAGCACTCCTCTCTCATCCAGGTGCCTGAAATCCTCTCTCCGGGCATACACATACATCGGACACCCGAAAGGTTTCACCTAGGCCACCACCAGACGGAACATGTCCTCACTCACATTCCGAAACCACAATAGATATGGCACAATCTGTCTGACATCCACATTCCTCACACACATGGCCACAAACTTCCCATCGCCCCTGGCCATCCCCGCATCGGCCAAAGCCTGCAGGCCCATCTCCTGAGCCTGGACTTCAGTTGAGCAGCTCTCATGGCCGCATTCGTTGACCATGACTCATAACTGTGCTGCACATGCCGCTCTACTAGCTTGTGCTTGGCCTCCTTCCGCCTAACACCCTCTAGAGCAGTGCTGGGCGTCAGGTTGTGTGCATGGTTCACACACATGTACGCTTCTGGCCACAGGAATGCAGGCACAGCCGCTTGCAGCAGGCTGGCCCTCACACTCTTGTTCAGCACACCAATCTTTCTCTCCACCATTCCGTTGGACTCATGCTGACCCGTGGCAGTGTAAGTGTGCTCAATGCCACGCCACGCTAGGTACTGAGCCAGCTGATTAGAGCTGAACTCACCACCCTGGTCAGTGTGCAGCCTCCGCACCACAATCTCTCTATCGTATACGATCTGAGTGCGGATTCTCTCAATCAGCAGGCATATCATCTCCGCCGCCCCACTCTTGGACTTCAGCGGGATCACGTGAGAATATCGAGAATACTCATCCACCACAACTAGGATGTAATTCATACCCCCTATCCCCACTGGCTTGATCTGCCCTGCTAGGTCAGCATGCAACACTTCTCCAGCGTATGTAGCATTCTCAGTCACTTTGCCTCCGTGCTGTGCCCTATCGCCACTTCTCTGCTCAGCCACATGGCAACCGTGACACTCAATCGCCACCCCCGTAGGTTTCAGAAACTTGAGGTCATATAGATCCGGATTGTCTCGCATCAACTTTAGGACCCGATTGCCGGCGTGGTGAAAGGCAATATGCACTAGGAATGATGGGTCAACCTGGAAGGAAGATCCCTGACCATCTGATACACTAGTCACCGCAGCGACTTGCTGCTGGCAACGTACCCACTTCTCATTTCTATGGACCAGGTTATTCGCACTAGTCCAGGTTGCTCCACTGTCAACCGGCTGCATTTGCCATATTGGCCTACCTTTCCCACAGAGTCATGTCAGAGTAGGACCACCATCCTCATCCTCACCCTGCTCACAGTTCCTATGGAACCCATGGGCCTGGTCATGAAAACCTGGCATCACTACCCGATTCGCATGCTTGCCTGTGTGCAAGTATATCTCAGACAGCTTCAACTCCTTTGTCGACAGGATGTTGATAGGACTGGCAGGCACCCAATAGACATCCGTCAGTTCTATGTCTACTGGCAAGATAGTCCCTTTCTGATTGACGTACTCTCCCAGAGTTGCCCTTATCGTGCCCACACCATACATATCCAGTCTGCCCTGGTCAAAAGGGCTGACACTGTGGCACATCTGATGGCTTGATCTCACAGAACATGTCATAATCAAAGCAGATGTTGATGTCTGAGCCACTGTCTATCAGAAATGTGTACGGCATGTTGGGAGACGGCTCATCAGCACATTCAGCTCGCAGCTGCGCTAGGTCAACCACAGCCACCTGAGGGCCACCGCGGCCTCTGCCACGGCCTCGCCCTGCAGCTGCTTGCTTCTGCAGGAACTGCTTGACCTCTGCGGAAAGCAAAGGGCAATCCTTCTGCACATGGCCAGGCTTATCACAGTTGAAGCACTTGCGCTTTTCTGCTCCCCCTGCTGCCCCTGCTCCCACTGCTGCTACCTGTGGGGGTGAACCTTGGCGACCACCGTAGCGTCCACCTCGGTACCCACGTCCCCCATGGCGCTGTTGTCCACCGCGATCGTCCCGTGGGAATCGCGATGGACCCTGCTTGATGTTCGTCTGGGCATGTGTCAATAGCGTGGACACTATCTGCTGTACTGGCAGTGCCTGCAGCATAGGCTGCAACAGGCTGTACTCCTTGTCTACTGCCAGCAACCGTGCTTTGTATAACTGGTCAGACACAGTCTCTCCCAGTCCCCTCATCTGGTTCACTATGCCCACCACCTCATTCACATGCTTCTCCAGCGGCTTGCCAGCCTGCTGGGCACTACTGAGCTGGTGATACAGCTTCTGTATCTCTACTTCCACTGATGGCATGTACTTGGCATGCAGTAACGACCAGATCTCATGGACGAAGCTACAGTCTGCTACGAAATCTCTATCCTCCTTTGGCAAGGTAATAAACAACCAATGCTTAACCTGCTCATGAGCATGACCGCTCTGAGCAAGTGGATCGTTGATCAGTAAGCTACTCTCACCCACCATCTTAGCCCATTTCTCTACTTCCTTCTTAAAGATTCGGAAGTGATCATACTTGTGGTTCCACACCGGGAATTTATGCTTCTCTACTAAAGACTTTCCCGGTGCTGGCCTGGGCATGGCAAGCGACAGCGCTTGCGCCAGCGTACTCACATCAATCGATCCAGCCGTAGCTGCTACACCCGATGATATCGCAGCCTGCGAAGGCTGCGGTATTGGAGGCGGTATCTGCTGCGCAGTCCACACAGCTGGCGCTGCGAGGTGTGCTGGCTGCGCCCCGTGCGCCGCGGCCTGAGCTCCTGCTTCCCCCGTAGGATCAGCATTACCCGGCATAGCGTCCAGCAGAGGACCTGTGTCGAGGTACCCGTGGGCCCCAACACGGTGTTCTTCCCCGTAGGGCATGAACTGATCCTCCGCGGCCTGCTCGCGGCACGCTGTGGAGCGCGTGTGGTGGCGAGGACGGACTTCATCTCCATCTCCGCCATCAGAACCGATAGATCCTTGGCGAGATGCCGTTGGACCTTCACGACGTGGTGGCATCCTGCAACACGACCATCTTACGTCGCAGGACACGCAGACCCGTAGGCCTCTCTGCGAGACCAGCACACTAACAGAATGCATCCCAGCCGTAGCGTTATGCATCTGTGTACTCTAGTCTCTCTACGGACTCTACAGCTAAACGCTAGAGCGATGTGAATCGCTCATCAGGACGCTCAGCCGTAGCCGCAGACCCCTGGACTCTATCGCAAGCATACAAGCATTGCTAGAATACCCACAATCATCACCGATACCATGACGTAAACCAATGGACCGCAGCCCTTAGGCACTGTGGGATCTAAGCACGCCGTAGCTGTGCGAAGGGGGGTCGCGCTGTCACATACCTGGCTGGTGTACAGGTTCCGCTGTGACAGTGCGCTCTCTGTGTTGGATTAAAGCACGTGAGACTTTAGCAGAAGAAGAGTGATTACACTACGATCAGTAGAGCCTATATAAGCGTTCAATTTACGTCTCATACGGATACGATCAGAATCATTGTCTGTGGCACGCAATCTAGCATGCATTGCTCGTGCATATGGTAAGCCATCGGTGCATGGCGTCCCATAGCCACTCCGGAACAGCACCGTGCATCCATTCCATGCATGGTCTCCGTAGTCCTGTGCATGGCTGGATCACGACATCGAGATGGTCGCGCGTGGCGGTCCTGCGCGCGTCGGCCTCCGCCCGGCTGATCGCGCTCTGGAGCTGCGTCATGCGCAGCTTCGAGCCAGCGTCAGATGCCCAGGCGTCGGCTGGGGTCGGGCTGTCTGAGATTCCTTGCACGGCCGTCCATGCCTTCCGCAAGCGTGCGAGGCGGGCCTGGTGCTGGACCGCGGTGTCGCTGCGGAACGGCTTGCCGCCGTCGATGCCGTCCGCGAGCACCGCGTGCGCAACTACTGCCGACGCGAGGCGCGCTGTGTCAGCAACGTCGGTTGTGTAGTATCGCAGATCCATGCCGCCATGTCTATGAGGGAGCAAGGCCTGCTCACGCTTTAGGTCGGTGAGCTGTTGCGTTTCGATGATGCGGCACATGGCGTGTATGCTGGCGTTCTCGACGCCCATGAGCGGCTGTTCGAGGCGGGCCCAGTCGGTAGTGCGCAGCAAGTGTGCTTTGCGATGTTGCAGGCACTGGAAGAAGACAGCCCACCGTGTCAGGGCTGCCAGCGGAAGGCCTGCTAGCTTTTGCATGAGCTCGACGGTGCGTTTGCATCTACATCGCACATACGCCTCCTCATAGGCCGGGGTGCCCAGTGGCGCGCCGCATGCGACCATGCCGTCAGTGGCGACCGTGGCGCCTAGGCAAGCGGCTGCGCGCGAGGCCTTGGCGGGATCAGTGCAGTGGACGATCGTCTTCTGCTTGTTGCACTGGTGACGGGATTGCACAACTCGACCCATGGCGACCACTTGCTCGACCGTGCCCTGCACCGTCAGGTCATCGTGGCACACAATGGCTAACGTGTCAGGGTCCGCTTCTTGCGCCGCTAACAGAGTGGGCCGGAACGCGATAACGAAGTAGAGGGGGCCGATGGGGTCGCCTTGCTTCACGCCAGATGCACTCCACAGAACCGCATTGGACCCGTCCTGCTGACGTGCCAACAGCGGCGATGGCGCTCCATACGCCATGCGTGCGAATGCGGCCAGGGCGGGGAGTTGCGCGTCAATCTCCGCGATGATGGTCTCGCGGTCAATTAGGTTGAATGCGTTCTCGACATCGAGCTGCACTGTGACTATCTCCGCATCTGAGAAGTCCGGAATCAGGGCGTGGCTTGCAATCTCAGGGCCGCCGCGAACACCGACCCCAATCTGGTGCAGGGCAAGCAGGCCCGGCGCTTCTGGGACGCACGCCAGCGCGCAGATACCAGCGAGGCGCATGTATACTTCGCCGATAGCGATAGTGCGAACGCCGGCGTTCGGTTTGGCGATGGCGAATAGGCGGCCGGCGAGTAGCAGGTCGAGTGGGGGATGGTGCCCAACAGCAAGAGGTTGACGAAGCGGCGCATGGCCTCGCCCGTGCGCTCGTTATACAGCCCGGCGCTGCGGATGTGCTCGTATGTCCACTTGCTAGGGCCGGCCGCTGAGCCCTGTGTTAGGTTCTATAGGATGGCCTCAAACCACGCCGCTGAGACTTCAGCTGAGCGGCTGCCGGCTAGGTAGGCTGCGTTGCGCGCTTTGGAGGGGGCGCGGGGGGGGGGGGGGGGGGGGGTGCAGCGCTCGCAAGCGTGGCAGTGAGTTCTGGTTGATGGGAACGATGGGGCTGTTGTTTAAGCAGCGCGCAGCGCGGCCAACATTGCCGTTGCATGCATGTCGGTGCATGCGCCATGCCATTGCGATGTCTGCCACAACTTCTGTGTGAGTGCGGCCAGGGTCGCTATGTTCAGCGGTGTCAAGCAACATCTACTCCCTGGTCCGCTTCCGGATCTTGAGCACGCGGGCATTGACCCGCCTGGCGCGCCCCCTGATCGCGCCGGTGTTGCCGAGGGCCTGGCTGGGCAGCAGGATTAGGAGGTTGAGCTCCGTCTCTACACTGGGCCGGTGACCACGCTCGGCCGCATCGGCGGTTCGTTTCTGTGCTGTGGCCACTACGTCGGCCCTGCTGGATCAGCATTCGTTCGGCACACCCTGAGGGATCCGCACGTCCGGGTAGGGGGCCTCCAGTGATGGCAGCACGTCTGGGGCTGGCTTTGGATCCACCTGAGTGTCGCTGACGAGGTCTGCTTCCGTCAGATCACGCATGTGGGAGTCGACCCGTGGGCCAGCGCTAATGGTGGCGCGGGAGACGTCCGGGAGGACGGTGCGCTGGCTGGGGGGGAGGCGGGGCACTTGGGAGGGTCGGGGGGGAGTGGCATGGCGGCGAGCCGGCGCGCGGCAAATGGGGGCAGGCGCGTCGGTCGGGGACGTCCCATAGTTGCTCCCTGCGTGTGCAGCTCCGACTGGCGTAGGTGTCGTGGTAGCTGGCCCGTTGTCACGCGCATGGGTCACACGGCGAGGTGAATGCACGACTGCACGTGAGGTGGCAACGCCTGCGGACGGCCGGGCGTTGTGCGGCTCTGTGCGTTGATAGTGCACCTCGCTAGCATGCAGTGTGGCTCCGGGGGACAGTGGTGACGGGACGTCACCTGGGGGTTGTTGGCCACCGGCCAGCCCGCCGTTAAGTCTGCGGTGCTCATCTACCGATGTCAGACTGCACGATTTGGTCAAATCGGTGCGGGCGGGTGGCTGGCTTTGCGGCCGAGGCGCAGTCGAGCCGGCGCCCGCAGCAGCCGCAGGGGTGGGCGTTCCGTACACCAAACCCGAGCCTCCTTGCGGCGGGTGCGAACTGGCTGTGTTTCGTCCCGCCAGGTCATCGTCGACGTGTGAGGGCTGGGCCTGCGTCAGTGACTCCCTCATTTGCGGCGGTGTCCGCTGTCGTGAGCGCGCGCGGCCACGGCCAGTGTTGGTGGGCGTGCACGTGCGGCCGCTGTACCGGGTGCGGGCGGGAGTGGGGGCGTTGGAGTCCGCTGGTACGCCGCGACAGTTTGCTGCATGCCTGTGGCCCTCCGGATCGTCGTATCTCGAGAAGGGCAGCTTGCATGCCTCGCAGTGGTAGCAGCTGTATTCCCGCTGTTGGTCCTCAGTGAACTCGTACTTCGGGTGGCAGCCCCAGCAGTGGGCTAGCTTATCGCCGGCGGCGCGGAAGCGGCGAGGGTACGCGGGGCAAGGCATATGCGGGTCCTCGTTCATTGTAGTGCTGTGCTGTGGGAGCGAGGCTGGACCTTTGGGCGTGAGTACGCTGCGCTGGCGCGAAGTGGGTGGTGCACGCGCACCTGCAGAAAGTGCAAGGCCTAGGGCCAGGCCCAGGCCCCGTGACCGAGCGCAAAAATAAGTATGCCTAATGTACAGTGTCTACGCTGCAGCGCTGCGAGGTGAGGAGGTGTGCGGAGCGAAGCCGCTGCGACTGCCGGTACCGTTGGTACAAAGCAGGCGCAGGCGTCACGGCGCGCGCAAACTGCCGCAACTCACGCGAAGCAGCTAATTCCAAAATTAAAATCTATCAGTGCGGTCTGTGTCCGCCCGGCGGATACCGAGCGCAGCGTGCCGAGCATGCGTACGCAACCGTAGCAGAGGTAGAAAGCTCTCGACCATACACACAGTGGTAGCGTATACTTGACGTATCAGCCGACTCTGCGAGCAGCGAGCGAGGTCAGCGGCGGAGCGCTGGTCACGGCATGCCACGATGACACGTACCTGCAAGGACGGCCGCAAGATGTCGCCGCCGGCGCAGCACTGATCATGGGTAGGCACCCGTGCCAGCCGCAGAAGACTAGCGTCTACTGCGAGGACACGGACACAGCTGCGCATGTCGCCGCCTTGCTCGGTGCGCGCGTCGCCCCGGACGGCATCGTGGTGTGCGGCACCCCGCTGGGTAGCGATGAGTTCGTCACAGCACATGTCTCCCGCCGCTGCGCAGCCACTCGCGCGCAGATTGCGAAGCTGACCGCACTGCCACTGTCCCCTCAGGTGAAATGGCTTGTCATGCACAACTGCCTGCAGCATAGAGAATCCCATTTGTTGCGCAGCACGCAGTGGCGGTTTCTGGAGCAGCCGCTGCACCAAGTGGAGACAGCGCTGCTGAAGGGCCTCGGCGACATTCTGGATGTGACCAGCCTTACGGATGCACAGTGCCTGCAAGCCCTGCTTCCCCACCGCCACGGCGGCATGGGCCTACGCAGGTTCACCCAACCCATCGCCGACGCTGCTCGCCTGTCGTCCGCTGCACTCGCCCATGCAGCCCTCGCAGAAGGGACGGATCGAGGCCTGCCGTTCCGTGGCGATGCGGGCGTCGCCATGCGCCACACTCTCGAAGAGTTGCGCCAGCAGTGGCCAAGCATCCCGGGGCTGTCTGAGTGCCCCGCCGAGCCCGCGGCATGGGCGGGCCTGAGCGGCGGGGGGTCTGCCATCCGCATGTCACGGCTGCAGAATGCAGTCGGCCGGGCCGACTCTGACGCCCGGGCGGCTGCGCTGCTTGCAGCGCTGGATCAAGGGACGCGCAGCCCGTCGTCAGCAACACGCGAACACAGCCTTACCAGCAAGGCGCGCTTGCATAGTTGCGCAGGCTCGATGGCCTCAGCTTTCCTGAAAGCCAGGCCCGGTGCGACTGAGCTGACTGCCACAGAGTTCCGCGTGAATGTGCGCTTGCGCCTAGGTGAGTCACTGTTCACCGGCCCAGAGGCGGACGGCGACTGCGTGTGCGGCCGGGCATCGCCTGCTGATGGTTCGCATGCCCTGGTGTGCAATGCGGTGTGGCGCACGGTGGTCGCCCGCCATGATGCGATCACGCAGGCATGGCGCCGCTTCATCATGCGGGCGGGCGTCTCCACGTCTCTTGAGCCCAACATCAAGAGCCTCCCGCAGTACCCGGATGTGCCGGGCGCACGGCCGCCCGCACAGCCGCCCGGCCCCTCCTGTGAGCCTGCCAGCTGTGCTGCCGCTGGTGCGCTCACTCCACCCACCCCGGCCCCCAGCGCCTCGGCCGTGCCTTCCACCCCATGTGGCACCCAGACGCTGGCGCATTCCCCGCCTGCCCCCTTGCGCCCCTCCGGACCGGCGGACAACGCTGCCCCGCTCGGCGACGCCGCCACGGCGGACGGCACCTCAGAGGGACCAGCCGCCGCGGCTGCACTCGTCGCTGCTGCCATCTCAGCCGTTGCTGCCTCGTCCGAGGTCAAGGCTGCCGCGGCCGACACGGCAGGCGCCATGGACGTAGACGTCCCCGGCGAGGCGGCTGTCGGTTACAAGGGCGCGCGAGAGCTCGGCGCGGCAGCTGCCGCCGCCGCCGCAGTGGCCGTGAAGGCGGCCGCCCCGGCCGGCGAGTGCGCGGTGCGGTGTGAGCACCTGCCACAGGTGGGCCCGGTGGCCACTAGTCCGCCGCGACGCCTGCCCGAGGGTCGACGGGGCCGCGCGGCCGCGGCTTGCGCCCGGCCGCTACCCCCCCGCTCGCAGCGCGACCCGGAACGGGGTGATCTGCTTGTGATGTTGCCCTGCGACACCGTTGTGGCCGATGTGTGCGTGACCTGTCCGGTGGCCCCCTCCCGGGTCGTCGCCGCGGCAAACACGCCAGGCGCTGCCGCCCAGCTGATGGACGACCGGAAGCGAGACAAGTACGGCCGCTCCGGCACAGGCGCATGTCGCTTCGTGTCCCTGTCGCATGAGACGTTTGGCCGTGTGGGCACGGGTGCGTTCGCCTTCCTGAATAAGATCGCTGACTTTGCTGCGGCTTCGGGGGCCGTGTCCAGGCGAGCGTTCTTGCAGAATGCCATGTGCGAACTCTCCACCACTCTGTGCCGTGGTGTGACGCGCCAGGTCCTCGCTGCGGCTCCGCTGCGTATGCGGCTGGCGGGCAGGGCGGTGGTGCCTGGCCACGATGTCCCGTCGGACGTGCTATAGGCGGTCGCTGGCCGCCTTGCCGGGCCGGGTGCCGCGGCTGCAGCAGCGCAGGCCGGCCCCGCGTCTGGTCGTGTTGGCCCGCCCTGCCTTCCCGCGAGCCACCGTGGGGGGAGTGATGCGGCGCCGCTAGTGCCCTTCGCGCCCCGCCCTGAGGCCCCTGTCGGGCGGCCGGAGGGGGAGGGCTGGTACGCCTTGCACTGTGGGGGGCGTGCGCCCCCGGGCTCTCATGTGCGGGGGGCCCGTGATGGAATGCTCCAGTGGGGCAGGATGGAGTGGGGGTGCTGCTGTAGGGGGGTCGGTGGTGGCTGGTTTTGCTGGGGTGGGCAGTGGTGCGGTGGTGGTTGTTGCTGTGCGCGGTTGTGGCGCGGGTGCCGTAGTGGAGGGGTGCGGGAGTGCGCGTGCGTGTGGGTGCGTGGGTGTGGTTGTGTCGGCTGTGTCGGTTCGTTGTGGCTTTTTCGCCTGGGAGAGTGATTGCTTTTTGCTGGTGTCTACTTTCGGGGGTTTTGGCCGTCTACTTTCCTTCTGTTGCCCTCGCTGCCGGGCTATTGCGTTCATCTCCGTGTAACACACAGTGGTAGCCGCTATGTGACTCGGTATGTGACTCGTTGTGGGCTTGACCAAACTTGCCAATGTTGTGCTGGCCAGCTCAAGTGCCTGCGTCATGATGCGTTTTGCGTGTACACGCATCATCTCTCCCTTACAGAGTCATCTAGGACCAAACTGGCTGACTTCCAGCAGATGTCATGTGCAAAGAGCAGATCATGTGCCTGGCCCAACCCCCAAATCCGCGGCTGTGTTACACAGTGATAGATCTAGGACTCAGCAGCGCCGAGGCAACAGACCATGCAACAAGCAGACAGACAGCCCGGCCACCGCAAGCACCAAGGCCAAGGTCACCACCGCAAGCACCAAGGCCAAGGTCACGCTGGCCCAACCCCCAAAACCACGTCTGTGTGGCTTGTGCAAATCTCAACTGCCTGTTCCAATTCAGCTTGATGCAGTTTGTGGTGCCCCGGAGGTCCAATTTAACACAAATTCCTAACTACCCATCCCCTCAGGGCAGCAATGCTCCCCAAACGACCCGTGTCCACCTGCTCTCATGGTCTGCAACCTGCAGCGCGTTCATCTCCGTGTAACACAACCTGCAGTGCCCGTGGCCTAGCCCAAAACTTCATGTGCTCCTTCTGCCAATGGCTCCCTCCCTGAACTGCATTAGCTTCATGCTTGATCAGTGTTGAGCAGTTGCGCCTCAGAATGTGCAAACCTCCCTCTAATTCCAGTTCTCGTGCATCATGACCCAGAGTTCGCGCCTTGTTCACGCTTTTGTTCGCGGAAAGCTGC
>UNSF01000007.1:1185000-1423705 GCA_900538255.1 Ulva mutabilis | reverse complement strand
TGTAGTGGTAGACAGTCCAGGTGCCCTGCCGCCCGATCCGGAATTGGGTCGTCCGCCTGAGTTGTACATGGTTAGGTCTTTGTTGCCCGAGTCCGGGGAGGTGGTTCGCAGGTTGCTGGGTGGTGGACCTTCGGTCTGTGACACTGAATCTATTGCCTACGCCGGCAGTCCAGAATGGGCGGATGTTCTCGACGGGGTGCAAAAGCGTCTGGGACGACGTGGGGAGCGTATCAGGACCAAATGATCACAGTACAAGCTGTAAGTGACCGCCTCCTCAGTAACCATGTGTTACTGAACGAGCCGACTATGTGAAAATTGCGACGGCCTTGTGTGTACCAGCCAGGCCCTCCGAAGGCTGCGGGGAACTGGCACCTTAGCAGCCGCTCTCCTGTACTTCAACGCAAGCTACTGCCGGGCCTGCATTTGTAGTACAATAGTACCAAAATACCCCCCACACTTCTTGCAAACACAAAAATGTCCTGACCTGGCAGTCCCTCACGCGATGCCAGTGTAGGCCACGATCCAATTCGCGCGGGAAAGCTGCCTCAGTAAACCTTTTGGATAACTCTAGATCCCTGTAGGGATTTGATGGACCTGTTGCGCATAGGGGCGCTCCATTGGCTGGCAGCAAGGTTGCCGGTATACGTAGGATGGCATCAAGCGCTATGCGGCTTGGTGCGGGTGCCATTCGACACGGTAGGTATCTGCAATGAGATGAGTCGACGCTCAGCATTGCGGCGCGTTTATCTGCACCCGCCTCAGAGCGACGGTAGTCCGTGCATGAGGTACCTTGCACTGGTGGGCACCGGTGTGCAACTCGCGTGAGCGGGTACTATTGCGGGAAAGTATAGGAGGCCCACTAAGAAGGCTATAAACTTCTGCTTACAGTGCTTTTCACTGCAAACCGGATAGTTATTTTGCCCGCCCGGCCATACTCCACCATGACAGCGCCAGAATACGTGTCGTTGGAGACGTACCGACGTGAATTGAAGTAATGCGATCCAGGACCCGTATGGCAGTGGTCATTACAGACTCTTCTTGCGAAACGGGTTAGTAGCCTAGCCGATAGCGGCGTGGGACCTAGTGGGGTAGGCAGCGTGTCGTCGGACGACCTGCTGCACTTGATCCATCCTCGTGATCGTGCAGCGGCTGCATCTTGCCCTGAGCAGTACAATGCTCATAGGAATCAACTCCAGGCTGCGGCTGATCGGCAGCCCTCAGCTAACCACGCAGCACGTGCTTATTGGGACTTCAGGCTGAGAAGCCTAGCAGCGGCTCGCCTGAGTGCCACGGAGAACCCGCGTCGTCGAGAAGGGAGTCGATACTCCCTCCAAGCGCTACAAGCCGGCCTGGAGTGGAGCGGCGTACTGAAGCCGCATACCTCGGACAACAGGCGTGAGTCAGACGCGCTTGCGAGTGATGCTGGCCCAGTGGCCAGTATGGCTGTGGCAGCGACGTCTGCAGCAGGCCTGGCAACCTCGGACATGCAGGCCTCAGGCCTGCAGCCCGGTATATGCCTCCCTCCTGCAGAGCTGCAGGAGGACACGAGGCATTCCCCGCGGGCACTGGGGCCGGCCACAAGCATTCCAGGTCTCCCATCGGCCATGGCTATGTCTATGGCAGATAGCCCACCCCCGATCCCCCTAGAGAGGCCCGATGTTGAGTCCGGCGGTATGCCGGCTCAGTCAGAGGCCCCTCCCCCCCCCATGAATTACCTACAGAAGCTTGCCATAGCAATGGGCGGTACGGTACACCAAGTGCCCAAGTCTCGGGTGGGGGTGTCGAAGCCAGTGCCTGTACGCCCCCGTTGCCCCTACACTGGGCGAGGGCAAGTGGTTGCCGCGCGGGCTGACCTCAAACAGCCCCTACGGCCAGATGTTCCCCAAAGCAAGCCCGACACAGGGCCGGCCCCCCTTCCTCCCACCGCGAGCCTTCGGCCAAGAGGACCCTTAAGGTGATGGAGCCGCAAGAAGAGGCTGCCAGCGTCGAACATCCCCCCCTGCCGATGGGCGATCCCCGATCGTCAGTGCACCACCCCAACGAGGTGCAACCCAAGCGGCTAAGAAACATAAGCCGTTTCATGCGCCGCAGAAGCGCCCAGCGGCAGGGGTCGACGCGCGCTGCCGATGCCATCGACCTGGTCGACGTGGATGATGAGGAGCCCACACAGCCATTACACGGTATGTTCTGTTTGACTGCCACCTTCACCCCCCCCACCCCCCTTCCCCCCCCCCCCCCCCCCCCGCCATTCACACGCCCACGTATTGAGTTACAGTTTGCGTCGCGGGTGCAGAAAAATGTCAAGATCCGACTGAGCAGGGGAGTCACGGAGGATTTGCACTGGGAGTGCGGTCACTCAGATGTTTGCTCGCTCTTGCCACGAGGACAGGTGACCGCCAGGGCGCTGGACTTCATGTCCTCCCAGACTCTCGCGCGAGACTGGAGTGACAAGGACTACATACTTACCGATACGGTCTCGATAGGGCACATCCTCCAGAAAGTGACCGTCGACAAGAACCCGCGGCCCATTCGGAAGTGGGCCACCGCCAATGATGTCTTCGCCAAGGCGACGGTGAGAGATTCGCCATAATCCCACCACGAGCATGACAACGCTCATTGGAGCTTGGTGGCAATCTTCCATCCCGGTGCGGCCTCCCTGCAACCCCATGAAACAACCTACACGCTGATGTAGTAACCTGATGTACACCGGCATTTCAGAGTACTGACGCACATATTGCGTCTTTGCAGGCCGCCTGTATCGGTGGACAGAATCAGCAGAGTCAGCGCAAGGACCTCGCCCTGGCTGGCGAGGTCACCGTGATAGTACATGTGGACAGCCTGGGCGACGCGGGACACAATACGAAGCTGGTGTCGGACAAGTGGGTGGCCGCAATGACCACCCGTTCTCGGCGCACCGGCAGCCGTTGTTAGAGCAGGAGTGAAGACCTGGCGGGTGTGGCTCTACCAACCTGACAGCAGAGCGTGTATGCCACGGCGCACATGCACTGGACAATAACATGTACCCAACATAACTGACACTGGGGCCACGGTCTGGCGCTGTGTGCATGCATGTGGATATCACCTTGTCACATGCATGGTCGTCTATACCAAACTAATCCCAGCGCAGGGGATTCTGCATGCATGCAGCCGCAGGGCAACTTGCCATGTCAACAGCCAACATGCTGGCATGCAGATTCCCACCGGCTTAAGCCCCAAGCAGCCGGATGTGTTCTCATGCGGTGTGTACACCATAATGAATCTAAACGCACCTCCTGGATAGATGCCGGCCAAGGCGTGACCTGGAATCAGGAGCATCAGCGACCAGAGGTCATAGCGCCAAGACCGTCAGAGGGCCCTCCCAAAGAAGAAATGACAAGGGAAGCGCGATTTGCGCTCCGTGTAAACGGGCCGCCTCGTCATGACGCCCTGTGGCACATACCGTGGCCCGGGACGAGACTACAGTGGTACAAGCAGGGCGACGTGCAAGCCTGTAAGGCACTGTACCGGGTGCACCTGGCCTTGGTCATGCACGAGAATAGCACCGCAGAGTCGGAGTCCGGCTTGAAGGCAGAAGTTGATGCCGCCATACGACACATCCCTGACGCAGTGGCGCGTAGCCCGCAGGCCGCACGGTGCGATCACGCCAATGCCTGATATAGGAACTGAACACCGAGATGCGTTGCAACCTGACCTGCCGTGCCTTTGACCCATACATGAGCAGGATGGATTCCCATGCGCCCACACTGCCGTGTACTGTACAGCGATATGATCCAAGGATTCAGCTGGATGGCCCTGAGACATGACAGAGCGGAATGTCAAGCCTGGGCTGAAGGGGCGGCGAATCAGAGGACCTCGGATCGTGTACGGCGAGGGACTGCAGCTCCGTCAACCCCAAGCGGTGGCTGGAAAGCAGGACCCAGCCCCAGCCGCACCCGACCAACTAGGGCTACGGCGAAGGGGAGTCGAGGTAAACCCAGTCCGGCAGCGAGCCCGCGCAGGCCAAAGGGAGAGCAGCCGATACCACGAAGCGGGGCGGTACCAGGGGCAAGCGCCGCACTGCGGGAGGGGTGCAGCGCAGCCCGGGCTGCGAGCCTGCGGAGGAGGCCGCGCAGCAGGGCAGTCAGGGGGCAAGCCCTGCACAGCAGCGGCTGTGCAGGGCAGCACTGGTAGCAGCGGCAACAAGGGCACGTAGTGTCCTGAATGGGTTTCATTCGTAGTACGGCTGACTAGACAGCCTGACCTGACATAGGCTGTAATAGCAAGCGTGCCGGGACTCAGACCAGGTGGTGTAGCGTAACCTTGCACACATATTGCACTCCGGTGGATTGAACATGTTGCACGCACCACCTGCAGTTGGTCACTGTATTGGGTTTGTACTGCTTGCTGCACAGTAAGTCTCCGATAATTATTCTAGCAAGAGCAGCAGCGGGGGTTTCACTCGCTTACATGCTCACCTGCCTGGCGCTCTGTTCCCGGTCCATTTGCGGGTGCAATCCAATGCAGAAAAGCTGTGGCAGCAGGGGTGGCGTTCGCACCCACAGCATCCACTGTACCTATACCCCTCCAGTACATGCGCTGTGCATCCGAGAGCTTGCACTTGCAGACACCCAAGGGCATTCATGCCGAACGGGATCCAAATGGTGAAGCGAGACCATCACACAAAACACCTGTGCGTATGGTGAACGTCCAGAATTCCTTCCACGTGCACAGAAGTCGATTCGGAACCGCACCCATCGCCGTGTACACAAGTGATAGTATGGACCGTCTTCCCGAGCATGCAGAACAGGCTGCACCTGCCGCAGTTGAAAATATATCCGTAGCAGATGCAGTAGCAGCTGGGACGGGCAAGTTCACCGCCGATACTATCGCGCGGATGAACCATGAAGGCACATTTCGCGCCATGGTGGAGGAGTGCACGGGCCAGATCATCTGCCAGGGCAGGGTCCTCGGAGGCGCTGTCAAGATCAACACGTACTGGGCATTGATCCTGTTCTATGCGTGGATGCAGCACTTCGAGGCCCTGACCCCAGCATGGCGTTCTGGCACCGGCGCAGACGGCCCTGATGATGGCCAGCGGATCATGGATGCCGGGCTACAGAAGACGTCCTCATTCGCAGCCAATAAAACTATCCAGGTATGTTCCCATTAATATCTTGCATGACTGTGGCAGTTGTGGCTGTCGAGGAGGGCATCGGCAGAGCAGCAAGTGATTGACACGGCAAGATCCGTACGAAGAACGGCGTTGCTACGCAGGTGACAATACACGGACGCGCACAGCCGCCGCTCACGACTGTACACGACCTTCAGTCACCTAAGAGTGGCAGCGGTGCACCGACATTTGCCACTCAGAGCCAGACGGCCGATGTGGGTTTCGATGGCCAGCTTGTTGCTGGCCAGAGAACAGTCAGAGAGTGCCGCGAAGTACTGAATGCGCGTCAAACTTTCACGAAAGGTACGTTACAGGTCTACCAACATTTATGCCGCTAGGAACCGCAGAGGTCCTACTGTGTACACGTGATGCGAATTGGATGTCTCACCTGGCAAGCACATGGTGTCCTTGACTGCAGAGTACGAGGCAAAGAATCACGTGGAACTCCTCCGCCTGGTGGTGCATGCGATGTGCAATGAGCACCCCCGGGAGATACCTTCGGATCGACCGGGTGCCCCGGGCAGATGGGAGTATGCCAACTCCCCTGCCAAGGGCACAGATACCGCATCGTGGGCGCCCGGTGGATCCACGCTGCACCACTACCTCCTCATGCCGGGAACTACCAACCCCGAGGACGCACCAAGCTCGCAGATGGGGGAGTTGATGAGGCACATGCTCGCAGGAACTGATGGCAGTTCGAAGGGGCTGCAGCTAATCAGGAAGGCCATCAAGCTGCCCAACAGCAAGAACGACGCCGTGCAGCTATATCCATCATCCCGGTTCCTGCAGATGATGGCTTGTGCTCCCACGTTACGGCTAATGCTGAACACGGCGACACATGTATGTCAGGTGACGGTGCGATCCCTACGCGAACACCCTGCCATTTTTGTGGGGTTACAGCCTGAGGGGTAAACACCGCAGGCATGATGTAGATGATAAGCGCAAATGACGGCTGTGCATACAGGAGGTGAACGTCATGGGGCAGTTCTGTGCGGCAACCCAGCAGATCGGTGGCGTCGCCTGCGCGTATGCGGCCCAGCTTGGGACCCAGGCAACTCAGGTAAAACCCGACCGCTGTACACAGTCATGCACACTAGGGTACAATACTGGGTGCTGCTCCTGCATGGAACTGTACCGCGGAGCACCGAATATGGCACCAGGGGGGTCCCTCAGCCATACAGGGGCGGCATGCATGCAGGTTCCGCGGATCTTAGAGACGTACGAAGGACTAGTCCAGACTCTCGGGTCGCAGTGGGACGTTTTCGACACGACTGAATCGGCGGTGGAGGCCGACATCCGCGGCTTTGCAAAGCTCCACCGCCTATTCAGATGCATCTGCGGGAATGCCACGAGCGGTGAACTGGCGATTGCTCAGGGGACACCCGAGTGGGACTGCGTCTGGGACTGTTGGGGCGCTGCCACCGTGGCAGCACTCATTGCCGTTCAAGGTGTGCAATTTGCAGCATTGGCATCTTCCATTGCGCTCAATGTAAACCTGCATTGTACTCTCAGGCTGCCGTGCAGCATATAAACCCACACGACATGCACCGCTGTGTGCAGCAAACCTGCTATTCCCAAGTCCGGCTATGCCATCGCCCAGGACAAAGGCCATCCGGGTTGCAAGTAAGCATATGCCACAGCCCTGGTGGCAGTGGGGCTTCGCAGCCCTGGAGTGGTTCATGACCAACAAGGGCCCGGATGGAGGTGAGGCCGCGCTGTGGTTCACAACACAGCTCAAGACGGTCTCGCTGGCGTCAGCGGGCGAGGTGCGCGCTCTGACAAGGGCGTGCATTCAGCGGCTCCTGGACGACAGGGACCCGGACATGAAGATGATGCTAGAAGGGGTGGATCTACGCAGTGCTGGCCTGCATGAACCGCCTCCGGCTCCACCTCCGGCGGACCCAGCGAGCGATGGGCACAATGATGACGGTGATGAGGGTCAGCAGGGTGCTGCGGGGAGCAAAGGCGCAAAGCCAGGGGCAAAGAAAGGGTCTGGGAGGGGAAAGAAGAACAAGAACAAAGGCGGGAACAGAAAGAAAACAAGTGACGGGCCAAGGAAGATGGATGCCAAATCGCCTGGCATTGCAAAAGGTGTGCACTGTCATGGCAATATGCCCACTGTATACCAGGAAGTGTTTTGATCCAGTAGGTGCTAATGCATGGCCTTTCCTTGAGTTTACATGCATGCACACTGCATGTGTTTGATGTAATGTCACCCGCTCCAACCAGGGGTTCATGCCCATGTAGGCCGTACTGAGATCGGGGGTGCCTGGGTGGACCTCACGCCGGACAACAGGGTCGTCGTCTCAATGGAGCTGCAAGAACCGGTACCGCCCGACACCCAGTTGACTTCAGATGAAGAGAGCGCCCGGGTCAAAGGCTGTCTGGACACCATGGTGGCGTTATTCACTGCCGCGAGGAAGTACAAGCCAGACCGCGATGACAAGTGGCTGGAGTTGTTGTACAAGGCCATGGAAGTGGCTGAGGGAGAGGGTGTCTCCCGCGATGACATCCGGGCAGCTTGGGAGCAACACGGCCCGCAGCCAACACAGCCTTCCGACTCGGGGCCACTGGCAGACAATGATGAGGATTGCCTAGCCGGAGGGGACATGGGCAACCCAAGCGCAGCCGATGAGGACAGCGTCACTGCCAGCAGTTCAGACAAGGGAACCAGTGGGGACGAGGACACCTTCAATCCTGGCCCAGCGGCGAGAAGGCGGCTGAAGGAGCAGCCCAGTCCCATCCGTACGAGCCGACGGGGTGCTGCGGTGCAGGGTGCTCAGGCAGAGGGAGAGGCTGCAGGTGGCGAGGGCAAGGTAGGGGCCGACGACGTGGCCGCGGGGGAGGCAGGTGGAGTACATGCCGCAGCAGGCGAGGGGGGAGCACGCCAGGCGGAAGGCCGGGCTGCTGCGGTGCAGGGTGCTCAGGGAAATGGGGCGGGTGGATCTGGCAAAGGCAGGGCAGGCGCAGGCAATGCGGGCAAGCGCAAAGGCGCTGGGCAGGGTGCTGAAGAGGCAGAGGGGGCTGATAGGAGTGTGAGTGACAGAAGCGCATGCAAGGCACAGCGCACTGACTGACAGTTATGAGAACAGCACGTCACACTGCTGGTTTGTGTTTGGTCATCTATAGGTGCCACGCGGGACATGTAAAGTCCCGCCTCGTTTTGTTTGCATGCTCGTGATCGGACAAGGAAACCATGATGGATTGCTTTCACGACGTGGTGACACGCCGTTGCACGCTCTGTTCTGCGAAAGTTCACTGCACTGCGGAAGGTGGCATTGGACAGGCACAGGTGACACGCGACCGACATCCATGCATGTGTTCTGTGGTGACAGGGGATAAGCGGCATGGCGCGGCTGCTGAGGCACGCGGGCCGACTGTTCGAAATATCACGCGACCCCAGACGAATATTCAGCCTTAAGTCAACCAGAATGAAACAGTATGTCGATCATGGTTGGCCTCTCGCTGATCTACGTTCGTGCAGCGAGCGATGTTTCACACTCCGGCAACAACGTCGACAGTCCATCACAGGTCGATATTGACCTCGTCGCACGCTCTATCTCATCTCTATAATGTCCTTGCGCCTGTGTTTAAGAGTTTTATCAGGTTCTAGGGCGATAATACGAGTTCTGAGTGCCTGCCCGGATATGGCGGGATGCTTGACGCCGGTGAGCCGTTGACGGAGCATAAGATCATCGCACCTTCATATTTAGATACTCTTATACATAGGTCTGCTTTGCTGGACTGAGAAGCGTGGCGCACTCGTCGGATGCAGCGGTTGTTGCTTCGCCGCGGGTGCTCTACACAGCACGCCAGCCTCCGGAAACAGGACAGGTGACATTCCCACCTGTACACGTTTCATGAACATCATCTAGCCGTTGTGCGATGTGGGATCCTTCCGCCGTGCGCCGGGGACTGCCGTGCTGCGTTGTGGACGCGGCCACAGTCCATCGCTCGGCTTGTCTGCCCCACACTGTCTCGGCGACCAGATCGAGCCGTGAATTAACGTAGTCACGCGTGTATGCACTGTCCTGTCTGATTCGACTTGCTCGACAGTCTGACAGTCTGAGCTGAATAGGTGGATGGTCGATTGTGCCCAATCGACTGCAGTGCCCCGGACGCCACTATGGTCGATTGTGCCCAATCGACCAGTCATGGACCACAGGCCACTATGCGCACTTGAGCACAGTGAAGTCCATGTGAACGCTCGTGACCTCAACTCGTATATACGCGTGCCACTGATGTCCAAGTCACCTGTCCTGTCTGATTCCAGTTTCTCGACAGTTGAACCGTCTACACAGGTGGATGGTCGATTGTGCCCAATCGACTGCAGTGCCCCGGACGCCACTATGGTCGATTGTGACCCAATCGACTGCAGTACCCCGGGCGCCACTATGGTCGATTGTGCCCAATCGACCAGTCATGGACCACAGGCCACTATGCGCACTTGAGCACAGTGAAGTCCATGTGAACGCTCGTGACCTCAACTCGTATATACGCGTGCCACTGATGTCCAAGTCACCTGTCCTGTCTGATTCCAGTTTCTCGACAGTCGAACCGTCTGCACAGGTGGATGGTCGATTGGGCCCAATCGACTGCAGTACCCCGGGCGCCACGATGGTCGATTGTAACCCAATCGACTGCAGTACCCCGGGCGCCACTATGGTCGATTGTGCCCAATCGACCAGTCATGGACCACAGGCCACTATGCGCACTTGAGCACAGTGAAGTCCATGTGAACGCTCGTGACCTCAACTCGTATATACGCGTGCCACTGATGTCCAAGTCACCTGTCCTGTCTGATTCCAGTTTCTCGACAGTCGAACCGTCTGCACAGGTGGATGGTCGATTGGGCCCAATCGACTGCAGTACCCCGGGCGCCACGATGGTCGATTGTAACCCAATCGACTGCAGTACCCCGGGCGCCACGATGGTCGATTGTAACCCAATCGACTGCAGTACCCCGGGCGCCACGATGGTCGATTGTAACCCAATCGACTGCAGTACCCCGGGCGCCACTATGGTCGATTGTAACCCAATCGACCGCAGTACCCCGGGCGCCACTATGGTCGATTGTACCCAATCGACTACAGCACCCGGGACGCCACGATGGTCGATTGGGCCCAATCGACCAGCCATGGGCCACAACCCTCGTGCCTCACAGTGGACGATACTGTGTCAATGTCGTAGGCAAGATCTTCCGCATATGTGCATATTACTATCCCATCGTGTACGTGTCCCACACAACTCCATCCTGGACGCCCTCAGCAGTCCTCCCACTCCTGGACCTCTCATGCGGGTGCTGGAGAGGACATCTCCCTTGGCGCGCATGGGAGGTCCGCAGGACGTCCTGCAAGGTGAACGGCTTAGATTACGTCATTTCGGCTTGAACCGCCGCCGACGTGACGTCACTCGACGCGGCTTATGCGCGTCACCTGCCCACTACTCAGGTCATCCCAGTGACGACCTCTATGAGTCATCGAACTCGTGGTACTGGCATGAGGGCGTCCCGCTGTGCCAGGGCGGCTTCAGGCCGCCCTCCCGGTGACACCAATTGGTCGTCGTGCCATCCTCCAGGCGTCCTTCTGGAAATCTGGGCAAAGGACGTCCCGAAAGTGCTGGCAGCATTCTCATAGTGTTGCGCCGCCACTACCCTGAGGAAGCCTGTGCACGGGAGCACTCCGCTTTACTAAGATCATCGAGACTGGTTGCATGCACGACTTCAAGTTGCGTGTGGCTTCCCCCAAATTCGAAGATGCACGGCAGACATGTGCATGCCCCCCCCCCCCCGCCCCCCCCCGCCCCCCCAGCCACCACTGGCGCACCATGGCCGAGGCTTCCACCGAACCTGTTGGCATGTGCACAGGCGATCATGCACTAAAGCGCTGTTCAAGTTGATGCACTCTCTACAAGGGATCTCGAGCATGCATCACAGTCATGCATGGTCACACATGCTACTGTACACGTAGCAAACGCATGTGTACTATCAATGAGGTAGAAGATACACTGGATGCTGCTGGTTACAGAACTGACACAGGCTACCGTGACTAGTTTCGGCCAGTGCCAATGGCCTCATCAGACGGATGGTGTGCAGTCCAGCAGCCAAACGCATGTGGCCAGTATACCTGCATCGGGCCCATGCATGAGCACGCAGACGTGTAGTACACAGCATGCACAGCACGCAGACGTGTAGCACAATTGGTATACAAGCACACAGTGATCGCAGTCAAGGCGCTTGCAGATTGAGGAGGACCTCTCATACTTCCTCGGCCAGGCGACCGCGACACGCCCAAGATTGTGGCGCTGCTGGACGCTGTCGCGGGCGGCGACCTCGGTGCAGCCAAGGTGGCGCACGTCGTCTCGTGGCCAGAGTACGAGCAGATCGAAGACCTCGCCCCCGGCTTCTCTGACCTCGACTGCCGCATCGACTGCCACGCCAGTGCGTCTCTCCCCCCATCCCCATCCCCCTCCCCCCACCCCCACCCCCCCCCCCCCCACCTCCCGTCTCCCGCTCCTTTCTTCGCCCCCTGACCCCGGGCGGCCAAGGAACACGCATCCAAGCGCACTGATCATTCTGCTGTTGATCAGCTTTGTGCAAGTGCCCATGCATCTCAATTGCACATGCGCAGCCGCATATGATCTCATGCACGAGAGCACGGCTGGTCTGTATAGATCCATATACGGCATGCGCATTGATTGCAGACGCGTACGAGCATGAAGAGGCGCAGGCGGGCGGCGCCAGCATCCCCGGCGACGATTTCCAGGGCTTCCACCGCATTGAGAACTACCTCTTCCGTGACGCCGTCATGGCGCCGGCGGTGCCGTACGCGGAGGGACTGCTCGTGCTGTGGGACGCGCTCATCGACGCGCTGAGCGACTCGTCCAACTTTAACTACTGCGGGTCCGCACCATGGCTCGGCCCGTGCATATACATTTATACATGCGGCCGCTGAAAATCATGTTGATTTGGCAGCATCAATTTTGAGGCGTGCAGCAGCGGCTGCAGACTGCCGCACCGTGAGTCTGCGAGGGATCGATGCATGTGCAGACAGTGTTCAATCAGTCCAACGCACCACGCATGCATGTGTCCAATGCGTCGGAGATCAGCTGGGGTCCTCACGGCTGCGATTGCACCGCTGTGCCATGAGCCTCGCCATTGATGTGTGCGTTACATGTGGGTCACAATGTGCCGGGCTCGGCTCTGCTTCGAACGCTGTCATGGCAACATAATTTAGGATGTGAGCAGGGGTAACCGGATCTCAGCTGCGCACATGCGCGCCATTGCGGCTTTGATCTAGATGATAGCTACCACAGTGTAACACATGCGCGCGTGGGCACGGTGCAGGTGGTTTGAGGGCGCCATCGGGCTGGCAGGCGAGGTGGCCGCGAAGAAGATCTCGAGCGAGGAGGAGACATACAGCGACGAGTCCATCCTCATCTTCATCAACATTGCCGCCGCCAAGGTGTCTGTCGCCCCCTACATCATCGAGGGTGCGTGTGCCTCTGCGCCTGTGCCCTAGTCTCAGATCCAAGCTCTCGCAATCGCCATCGTAGCTCTGCCTGTCTTGGTCGAAGCTTGCCTGTTTGAAAGAATGGGGTCGTGCCCTGCAGGCCCACTGGGCCTCCACGCCATGACCACTCCACATAAGGTTTGCGCAACTCCACCTAGTAGCTGCAACCTGTTTACGCCTCTCTGCGCTTCAATGCACCGGCATGTGGACCCAGGGCTTGCAGCCTACCAAGGGCAGCACTCAAAGGCGATGCATATGATCAGCTTACAATCAGCTCACAGTTGTCACCACACTTGTTACAATCAGCATGTACCTGTGAAACGGCAACGGTGGTGCTGTGCAGGGGTGAACACGCCGTACTCGCAGGTCAGCAACGGCGCGCGCCTCCTCATCCAGATCACCGCCTATGACCTCCACTTCGCGATGGTTGCCGCGCAGGAGGTGATCAACGCTGAGTTCTCGCAGACTTGCGAGCGCCCCGAGGAGGAGGAGGCCGAGTGTGTCCACCCCGACCCCGTGCCCGCCCTCGAGTCCGTACGCCCCTCCCCCTCGGCCATGCAGGCTTGCCCATCACTGTTTGTGTTTGGAAGATTATAATATGCATGCCAAGACAGCATGCTTGCGCGTGTCGGGGGGCTGATGGTGCGAGCGCCGGTTTGCAGCGGACGGCGGTGTCGGATCTGTGGACGGCGCTGGTGGCCACGAGCAAGGAGCAGGTGGCGGGGGCGCAGCTGTCGGAGCTGCGGGCGGCGTACGTGCGCGGCCGGCCGGTGTGTGAGCAGATCAAAGTCCTCGCTCCCGCCTTTGCTGCCGAGGACAGCGCCATTGACACGCGCCCGGACGGCTTTGACGGCGGAGCGGCCCTCCATGCATGGCTATGGGAATGCCGCCGCTGGGCCGTCTCTCTTGGGGCCTGCTGTCCAGGCCTGTTGGTATTGACGAGATTTTGTTGTTGATGCTGTTGCCGTTGCTAAGACGTGGGTTCTGTGAGGTGCTCACAGGAGGGGGCCCTGTTTGTTTGGCGCCGCCCCGGTGCATTACATGCCAGAAAATGAGTTTCTGAATAGACGGCTCTTCCACATGGTGTGTCAGCGCTTGCATTCCGCAGCGGCACGGGCGCTGCCACTATGACGGCACCCCGCTCTTCACACACGCATCATGATGCGATTCATGATGCGAGCCGTTCGGAACTGTGTGGTTGGGGAAGGACGGTTGTCAGGGCACTGGAAAATCTGTCAAACGCTGTAGGCCTGCTGTGCTGTGGCTCGGGGGTGCTGCTGACCTTGTGAGCATAAAATGTGTTCTTGAGCAATGTGTGTGCACACGTTGGATTGTGGCTGCCGTGCAGGTGAGACGAGCCTGGAGTTCCAGGGGTGGCACCGGCGGGAGCGCATGCTGCACCGCGCTAACATCACAGCCGGAGGCAACGACTTTGTCGACATGCCGCTCGCTGACTGGGCGGTGCAGATGCAGGGCACATACGACGCCCTCAGCGGCAAGGTCGACATGGTGCGTCACAGCACGCAGCATGTAGCACGGCTTGCTACTGTCACCACATCACGGCCAACGTGTGCCACATAATTCATTGCCACCCATCGCCACTAATACAAGCTCGCAGCGCACACCAAAACCGGCCTGTTGCAACTGGTTATATTTGACATTGGCGTGCTGTGCGTGCTGTGGATTGACAGGGGTTGACCGTGCTGTGCGTGCTGTCAGATGCCGGAGGGGCTTCCCGCCGCGGACCTGTTTGACGGCGTGCTGGGCGTGATGCTGGAGGTGGCGGCGAAGAAGATCAGCAGCGAGGAGGAGACGTTCAGCGACTTCTCCCTCATGATCTTCCACAACCACAGGATGGGGGGCTACGCCGCCGCGCTGCCCTTTGCAGAAGAGGTGCGCTTTGCGCGCTAGGCGTGCTGCGTGTGCTGGGCGGCATCGATGCCGTTGTGGATGCCGTGTTTGCTGATGCTTCGCCAGGATCGCTAGCTTGCGCAATCTGTCGCTCAGTACGAGTCAATGCGTTAAAGGCAGCCTTAGTCTGGCGAGGCTGCAGAGCGTGGCTGTGGCTGTGGCTGTGGCGGCATGCGATGCGGGTGCAGGCACCGTCAGTGGCCTGGCAGGCGGGAGGGCACGGAGCCGGGGCGGCGATGTTAAGACGTCTTGAGAGCCCGTGCATACATGCATGCGTGTGTACTTGACCCACGGCGTGCGTGCTGTGGCGCAGGCGGCCATGCAGGGGTGTTACGCTTGTGTACACGTATGCACATACGCGCGTACGTGTGGGTGTCACACGCATGCATGTACGTATGTGACTCACGGCGTGCGTGCTGTGGCGTAGGCATGGCGCCGCACCTTGAGGAGGCGTTTGAGGACGCTGTGGCATGCATCGCGCCGCAGCACGCAGCATGTCGTCGGCGCCGTGCCTGCGTGCCTGCCGATGCTGTCGGCCGCGGACGTCACACCAGACTGCGTCGCCGCTCTGAGCAGCGTGAAGTACTCCAGCTACAGGTGCGACAACAACCCTGCCCCTCCCCCTGCCAGACCGCTGCCCAACCGCTATGAGAGCCCTCCCCGACGGCGTGAGCATGCGGCCATGTTTGCAAGACCATCATGACGATCTTGCAGTATCCAGCAGCTCGGCTCCTGGAGCACCTGCGCGCAGCCCCGGCGTGCTACTATGATTGCGTGCTACTCACCCTCTTTGATCGCGGCTGCACCTGCTTGTTGATCAGTCAGTGCGTTGCTTGAACGGTGGACCCCCTGAGGAGGGGCCGCCGTCTATGCTGTGCACGCTGTGGCTGCATCGGCCGTTGAACGCGGTGACGATGTGCCGTGATTTGGCCAGGCTGGTGTGCAAGAACAGGTGTACATAAGGTATTATTATCAGGCGGGTGTGGCCTGAGATGTGTACAAGGTGTTAGGGTGCGTGCAGGACGCTGGACGCAGTAATCTTTAGGCTGGTGTTACCTTAAATATGCACAATGTATTAAGCTTATGCAAAATTCATAATCACTTAAATTTAAAGTTTGTGCAGGACGCTGGACGAGGCCACGCGGGAGTGCATCGTGGAGAGGGGCATGGCCTTCCGCGCCGCGCTCACCGCCGTCGCGCAGAGGCGCTCGGCATCCCGCACACCTGCCACAGCTGCCATGCCAACAACGTCTACGACTACCGTTTCGCCTCGCGGATTTTGTCTTTTTTGTTTAATACAAAAACGGTGGCGCACATCCATCCCACGCATGCCTGCTGCTGATGCGTGAGTGCAACACAAGCTGATGTTGTTGATGTTCCACTCGCCAGATCAACCGTTTGTAAGTAGCAGCATCTCTTGCAAGCACACACCTACTGCTTCTGGCCAGCGTGGCTGCCAAGGGCCGTTCTGCAGTAATTGCTAATTGTAATATTTGACATCATGTTGTCCTCTGACTTGGAACTTCGAGGGCAGATGTTTCAAAGGCCACCAGCGCTGGCCGTCCACCACACGGCACTGGTGGAGCGACGCGAGCGCCGGTGTAAGACATGATATTATGTGACCATGTGTGGCTGCACATAATATTGCACGCGTCTGGCTGCCGAGACAGTTTATATACACTGACATCGAGGGGCTCCGATCCAGTGCACCAAGCGAACGTACAACTGAAGTCCAGACTCACATGCTACCCAGCAGATGCGAGCCGGCCAGGCGATCACCTGGCACGAACTGCGCACCCGTGAGCCGTGCTACCCTGGACATGGTCTTTCTGATCACAAACCCGTTTCCTTTCAATGTCGCCGCACTGAACTCCCGCAAGGAGTTCTCAATCCAGCGTTTATATACAGTTTATATATATAGCATGGACAGCGCTGCGTGCAGCGATGCCGCCGGAGGCGGACTGGGGCCCGGAGGAGCTCGACAGCGTCTTCATCGCCACTGGCCTTCCTGGTATGAGCAGAAAAGTGACCAGGGCGGTAGCGCAGACACGGCACGACGCGCTGCTACAACAGCTGGGCAGCACCCCTGATGGTGCAAAGGACCTTGCGTGCATGCGCAGCTGCGCCTGTCGTGTTGCCTCACAGTTCTTGGATTCCCTCCCAACCAACCGCATGCTGACTCTGAATGATGGGGATTTGGTGCATGGGATGTGGTTCAGGGGCGGACTTCCCCCCTGCCGCCATTAGATGGGGAAGTGATATGTGATTGCAATGCTCGGGTGAAGCCTGGCGACGTAGATCATGCCATGACATGTCGACACAATGCCGACTGCTGGACGTTGCGCCACAACATTGCCATTACGGCTTGGCGCCGTCGAGTAAGAGCGGCAGGGGTGTCCACATCAATTGAGCCTGTGATGCGCAGCCTAGACAGACGCTACAGGGACGACAGTAGGGGGGACATCCTAGCAAATGGTCCGGGCGTGGATGTGTATGTGCTAGATGTCAGTTTCATCCACCCATCTGGGGTGGCTGTGGTGGGGAAAGCACCGGGGGCAAAGGGGCACGCGGCCGCCGTACGCGAACAGTTCAAACTCAACAAGTACAAAGAGAGTGTGCAGGGATTGTACAAGGTGGTGCCGCTTGTGCACGAGACATATGGCAGACTAGGGTCGCATGCCATGCAGTACCTCAACACGCTGGCAGTGTCATTGGTTGGGCCGTTCGACAAGAGAGCAAAGGCTCGCTGGATTGAGAACTCCTTGCGGGAGTTCAGTGCGGCGACAGTGAAAGGAAACGGGTTTGTGATCAGAAAGACCATGTCCAGGGTAGCACGGCTCACGGGTGCGCAGTTCGTGCCAGGTGATCGCCTGGCCGGCTCGCATCTGATTGGTAGCATGTGAGTCTAGACTCTAGTTGTACATTCGCTTGGTGCACTGGATCGGGGCCCCTCGATGTAACAGTATATATAGCACATTGAACTCCCCGCACGGCTTGAAAGAGCGGGGAGCGACGGGGGCCTTGCCGAAGGAATGCTGGGTGTGTGCAGGCACGCTGTGCTTGTGCTGGCGCCATCTGGCGGGCAGCGCAGTACGCTGTTTGGGGACGACGCCGAAGACGCGGAGAAGGGGCCCGGATGTATGGCGGCATGGGCAGCTACGGGGCGCTGTGAAGCAGTGAAGCAGCTACGGTGACACCTAACCACTGTGGGCATGAAGCAGCTCAGGTGCCACCTAATTCTTGAAGCTGCATATGGCAGTGGCGACCGGAAGCTTGCGGAATGATGCTGAAGCACGCGCCGGACATGCCACTTGTTTGCAAGAGATCCCGGAGGCAGGTGGAGAGCGGGGTCGCTGCTGCATGCATGCCGACAGAGGCTGTCGCTGCTCGAGCACACTCGGGCCACTCTCGTAATGCTTCAACAGTGTAGATGCATCCTCGACGTGGCAACAAGGGAACCATGGGGGTGCGGGTCGCGGTGGGCACCATGCATGCTCATGGCACCAGTCAGATCTTATGGTCTCATGTGCGGCGAGCGTAGCACGCCGGGCACGCTGCCGCTTGTGCTGTGCAGTCGTTGTGTGTAGGGTGTGTGTGGGTGGGTCGGGCGGATATAGACGATGCGGTGGTGCACGGGAAGTTTGCGGGGTGCTATAGTATACGGCGCAGCCATCTTTTCTCTCATGTTTTGCCATTGCCACTGACACAGTTGGCACAGGGCTGCTGGCGCTTGAGGTGGCATGTCTCTCTGTTTGCGTGGCTCGGTCTTTTGCCTCGGCGCTGCTGGGTCCTAGATCTATCACTGTGTAACACAGGGCTGCTGTGCTGCATGCAGGCACAGGTGTCTTTCAAGTACAGCCCGATCTCATGCACAAACACAAAACGTCTCACACGCCGCTGCCACAGCCGTTTGAAGAATGCCTTGTCGGTGTATATTGGCACATGCCACATGGCCCACCGAACTGTGCACTGAAGTGTTGTGGGCAAATGGAACCAAACCGGTCTCCATATACAGATCCTGCGCTCCGCCTGCCGCACTTTCTCTGGCCTGCTCCCTGAACCAAATCCACTTCTAAAGCTGCGTCGATATACAGACTGCTTAAGGGCTCCGCCTGCTGCTGTTCTGTGCTGTGCTGTGCGGGCGCAGGCACACACGCTTTGCCAGTGTTTGCGGCTGTGCCATGGCTCACAACTGGGCATGCGGGGACATGTGGCTTGCCACGTTGATCACCTCGGAGACACAGTGGCCCGCGGCAAATCTGACAGTTGCGAACGGCGTTGCAGACAGAGCCGGCCGACTCTGCCGGCCTCGATATAAGCACTGTTTTCACCGGATCATTGATTCGAGGTCGCTGCACACTCAGTGTTTGCGCTCCCACTGCTGCCTGAATTTGAGTGAACCCGCTGCCAGCCACAACTGTTGTGCTGACTGATCATAATCAACGGATCAGCTATTACTATAGTGGACCTGCCTGTGTCATACCACACACAGGCACTGCCTTAAGCCACTATGCAGCTTTTGCAGTACGCGACCATGCGAGAAAATCCGCACAAGAGGTTCATGGGTTCAGCTCTTGCGTGCTAGTTTGTTGCTTCTTGCTGTCTGCGGGCTGAGCGCTGCCCAGTTTCTCCTTGAATCTGCGCTCAGCTTCTGCAGCAGGCTGATATACCTTGACACACTTGTCGGTCCGCCCTGCACGTGACTCACACTGCAAGTTATGACATCAGTACATGCATAATATCTCTCCGTACTTTTGTGATGACGTCGAAGGTGTGATGTGAATCGCTGTTGGGTTGAAACGCTCACATCAACAATCACGGTGCGAGCCATTTGTCCACACATGTATGTACCGTACCTGTCCCATAAGAACCGCCTTCGTCGCAGCCATTAACGGGTAGAAATGCGATTAGCCACAGATAAGATAGGCGCCGTCTTGTGACGGTCTGGGACGACGGTGCAGCATGCACACGCGCGCACAACCCTGTCCTGCCTGGGAATCCGACAGCCATACTCTACCAAACAGTGCCCGCAGAATAAACAGTGTGACTACACACTCTGGCGCGGCTGATCGCCTGCTCGAGGACGACTCAGCGGAGTCACATGTGTGCTGTAATTCGGGCAGTGAGCTCAACGAGGAGCACGCACAGGCAGCTCAACTTACAGCGTGCTTGCAATACGAGAGTTTAGCTGTGGGCTTGCAATAATCGCGAACCGCATACTGCCCTTGGTGCGCTCATGCACCCGGTTTACCTTGGCGATGAATCAAACAGGCTGCATGCATGGGCACCAGCAGCGCCCGTGAAATTGGACAGACTGGACGCTGCAATTGCAGCACCTCGTGGAAGTAGAATTCACGATACAGATTTGATGCTGAAACATGCAGACCTCCTGGGGATTGTGTGCATGGGCTGCAGTATTTTTACCCATTCGACGTTGAACCACACCGAGCATGGTCTTCCTGACACACGATGATGCCTGCCACAATGGGCCCACTACTTAAACCCGAAAGTCGTATGTAGCACCTACACATCGCTGACCAATTTGTACAACCGGAACTGATCTCTGCAGTTCTCTCTGTCATACCTCAAACGCCACACTCCACTGCACCACGAGGATGGAAAACACGTGGTGCAGACCAGTATTCAATCAGCTCAAAGTTGCGGGTGCCCGAAACCGTGTCGCCACCAACTCCCGCATCCAACATGCTTCGGCCAACTTCGCTGCAACAGCCAGCTACTGTCAGCAACGATTGCAGCCTTGCTCTCAGCGCATTGCAACCAGTGGATCCATCAACCCGCTTGCGTTCCAGTTCCAGAGAACTCACTCCTTGCTTTTCCAAGCCCCAACGCGGTCTTACGCCCCAATGCTCACCATCATGCCCAAGAAGGCAGCTTGGAGCTCTTCTGAGTTATTGCCTGCCGAATCAGGTGTGTGCCATGCTCCCTACGGTTGTAGTATGGGTTGTTTGATGGATCCAAGCCAAAAACATGATTCCCAATGCGATGAGATGCGCCAGTGCTGAACGTGGCACCATAGGTCGTGGCGTCCTTGCCGCTGGCACGGCCCTTGCTGGGCGCCGGTGCTGTTTGTGGCCGCGCTGTTGCAGCAGGCCATGTCCTCATGGCTGCCTGCATGCATACCACAGCTGACCAAGCGACACCTGATGAGGTGCTGCACCAGACTGGCTTGGCCATGATTAGCCTGTACGCATACACACTGGACCTATGTCTGAGCCAGACACAAGGTCACGCGGTGATGCCAATTGATCTGGCCCGATCCTACTGTATACACATCCCGGCGCGGTCCAAGCTTCCCCTGACACATGGGCACTGCATCAATGTGGCAGGTCCTACAACCATCACAGCGCGCTGTCATATGAACACAGAACAGGGCAGGGCACGCAATCCCAGTGTCCATGGCTCCTGAGCAGCGATACCACCAACAGGTTTGTAGCTAGAGGGCATCGGGTGCAACCGCTCCCATGGCAGGACTTCCAGGAAGCCCAGCGATGCTGGTCTGTTGTGGCACAGACCCTCAGCAGACCCTCACCGGTAGCTCCCAGCTCAGCCGTGTCCGTTTCATGCGCCATCATGCGGGTAGCAGGCCCCCCGTCCCGGCCTGTGGCCACGAGCGCACCTGTGCAAGCTGCTTGCTGTACGCCGTGCGCGGGCGCATCGCGTTGGAGCGCAGGGCGCCACTCATCGTCATGGAGCTCAGCTCCTCTGCGCTCGGCAGGCCCAGCATGGCAGCGAGCTGCCCCTTGTCCACGACTTTGCCATGCGGCGAGATCTCACGTGCCAGCGCCACGCAGTCGTGCAGCACTGCGTTGACCCCTACCCGCACCAGCATCACCTGCACAAGCCACCCCCAGCATTCAGCAATCAGGGCGCCCGTCTAGCGACCCTAAACATAGTGGCATGGAGCATGGCCAAGTGCCGGGCCCCACAAGAACGGAGCTGCCACCCTACGACGACTGCAGCGGATCACGGGCATGCAGCCCGTGCAGCAACAAGACCGCGGTCGCCAGTGGTGCCAACTCGAATCCTGACTCGGGAACACGATCACCTACACCTACAAGGCAATCTGGGGACGGCCTGGTGTGTCGATCGAAGAAGCATTTTGAGTTTGGTAAGGCAAGGCACGCGTGCCAGTGCATGCCCGTGCGTGTTGTGGCAACGGTGCCCCTCAATCGGGCTCCCTGGCAACATCACAGACGGACGACGCACGCAGAGCGATGCCAGCTGCTCGTCAAGGGTTAGGCTTTCATCCTGCTGCAGCAGCTGTGCAAGCTCCGCAGCGCGTGTCCCCTCCGCAAGTTCCCCTGAGAGCCGCGCCACGACCGCCTTGGCGTCCGCACACGGGAAGTCTTGCGGCCGGCTCGCCATGAAGTCGAGCGTCCACTCGTCCGCAGCCAGCAGCTGCAGCATCTTGGGGCCCTCGGCGTCATAACCGTGCCGCGCCTTGAGCAGCACTGGCAGGAGAGCGCCAATGTGCAGGTCGGTGTGTGCGTAATCGCCGGCCGTCGAGTAGGGGCTGTGTAGGCACGGCTTGAGCACGTGCTGCCGCGGGAAGAAGTGTGGGCCACCTGCACCCAGCAAGCATACACGTTAACGTTGCCCAGAGATGAATTTACTGCACACCCGTGTGGGGGAAAAGCCAGATTCTTTTTGGCCATGCAGCGAATCGGATTGTGGCAGCTGAGTGCACGCAGATCGAGAAGCATGCATGCTGCTTGCTGAACCCGATGCTGTGGTTGAGTACAGCATCTCTCGAGCAGTTGTCAACGCTTCTGATGAGGCCAAATGCTTGACAGAGAGGGCCGTGTAAGCTGTGGGTGGCATGCACCACTACATGTCGAATTCATTCAGTGTTCATGCACACAAAGGGAGCACACGACAGTGCTAAGGGCTGGAAAGGGGCATAAGTGGCAATCATGGTCAGGCAGGGCATGTCACAGGCAAGTGGAGAAAAGAGGATGCGATGGGAGCATGCAGTACCTGTGCGGGTTGCAGAGTTTGGGGGCTCAGCGATTGCGAGGGTGTGGTCCTCCAGGAAGAATGAAACCATGAACCTGCGTTGAGTGTCAGAGGCAGTGCACTCGAAGCCGGGTGCTGAAACCATGGTTGCCTGGAAGCGCATGGCGGGTGTGCCTCGATGTGTGTAGTTGCTGTAGCAGGTTGGGTTGGTCGACTGTGATCGAAGGAGAGCTGCAGTGCCTTGAGTTGCTCCCGCACAACTGCAGAATTGGGGAAGGTCTGGAACCGAACTACCAGGCCAATACTACGCGCCTGCTGAAGTGCACACCTTACACCATCAGGATCCGCACGGGGCTCGGCAGGGATTGCCAGGCTTGATTTTGTTACGTAAAATGTCTTTGTGCACTCGTCAGCGTGAGTTATCAGAAGGTTGAATCCGTATATGGCCACAGGTTTGCCAACGATGAGATCTTCCCAGCTATAGAAGCCCTCGCTTGGCCGGCACGGCCTCAGGCCCCCAGAGGATGGCTTCAGAGAGCTTTGATACGTCGGCCTACACAAGCATCGCTAATATGTTGTCCATGTGGCCATGACAAGTCGCCGAAAACATACGTTGAAGCATACTTTGCCACTCTCTGACGTTTTAATATAGCTGAGTAGTCCATATAATTATGTGTAGCTGACAATACTCGCTCAGGAGTGGATGCTGGCTGAAGCTGCCGAAGCTCAATCGTGTCGTCTGCTGGGAAATACAGCAGCATAACTGGGGCCTTGCGGCCCATGACTCGCTTGTGCTGCTCCCACGCGCAGAAAAACTTCAAGATACGGCCACTTGAGGGTGCCTGCTCCTCGATTGACGGCGATTTGCCTATGATACCTCGGTGAGGCAACAACTGGGTGCAGGACGATAGAGTGGACATATTTCCCGGGCAGCAAAGAGTTCCGCTACCACGATTTGTAGGAAACTACTTTCACGTATAGGCTGATGTACGGATCAGTCGTGACAATGATGAACTGCGCACTGCGACCAACTTGGTCTTGCTGCAGTGTTGCATCGGACAACTTCACGGCAGTATTGCGATTGTGTACCGCCAACATCTGGTTTCGCCTGCTGTGAGTACAAATACATTCTGACCGGGCGCGAGGTTTGTCCGCTCGCGGCGTCAACAACCGCGGTTGTGGTTGAAGTGACCGGAGATTGCGCGGTTTGCTTTAAACAGGCGTTATATACCATGCCATGCTGGTCAGCGACCATTACCTGCAAGTCGGCGCGATTTCAGGGCAGCATCGTGAAGCAGAAAGTATCCAGACATAAATGAAAGGCAAACGTATTGTGTTTCAGTGTGGACAATGCCTTCTGCGTGAGCACTGACGCCAGCTGACCACCTTGTCTCCTGTGATGTACAATACGACAGCTTGGGCCGACGCCGGCCTATTGTATTATATGTTGATAAGCTTGTAGTTTGGTGTTGAAGGTCACGTTTCAGCGCTTGCCGCGGTTTTCCCGACGGTCTTGCTGTAGAATGCTTCGCAATGGACAAGGAGCACTGGCACAGCAGGGAGGAGAAGCGGACAGCGCAATGGCATCTGTATGGTCCTCTTGCTTACAGAGAGCCTTGCCATTTTCGAATGTCACCGCGCGAAAATTTCCATGGCGTTGGCAGCGACTTCATAGTGCTGCCGTTGATGTGGTTTTGACATGCAGGAAACACCTTGCCTTCAGCCATTGCACAATAAAAGGATCAGATCACCATGCCAGGTTGCTTGCGGAACTGGTCCTGGTGCGTTCAATTATTGCAAACTGTGTGGTTCAGGCCTGCTCCGCGGAAGCCGCAACGCGCACAGGCTACACAATGCAAATGCAAGTGCTGCAGGATTGTCAGATTGCAAGAGGCAGAAAGCTCTGCAGCCGTTACCAGGCCTGCAGTTTGCCTGCAACACAACTTCTCTCGCGATGGCAACGCAGGCGCGTGCCCATCAAAAGATGTTCCCACATCCTGGGGAAGAAGAGACGCCATCACACAGCATAAATGTCGACGCTCAGTCGCTTCAACTGCGGTCGTCGTCGCCAGTTCGTCGAGCCCCGTCCTGCTTCGATCCGTTTCATGCTCGTTGTGACACAGCTACCAAGTCCGGAAGCAAGCGCCTCTTGCCTCGGGACACGTTGTCATCAACATTCTCTGCTCAGCAAAGTGCAGCTTTGGCATGTCTATCATGTCTAGACGCCGTTGATGGCCCGCTTTCCGGTCTGGTTCAAGCTCCAGCGGATGTCAACACCAGCGCTAATGCCCCGTCGTCGCCCCTGGACGTTGCCATCGTGCAGTCTTTTAACACCGTCGCTACAGAGTGTCCAATCGCCATGACACCGTCACCACGCTCTCTGCTGACGCCCCGTAGCAATTGCAGTCGCCCATCTGCACCAAGCAATGCTGGTCTCCCGACAACGTTTTCCCTCACACCCTCCTCAAGCCGGCCGGCCTGCATGGTGGATGATGCAGGTCGGAGCTCCTCATCCACTCCCACTTGCAAGACACCAGAGCAGCGACAACCCTGCCAGCAGCGGGGTGTAGAAGATGTCAGGCTGTGTGCACCATACCGTACATCGCCTCTTCCGCTGCGAATCGAGGGCATTCGCCGTTTTGCTTGCAGCAATTCTAGCGACGAAGAGGATGATGAAGACGGCAACGATTGCTGCCAGCGACGGCACTGTCATCATAATACTGCATCTGGTGCATCGAGTCTGGGTGAGCCTGCGACATCTTACCGGCTGATGCCACCACCACTACTCCAGCGCCTGTCACCGCCAGATCGCCGCAGCAGTGATGGCGGCAGCAGCGGTGCGGGTCGGCTTGTATGCAATCTAGTGGAGCGTTTCAATAATACCCAGCTGTACGATGCTCTCATTAGCTCACCATGACCAAACATGCATTGGCAACTGCCGTGCGTGTGCTGGAGTGGGTTGTGTTGCAGTGCTTACTTTCATATACTTGCACAATGGTGTGAGCTTTGCTGAAGGCATGCTCGATGCCAAGTACATATGCACATATGCTACTGACAGTGGGTAGCAGCAAAGCAGCGAAGCCTGCGTGTGCTGCCCATGAGGAGCCAGAAAGGTCAGAGGTGTCCTCGAAGGGCTTGGGCTCGAAGGAAGGATGACGATCGTGTGTGGTCATGGTGAGCGAGTTAAGGGTTGGTGTGGTTGAGGCTCAGTGCGGGAGCATGTGTGTGGCTTTCCGTCAATGAGAAATGCAATTAGAATTTTGTAGACGGCCTCTGATATGGGAGCGATGCAGGACGCAGCTGCCTGGTACAGAATCTGGACTGCGGATTGTGTGCAGTTAGCATCCTTTTGTGCATCGTCAGAGACAATGCGCCTGATCTGCTTGCTTCCATGCTTTCGGCGTTAAGCGGTCTGTAGTCCTTTCAGTGCAGGACCTGCAAGAGTGGCTTGGATTGCTCCCTGTCTGAGCAAGCCGTGTGAGTTTTGCAGTTACCACCTTTTCGGGTCAGGCGGTGCTGTGATGTCATGGGACATGCACAGCATTCAGAACAGTCAGGTGGTGCGTGAGAGGCACCTGGCTCAAGCAGTGCACAGCTGTGTGACAGTAGCGTTTGCTTTCGCCAGCGGACAAACTTGTTTGCAGCTGTGGTGTGATTGATGCTGTTGTAAAATGATACACAGAATCGTCCTCTTGTTCATTGAGGATCTCTGCATCCACAACGCACAGGCAAAAACAGTCCATGTCAGACATTGTGTGTTGCACAGTGATAGATCTAGGACTCAGCAGCGCCGAGGCAACAGACCAGGCAACAAACAAACAGACAGACCGGCCACCGCAAGCACCAAGGCCACGCGCCGCACAAGCAAACGCCAGAACGAACTAACGCCAGCGCGAAAGCAGACACGCACACACAGACATTGTTTGGCAGTCGGAGCAGCTGGCTGTATATAATCACATGCAAGGCATTGGCTGTTCCGGTTCTGACAGCAGCATGTGTTAGGTTTTCCTTGAGCTTGTCACATGCACATGAAGTCAGCATGCGATAGCATCGATGTATATGGTGTACTGCAACTAATTTCTGCCACAATCAATCCCTTCTGTGTGCACCAGCTGTGGCTACTGGTGCCATTGTAACCTTTAGGTTGGACACAGTCACACACTGGACCACCCAGAATACAGACTGCACATGAATGAGGTCCTGTTCTAGCTCAGTGAACCTCAGTGTGGCACACGGTGTCTCAGTGTGTTACACTGTCATAGACCAAGGCCTCAGCAGCGCCGAAGGAACAAAGCTAACCATCACACTTGGAGGAACAAACAAACAAACCATCACACACAGCAGGGTCACCCTCCGTATCAGCATGATCCACACTCAGCAGGAACAGAAACGGCAGCGCATACACACAACACACGAAGCGAGCGCAACACCGCGCAGTCTATGTACATGCCATGGGGCGAGAGGTGGAGGAGGGGCGGAGGGGGGAGGGCAGGCTGCAATAATGCATGCTGGGAGATGAGGGGCATAAGCGCTTGTAAGCAGTGGGCGGCGGCCTATGTGATCACGCGGGAGGGCAGCAGCATCTATCCTAGCTAGGGCGCAGGATGTGCGAGCGTGGCTTGGGGGCGTTGCATATCATATGTTTTTGAGTTCATGCACGAATCATTTACTGGCATCATGGTGTGTGTCAACGGGCAGGCCAGTGCGTCTTGTCTGCATGGCTGTGTGCAAGGGATCACACATGCAATGCAGATCAGAATGTCTCACGATGTGGCCAGCTGCATGCCTTCCGTGCCCTCCAGCCACTGCATGAGCCTCTAGAGATGTACAGCTCTCACACGGTGGCAGGTTGAGGATTCACGCTGACAAGAAGTGGATGCAAAAATCAGGTTGAGCTTTCGGAACGGTGGGCGCATGCTCGATCGCATGAGATCACTTGGCTTTCAACCTGTACTCTGACGTGCGCGGTGCAATGACGCGGCTAGTTGGCCTCACCGGCGGGATTGCGTGTGGCAAGAGCCTTGTTGCATCCAATCTTAGTGACTTTCCACTGATCGACTGTGATCGCGTCGCGCAGGAGTGCACACGAAAGGTTCGGCAGCCATTGCACATCCGTGCGGAGGGCCTTTAGCCGACCATGGAAGGCTTGCAGCTGCATGCCAAACCGCAATGAGTTATACTAGATTATCACGGTGCTTTTGTAGGGATCCTGGGGCTGGCGAAGAGTCAAATTCGCGTTCAAAGAGTATGATATATTTGAACCAGACGGTACAGCTCCTACTGCAGATATACTTCAGGGCCATGTGGAGAGCCGTCCGCAGTCGTGCTGAACCTCAGTTCGTCAAGCTGAGGTGCTAATTATGAATCATGCTGCATGAACATGGGTCGTACAAATCACAGTGTTATTACGGCCGCTCCACCCCCTGTTCACTATTGCCACTGCAGGCTCGATCAACAGAACCAAGCTCGGTGATCTTGTGTACGGTGACCCACAGCTCCGCAGGCGTCTGAACGAAGCAACTCATCTACCAATTCAGATTCAAATCAGCCTGCGCATCCTGGTCAGATGGGTTTTGTGCACACCTACTGTGGTGAGCCCCACACGCCCGTTTCCACAGCAGCCTGCCCTGCTGCAGCATAAATACTGGTGCAGAAGCAATGCTTTACATTCGTGACCTACGCATCGGTCGCGGACGTGCACTGTGCCGCTCGAGGATCATTATTGTGTCGCCATGAACACTCTCTCGGCCCAGGACCCACAGAGTCTTCATGACGGCAGGGAGGATAGCAGCAGCCCCACGTGCTGTAGCAAGCAGTAGTGGCAATTCGCATAAGCGACTGCAAGTGCCAGCACTCGTTCATGATGTGCACCCGGGGGCATGCAGGTGGTGGATATGCCTCTGCTGTTCGAGACCAAGAGCCAATGGCTCTTCTCAGACATCCTTGTCGTCACGTGCACTCCAGAGCAGCAGCTGGAGCGGCTGTGCCAGCGAGATGGGCTCTCACACGATGCAGCGCAGGCCAGAGTCGCCGCACAGCTTGACATGTCGTACAAGGCTGCTCACAGCACCGTCCTGATCGATAACAGTGGCAGCACAGATGACACCGTTGCTCAGGTGTGCACTATTGCGCCTCCGCCACATGTGGCTGCAGGAAATCGCTGGCTAGCCGTCAGTGGAGAGCCATGGTCGCCTGCACTTTGCTCTGCCATGCATGGGGCCCGCTGTGGACTGGACCTGCAGTTGAGCAGTGAAGTGTGATCTACGAATACATTGGGATCCACGAATAGAGTGGGTCAATTGACGCTTCTTTAGAGAGGCTGTGGTTGTGGAGTGTTACATGGAGATGATGGTTGTGGAGTGTACGAGGGGGATGAGTCGGGAGTGAATGAGCGTGTGACTCACTCAACATTTCAGGTTGACTATGTCCACATGTGTGTTGAACGACACGCACGATCGCACAATTGCACGGTGGACATGCCTGTCAGTGTCAGTCATGCCCACCTTGCTGGTGATCCAATCCTCCTCAGCCAATGAGTCAGTCACTGAATCAGTTGTACAGCTGATACTCTGGGAAGCACTGCGTACTCCAGCATTCAGCATCACTGGGGCAACATGGTGTGCAAACAAGGATTTGCAAACAAGGCCATGCCCGCTGCAGGTCCGCAAGGCTGCCATGCAACTGAGAAGCAGGCAGTCGTTCTGGAAGGCGTTTCTGGTGAGGGTGGCAGTGTTGGGAGGAGCTGTGGCTGCAGGACTGGCAATACTGCTGTAGTAGATGTGGTAGTTACATAGAACGATGACCTGTATCAACAGACATGCCAATGACTGCCAAAAGGTATGTGCAAAGTGTGGGAGTACGGGATGAGCATGGGCTGCAACATCAACAAGTTCCTAGTACAGCATGTAAGCAATGCAAAAAACGGCATTACAGACACACAGGCATTGAAACTGTTGCCTGTGACTGCGCCGTAGACGGGAGGTTGAGCCAGTTTGACCACGGCGATCTCAGGTCCCCGGCGATCCGCTGTTTCGACCCCACTCCTCCGCCTCGTTCGATCCTACAGCCTTGAGCCACCACTCGCTACCACTCGCTGCGCCCACCTCACACACTTCGCCCACCGCACAACACTTCTGAAGACAGTGAGTCTGAGGTGGCGCATGCAGAGTTCCCGAACAAGTGCGGTTGTTGCATAACATTGTGATCCGTGGGGAACTCTGAGAAGCATGGTTGGCATCGGCACTCAAGGAATTGGCTGCAATGTTCAGGGATACGATCGTGGACGGTTGGCGCTCATGGTCCAGCGCGGCTGGGCTCAGCGACTGCGGAATGGCACTGTACCCACCTGTTTCCGCAAGCTGTGCGCGTCTAAACGTGCCAGGAAGTTTGTTGCTGGCGAGAGAAATCAGCGCCATGGGCGCCATGAGCCCCGGGCCCTGCCGGGCAGTGGATTGGTTACAGCCACCACGATCTGGTGGCCGACATTTGTCTACGAACGCCATGTGTCGTCAGAGCTCGCTCATCATCACTGTGGTCAACAAATGGAGTAGTAAAATTGGAGAGCAGCAGCTAGATCGCGCTAGCCGCTTTTCCCGATGTGTTGAGACGCTGTATGCGTCCCATGCATGCAGTCACGGGAGTTCAGCCATATCGGCAACGCAATTGCAAGCGGAGTCACACAGGGCCATTATTCCGACGACTGCAGCCGTGACACCTACTCTTTGTGGAAACGTTTGAAGCCTGGATTTGTCGATGCTGCTCTTCTCGCCCAGAGAAGATTGCGTCAGTGACTACGCGAACAGCAGAATCTGTGTCTATACAGGCAACGGCAAGGACCGAATAAATCTTGAGCAACTCTAAATTCAACATCTCAATCATGCATTCCGCAGGCATTCGGGGTTTCAGCAACTGCTGCTCAGGCCAGGGTCGTGCTTCTGCAAAGCCGTTTGTCCGTCTTCCAGGGCAGCAGCGTCAAGTTCAGACGGGACCAGTGGATCGAGAAGTGCACTCAACTGCTCTTCCACTTCAAGAGCTGGCGTCGGCAGCAACTACGCTTGGGTTCCTGGGTGACACCCCGACCGAGGTCTTTGCTTCGGCTGGACTCCTGCTTACCGCTGCAGGCATCCTGGTTGTCGAGGCCGTGCAATCCAATGCTTTCGCGAATCCTGTATCAGAGACTGGTGCGACTCTCCAGCGCCGCTTGTGAAGATGTGGTGGACGGTGTCTGTCGATCCATCCCAGCGGGCAGCTGGTTCCGGAACTGAATCGCTTCGACAGCGAATTTACTCGTATTTGTGTGTCACTGTGTATTTCTTAGTGGAGAGATCAGTACTCGATTGCAATGGCAGGGTCGTGCATGCAGCATCAGCATCGGATGCACCAGTGCCAGCTGTAAGCAAAACGCAAGCATCACCCCTCCCGAGCACTCCATCCGAACCCGACAACGTGGTACAAGCTCGCGAATGGATAATGGCGTGGCGTGCACGTCAGGCTGCGTTAAAGCAGCCTGATGTGGAGTCCTTTGCACTTGACGATACTGCCGTAGCAGAATCACTGCAAGCGACATCATCAACGCAAGAAAGTGATGCAGAAGCTCGGCAGGAAGAGGTAGAGGCCTGGATTGCAGCGTTCCGGGCACGGACAGAAGCTGAGGCGACTCAACCGCTGGTCAGCCCTGATGTCACACCGGTCGAAGTCAAGCCAGTGCCCACATCAGCAGATGACAAGGCTTCACCGTCCAACCCAGTGGCCGCGTTCTTCTCATGGATTCGCGCCCTGTGGACTGCGATCATCAACCTGTTTAAGCAGGATTCCGGCAGCAAGCCCCAGACTGCTTAGTAAGTGTTGTTTGAAACGCAGGTTAGAAGTCCATCGGCTTTACACTCAATGTGTCAAACGTGACGATTTTGTGCTGAGGGCTCGTAGAGACCGCCAGTGCGTGTAGTAGACGTGTATACAGGCGATGGTGGTGTGCAACATGTCCGCCTGGTTGCTGATGTGTAGGAAAATGCTGTTGCTGCTCCTGATGAAGCATGTATTGTCAGGACGCGCAGGTTTGATCTGTTTTGCAATTGACGCGGAATTCGGTGCCAAAGTGCCCGGATCTGCAGGGCAGCAGCTGTCAATGGTTGTAAACTGCTGCATGAGGGTGCAAGATAATGCAGCAGACCTGCCTGGGATGATGGACATGTGCGCAAACCCAATGAAAAACAAGCTGCTCTTGAAGAGGTTATGATATCTCCTCTTTGTTTCTCTGTTCGTGAATCGTGCTGCTTGAAAGTTCACAGCAATTGCAGCAACAGGGGTGTTCAGTGCCATATGGACACAACCACATCAAATGCACAAAAGCATCTCTCAAGGAAATCTGTTGTGGTCCGTGTTCCTCAATTATGATGGACATGTCTGGTTACTGCGGAATTTCAGCATCAAATATGGCAGAGGTCTGTGTGCCAATCAGTTGGCCTCTATTGTGTGCTTTCCGTGATGGCCATTGCAAGATGAGGTGCACACATCGGATGCCTGCCATTGGCCTGCCTGGCTCCATAGCATGACGAAAACCATTCAGTCATCTCATACATACTTCCAGGACACGTTTTTGTGTGGACATACAAGCCCAACAGCTCCAGCCCACATCCAGTGGCAAAACAGGCACGACATGACACAGCCATGCCCCCTGCATGAACAGCTTACTTTGACCTGGCACATGATATAGTAGCTGGGTGGGTTGCGCGCAACATTCACACGTAACCCTCCAATTCAGAGCTGTTCCAAGGTGAAATATGCTTATTTGGTGCCTGGGGTATCACCGTAGGGGACTTCAATGTAAACCAAAGTCGCGATGCTTCCTGAGTAGATGCACTTGCAATGGCACTGCCTGAGCAAACACGGACGTCCATGTGGGGTGCTACCCCTCAGAAAGGTTGAATGTGACCCACTGCATATCCAAGACCAGCGTCCAGGGCTGCAGAAGCTGCACCATTGCTTCGGAGTAGATCTGCCCTCACACAGGCGTCTATCATGAGAACTATCGCCTGTACAAGTTGCGCTGTCAAGAACACCACACAGAAACAGTACACATCCACGCCAGAGTTACCGTTCGACAATCAATGTGCATGTGCATCTGATGCAGAGCCAGCATGTTGGATGGCTCCAGTAGCAACATGTTGGATGGCACTTGATACGCATGCATCATGGATGATACATTACGTGGATGATGGTCATCACTGACACAATCACATGTTCGCAGATTGCAAATGAAGAATGCTGTCGCCCCACATTACACGGCAGCGTACACCAAAACACCTGGAGCTCCGGCACAGGGCTGAGGTTGCCCAACAGCACAAACTAATCTGCTGTTTTCACTCTCTCCCATCATGGAAGGGGACCATTTAGAATCATCTCCGGAACTTGTGTCAACGCCACTCCTGTTGACATACTGCCGCTCAGACAGCTCAAGAGAAGCTCAGCATCACGCAATCAGCAATCAACGTCCCAACACCACCATCCATGTCTCAAAACCCATTATCAGCAGCTCGGACCGCGATGGTAGCTGTATGGATGCTTGCCTTTCAAGCGCCGAACAGCCATGTGCTTGCGCATGTCTTCTGGTACCTAGGCTCTAAGACAGATAGAGCAAAATGCACTGTTACATCGAGGGGCTCCGATCCAGTGCACCTAGCGAACGTACAACTAGAGTCTAGACTCACATGCTACCCAGCAGATGCGAGCCAGCCAGGCGATCACCTGGCACAAACTGCGCACCCGTGAGCCGTGCTACCCTGGACATGGTCTTCCTGATCACAAACCCGTTTCCTTTCACTGTCGCCGCACTGAACTCCCGCAAGGAGTTCTCAAGAGCAAAATGCATATGCAGGGCAATGGCTTTGGAGCAAAGCCTAGGATCTGAGGCTCGTACAATGTGTCTGGCACACTGCCCGAAAACGTACCCACTTCGGACAGTAATGGCACAGAAATGCCAGTGTTTTGAGCCACGACAAGCCTACCTTGCAGCCATGCGTATGATCGATGAGACTCCATGCTAGGAGTCAATCTGAACACATGAGACAATACTGACTGCAGCGTGTCAGCTTCATCTGTGCTACCTGGTGGAGGCGGCATTGCATTAACTTCTCAGATTGCATCATGCTTCATGGGCTGCTGCAGTGACTGGCGACATTAAAACCACAGAAACGTCTGTGAGGAAGCTGGCCCAGATGATATTCGTGGTTCACGCGTGCTGCTGCAGCATGTGCAGAAACAGGCGCAGGACTGTTTCACTGTTACAATTTTCCAAACCGATGTTCAGTTACGCGCACACACGTAACCGCGTCACGTTGCTAGATGCACGAAAATATGCATACCATCTCATTCTCAATCCAGCACAGCATGGCATTGATGTAGCATGCTAGAGCGACAGCAGATTTCGCATCAAGATGAGGTTACATGCCCACATGCACAAAGAGTCGCCGCTCGGCACGTAACATATGCTACATCTACAAGTAGATTGTTTTCTTTCTACATCACAGCGATTTCCGGGTGATCATGCGCGATCATGCAGTCGTGGTCTTCCGAATCAGCAGCGGGTGGCCGCCTCCTGAGGACATTGCCCCCAAGCAGCTGGTTTATCCTGACATGAGCATCACATCCAGGCACACTATGAAGCTGCTGATGAAGCGCCATCATAATATCATAAAGCGCCATGGGCATTTTAGCCTATCATGTGTACAACAGGCATCTACCGCAGTTCGCACGCCAGTTCTAGCCACGCATCAGCGGTTTCTGGACACTGTGCCGTTCTTCTGATCGTGGCGGGCTGTTGCTTTGGCACCTTCTAGAGTCCTTCTATGTTTGGTGGGGGTTCTAGGTTGCCACGGCTGATTTGTGCTCGCCTTGTTCGTCCGCGATCTCGATGTTCCGTGATGGTGGTTTGGATGTCAGCATGATGCCTCATGCAGACGACAACAAGCACAATTCGATGCCGTTTGCATTCAGACCTGTTATCTTTCAGACAACAAACGAATCGCCGTCGCTGGTGGGTGAAGCTTGTTTGCCCAGCTCCGGCGTGGCCGCAATTCATTGCCCATGTCTCATGGCAAGCATAGCTGTTCATGCAGCGGTGCATGCAGTCTGCATGGTGGTGGGGCGAGGTGTTGCATTTCTGGAGGTTGCGTTTCTGGAGGTGCGTTTGTTCGCCCATTGCTGCCTGCACTGCAACATACAGGTTCGACACAGAACAAGGTCCATGGCAGCCAGGCGATCAAGCCAAAGCCCAGGAAAGGACACTGTGAAGCTCATTCATACAAAGCCACGAGATGACTGCCAGCATACGCACAAGTAAGTAAATCAAGTCGAAATGCGATGATCACCAAAGAGCAATGATCTCACTCTGGCACGCATCAACAACTAGCAAATAGTGAGGTCAAGACTGATGCTGGCACCGCCTGTATCCACAGTCAGAAGTTGTCTGCTCCTTCGGTCATTCATTCTGTATCTGTATCCTGGCACGCACACAATGTTGATAGGCCGCGTTGCTGTGGCATGCAGTTTCGGTGATGCGGTTTGGGGAGTTTCAGGCTGTAAGAGTTCTGCTGCAGCAGATGCAGCGCCTGCGAGCGCCAGAAAGGCTGCAGATGCAGATCCAGCTGGGCTGTCGCGCATGGCAGGTGCTTGCCACTGTGCAGGTGGGCAGGCAGCCGTGGCAGCAGTGCCTGAGTACGCCGCGCCAGAGGGCCACCGGGCCAGACGGCCAGCCCGGCATGCACCAGCAAGGGCTGCAGCAACCCGACTGCTGCCGGCGCAGCCCCCGAAACAGCCGGCATTTATGCAAGCTCACAGCGGCGGCGCGCCTGCTGCCGCCCTGGTGCTGGAACGGCACGCTTGGATGTGCACACCACTGGCGAGCAGGCCGGGTGTAGAACAGAAGGAACGCACCAGAAGCTCCGTTGCGCAGCGCAGCATGCAGCACGCGGCGCGGCTACTTGTACTGTCCCGAGGCCGAGGTGTACTGTGTGTACTGCGGCTGCCCGGACGCCATCGGAGCGCCCCCATACGCAACGTTCTGCCCATAGGCTCCCTGCGGCTGGCCGCCGTACATCTGCTGCGGCTGCTGCTGCTGCTGCTGCTGCGACAGCGCCTGGCCACCGTAGGGAGCACCCGGCGGCGCCTTTGGGGCCGCTGCATGACACGACACACACATGAGAGGGAGCCCGGGTTCAATGGAATGCTGACCATGCCGACCGCTGCACGAGTGCCACGGGTGCATGCCAGACATGCAGCTCTGGTGCCATTGGCAGCAGCCATGCACTGTGCCATCCCTTGTACACCATGTCACAGCACACAACACAGCTAGGACACAGCCACCATGCCAGAAACAAGGACAGAGTGTCATTGGCACAGCAAATTACAAAGCTGTGGCACAGCGCTTCTTGAATGCCACACCTTGCTGCCCGTATCCTGCGAGCTTGTTGTATGCCATCAGGTCTGCCACCTGCTGGCCCCCTGCAGCCACTGGCGCGCCGGCCGGCTGCACCTGGTACTGCGCCGCCGGCGGCGCCGTGCCATACGGAGGCGCCGCGCCGCCCCCACCGCCACCGCGATCCCCTGCGCCGCCTGGCCCCCCCTGCGGCCCGCCCGGCGCCGCTGTCGCATACATCATGCCGTTCGGCCCCTGCACGAGCACCTGCCCGGGCGGAGGGCCCCCCTGCATCGTCGCCTGAGGGGCCTGCGGGGCCTGATGCGCCTGGGGGGCCTGCGGCATGCCGCCGCCACCGCCGACGTTGGTCGGCATTGTGAGCGGCTGCGAGATGCCGTAGCCGTTCTTCAGCACCTGCACCGCTGCCTGCGCAGACGTTGCAGGCTGCACGGCATACTGACCGCCAGCCTGCGTCACCACCTGCGCCTGCACCAGAGTGCCGTCCGCCTGCTGAATCAGCACCGTCGGCATTTGGCCCGGGATGTTGGGCACCTGCATGCCCCCCGGCATCACCACCATCGGCGACGGTGCCACCGCATCCCCGACATGCATCAGCGGCCCCGCCGGCCCGGGCGGCCCGCCATACGGGTCCGGCCCGCCGGCGCTGCTGCTCAGCTGCCGCCGCGGGTATGGCTCGTACCGGCTGCTGCCACCGCCGCGGCCGCCGCCCGGGTAACGATCCCGATTCGGGGAAGGGCCTCCTGCGCCTCCGGGGTAGCCACCATCGGGCGGTGGGTACATCTCTGACTGGCGCCGGGACTCCCACTGGTCTTTCAAGCGGGGGATGGACCGGGAGGATCCAGCGTCATATTCCCGAAGAGCATCCATCAGCAACACCACAGCAGCTGCTGCCTCATCATTGTTTCCAAAGATCTGTACTGCGACAGCCAGCTCATTATAAGAATAACAACAGAGACCGCCATGCATGTTGCTGGTTGAATGAGGCTCACGTCAAGGCCGCCTCTTGCCCCTGTCGATTGATCAAACAGTGGTGCAGCATACCTGGCAGAGCTGCAGGTTCGAGGAGTCCACTTCGTTGCCCACACGCACGATGGCGCCGCTATCCTTGCTGATGCGCTGTACGGTGCTGCCTTTCTTGCCTATGACCACGCTGGCAACGTCTGGCAGCAGCTGCAGCCGAACACGGGCGCCCCAGTTTTTGTCTTGGCACCACTCCCCAGCATTCTCGTTCAGAATTCCCGCCAGCTTTGCCTGGGCGGACGTGACTTGGTCAAGGGTGCCGTATAAATCCACACCTTGGATGCCTGCAAGACGTAAACACTGCTCAGTCAGGATCTGTGGACACATGGAGATTGGCGATATGGAGGTGCAACTGCACGAAAAGGAGCACCGCTGCAGCGATGGTTAATGGACGCAGCTATGCTAACGTACTCACTTGCAAGTACAGAATACATGCCATTTAATGAGTTCAAGTTGACTTGTGCCTTACCTGTTTCGAAGTCCGGCTTGCAAACATGGACGAGCGCGCCGCTCTCGGCACGGATGTCCGTCACATGTTCTCCGCCACGACCAATCACAGCACCCGCAAAGTCTCTCATGATCATACAGGTGATCTTTATTTTCAGGCGGCCGTCATCATCTACGCCCAGAGGGCAGGGGGTGGGATCTGGGCGTCGCGGGCCTCGGCCACCCCGGCCTCCAGGGCCATCAGATCGACCTCTGCAGTAAATTGTTGGATCAGTTTCTTACAGGTCGGTTGGTACCTTGAGGTGCGTTGCTGATGTGGATCAACCGCCTCTAACGCGAATGAGGGCCCTCCAGCAGATTGATCTTGTAACCGTCTCCGTGGACACACGCATCACTCGGCTTTGCAACACCAGCCAACAAGATATCACGTCTTCTGCTGCCCTCCCCGTCGCAAACGACATGCCGTGCACGATTAGTGCCCCGCTCGATGTGTGTGCTTTTTTCGCTGCCAGCTCCGCCAGGCAGAACCGTGAGGCAACAGAAACTGATCCAGCTGAGGATACGTATGGTGTTGAGGAACACGTACCGGCCACCTCTGCCACGTCCTCTACCTCGTCCACCGCGGCCGGGTGGGCCACCGTCCGGAGCTCCATCCATTTCTCTAGATACAGCTCGTCAAAGTGACAACAAATATATTTAACACTTCAAATTAGAGTGAGCCAGCCAATGCGAGTTGGACTTCTGTACGTGCCACTCTGTACGCCGACCTAGGTCATCCAAGTTGTAGCCGCTCACTGCCGAAGTACTGATCATACAACATTAGAATCTGTGCTTTCTGCACATGCTGTTGAGCAAAGCTTGGCAAGTCATGTCGAGCCAACATTGGCCTCTTGCCAAAGAGGAGTGCTCCTTGCTCAGACCAAAGTTCCATGCGTGCAGTTTGTTGTCGCCGATGGTTTCAATGTGCGCATGCATGCGCCGCGCTCTACATCTAAAGGTGCACCGTATAGCAGCTGATGCACAAGAGAGGGTCAAATTGTCAAGCGCCCAATGAGAACATCCGTCTGGCTGCCGCAGAGCAAAATAGTAGGCATCTATTTGTGGCACAGCACGGACTGTGAGTGGCAACGTTCATCAGTTGACATGCATCTTGGGCACAACGGTTCCTACACCTATCGCCACACGTCTGTTCTGGTTGCGCACATCTGGCCGAGTCCTCCTCCTGCACGTGATGGTCGACATGCAAGGTGGATGTGCTGGCGCGCCCATGGCATACACTCTACTGGTTGTAGGTCACAGCCGGTCAGACGCTGGTCTCGGCCCTTTCCCCAAACCAGTCGTGCCGGCCACCATTTTTGCATGCTCAGGCGACACAACACCGCACTTGCCCTTGCCGCCGGGCTCTTGCGATCGTCTCCGTGCAACGCAACACCGCACCTGACCGATCGCGAGATGCTTGACAGTGGACAAGATCGACATACGTGCGTCCACCAATTGAACGGTTGCTAGCTTGTGCGTTTGATCAATCACAACACTCCTACCTCAAGCCGTGTACTTCTTCCAAAGCCCTCATCAGGTGAGCGCGTATGGGCAGGATTTCAGAGTAGACAGTGCAGTCTGCTCTGGCTTCTGGTAACTGTGTGGTGACTTGCAAGACCGGAATTTTTGAGAAATAAAAGAGAGCGAGCATCACGTGGTACCGCAACACTTTTTCATGCAAGAGTGGGGTGTTTGTAGCATGCCTCTGAGTCACTGTGCTACTGATGTGTAACGTATCTCACTGATGTGGCACTCTCAGGCAACACACGAGGGCCCAAGTCCAGCAACGGCTCCGGTGGACGCCATTGTCACCAGTCACTAGCTACTGTCCCTAGCTCAGGCTGCCATGCCCTCATGATCGCATCCGCACTACTACTTGCAGCTGGCCTCCAGTCTAGGTGGGGCAGCGGCGTGCGCCGCTCGCACTACGCCTTGCAACAGCAACGCTGGAATTCAGCGGCACTGGAAAACACATTCAGTAGTCGACCGTCAAGGTTGGTCCGGGCTTAGTGCACAACTCAATGTTCCCTCCATACGCATGTGTGCGGCCACATGTGTGCGGCCTGGTGAGCTGCCATGCCATGGCCATGCTAGTCATGGTAGTCAAGCATTGGTGGTGAAGGTGCGGGCACACGGACAAGGCTGCATGCAGTGGACCTCATCCAACGCCCTGTGTCAAGGGAAATCGAATTGAACGCCATATTATTAGGACTAGTTGCCGGTAAGGCCACTGGAAAGGCTTTGCATACAGAGCGGTGCTTGCCGATTGAAATCAAATCAGTGGCATACTGTCAGACGCATTCGAATTCGGAGCAGGATACCACATGCTCAAACCCCCCGCGGAGGCGTCAACTATATGCAGGTCATAGTATAAAGGCAGCTATATTCAGGACACCGTGGGCATGGGTCACCGACGTGTGGAGGGTCCGCCGGCCTCGGGAAATCGTGTAGCATATATGGCGCCCGCAGATCCCTTGCTTCCAATTGTACGCAGATATCATCGGTATGTCACATGCATTTGCTGTTACAATCTTGGATTGAATGCTCGACTGTTGAGCGGGGACCGGTGTAACCGCTGCTGCGCGAATCTCTGCAATAAGGCATGCTATAGATACGTTACAGATGTATGCTCTACAAGGTGGTGGAGATACGTTACAAATGTATGCTCCACAAGGTGGTAGGCACGCTATGACCGGGTACCCCGCGTGTCCAGCCGCGCGCCTGGGGTGGCGTCCAGTGCGAACGGCACTGGGCTTGAATGGACTGTTCACATCCATGATCTCGTCTCACACTGCGACTTGACTAAACAAAGATGACAGGATTATGGTCTCGAATCACCTGAGGTTGCCTTCATTGTGCAGACAAATTCTGTGTTGTCGCGTCGATCCACAGCCAAAGGCTGTACATAAACGTGCCAGCGTAATCAGAAATGCACTCATAATACGGCGTAGGCCATGGCGAAGCTTTTGCGGCGCTCTGGGCTCCCAGCGAGCCCATCGCAAGGCGTGCGGACAGGTCTGCTGGCCATATGCGCCTTCACAGCGCTGTTTATCATTCGGCACATTGCCATGAACAGCGCGAAGATCCAAAGACTGGTATGTCTCAAGCTTTGGGCGTCTTGTATCGATGTGTAGCAGTTCTGGTTGTACAGCTGCGGCACTCGTGGGAGCGGATGTACCCCTTGTACGCGCACGCGGATGGTGCACACGTCGTTGAGAACTTGGAGCTGTTTGGGAAATCTCCTTCCAGGTTCCTCTCGAAACTCAACCTCCTGTTGGGTTGAGCATGAACGTAATAGGCAGCCGTTATGATCGGTGCACTTGTATTGCGCAAACGATTCCCATAGCTCACACCGAAGCATGCCTGTACAGTGGTCCGCAACACCCCCAACGCATGCTACAATTCCCGTTCAGCTGTAAATCTAGTCTCGTCGCGCATCTAGTCTGCCAGTCCCGGGCTGGTCTTGGTGCTTGCCGAACATGATCAAGAACACAGGACGTTTCTCACCGGCATACCGGCACCGCGGTTTGCCGCGGAGCCACCGGCACCGCATCATCTAGTTTGGTATGGATCACGTACTCGCGTATGCGTAAACCTCGCTCTCGCACTTGTGTCACGTCAGGCAAATAGCTCCGCACACTTGTTGGTTGCTCCGCATTTCGCGCCACAAGGTTTGCACGCACGCTTGCACGTTGGCCCAGCGAAGCTAATGCAAGGGCATAAACGCGTCATGAACATTAAGTCTTTAACCAGGCTACGGGTTGTGTGTCTGCTGGGAGACGATGTGCATGGCAGATGTGTACAAGTACAGCAACTAGTCACACATGGGCAGGTCTGTTGCAGGCCCTGTCGCTTCGGCTCTGCCAAGAGGACACAAAGGCGTTGACACAACCCGAATTACCGGATCCTTTCGCCGCCCAGACCGTGTATGTACCAGTCGCATGCAATGATTCTCAAGCGCCTTTCGAGAGGACAGCAGCTCCGGACACCAAACCACTGTCTATGCGAGACCTTGAAGAGAAGCTGGACCAGCTTCACAAATCAATCAAACGCAAGGATGAGATGCTGCGAGTTCGAAATAATCAGCTTGTGGATGCTTTTGCGACCCTCGAGAACAGAGAGGCTTTGTGGAACTCATCATTGCACAGTGCGTACCTCCCTGATCGCCACTCTGTGCCCAATACGTCGACCCCACACAATCGACAGAACATACATTCAGTATCACTTGTATTCCCACTGCCTGGGGCAACCGTGTGTTCACTCCATGCACTACTGTGTTGCTTTCAGTTTGTATTGCGTTTGGACCGGGCGCGCCTCCGCCTCATGTTATTTGGCCTTGAGGTGAGGTTGTCCAACATGTATGCCTGGCCTGCAACATGGCAATAGCAACAGCTCCAACGTCGAGAACTCCAGGCACAACATCATGCTCTGTTCAGCATTCGCCATCACCTGACCACTGGTCACCCGGCGCATTGTCGCACAATGGGCATCAGGCTAGCTGCACCGAGGTGTTGCTCCCTCATCCTGCCTTTGAAGGTTCCAAGTGCCCAGGCACTTTGTTCCAGCGATTGTTCCAGCGATCTCATCGCCTGCTCTACACTGGCGGCCTCTCAGACAATTTACCACAGAATGCAGAACAGTGTGCACCAATCCAGCCACGATCCAGCCTCCAACAGCTCGCCCGCCTGTGCGAGTGCTAGTGCCAAACCTCGATAATTGTACAGCCACGGACGGCACTGCGTCAGCCGTGAAGCAGCTGGCGATCGGGCCTGAAAAGGGGCTGGTCATTCTGTTGCTCATTTGCTCATCGATCCACCGGTCCACTGGCTGTTGCTCATTGATCACTATGTCCAGAGTCTGGTTCCAGGGCACCGCTTGCGATCGGCGCCGCCATGCTCACTCACACAAACAAGCAGGCCGCTGGCTGCTTGCATGCAGCCTGCTTGTCCGCAGCAGGCATCGCTGCGGCAGCAACAGTGGCCACCTCTAGTCACACACCGCCGTGCTGTTCCAACGACCAACACTGTCGGGCCACGCGCTGTGCCCTTACCCCACTGCAGTGATGTACATAGAAACTCAATACAGACTCACGCACAGGCTGCTCAGTTGCTGAGGTGTGAGGTGGTGCGTCAGACGTGCTGCTGGCATGACAAGCGCCGAGCAGCACCTTGTAACACACATGCAGCATGCAGGCAAGATGGGCTTTCACGTGTTGAGCACCTTTGTGACTCTGGGTCGCATGTGCAGGAATAAACGACATGGCGGACAGTGAGCCAGAGCTGCTGGTCGCGATTGCGGTGCTAACCGACTACGACCAGATCGGCCTGCGCGACCAGTTCCGCAAGTCGTGGTACGCGGACGGCAGCCCGGCCAAGCTGGAACAGCTGCTTGGTGTGCCCCCCCCCCCCCCCATGCATGCAGCCCTCCACAAGCACGCCCCGCACGCGCCCCACGCAGCCCCCAGGCCATGTGCGCAGCCCCGCCTCACATGATCACGCGTGAGTGCGTCCACGGAGCAACCATGCATGCTGGCGCCGCTACGTGGCCGGACCAACTGCGTGGACACACCAGGGGCGCTGCGTGCTGCCACAGCGCCCGAGCTGTGCGTATCGCAGCTGCGCTCGCAGCAGCGTCGTTGCCATTGTGGGGGCGCAGCACGCGTCGTTGCCGTTTGGGGGCCTAGCACGCATCTATGCAGCCGCAGTTGAATGTGTCAGCACGGGCCCGCGCCGCTCGAGCAACAGGTACTGTGATGACACAGCGTTGATGCGTGGCTTGACATCGCGGCCCAACGCCTCTGCAGAGCGGCACAGCGTTCTGCAGCCGCGCTAGCTCCTGATGTCCAATCAGCACTTGCCTCCTGGCGTGGACATGGCGCAGCACGTGCATGGCCCAGCACGGCGTGCATGGCCCGGCACGCGCAAGGGCCGTACTCCCTCGTTCTGTTGCATTGATGCCGCTTTGCAGCGAGCGCCATACCTGCCCTGCTCCGGCGAGCGTGATCAGCCATGCTGGAAACCACCCTAACAGCTATGTGCAGCAGGTGCTCTACAGCAGAGAGTGCATGTGTCCCGGTTGTGTCCGCAGGGCATAACACGCTCGGGGGCGGGGTTGTGGCATGGCCGTGAGCGTGCGGCTGCTGCGTGCAGGGGTGCGCGTCGTGTTTGTGGTGGGCTCCAACCCGTTTGCGCTGTCCGACGGCACCGGCCTCATCCATGACTCGCCTGAGGTGCGCGCTGAGGCCGCGCAGCACGACGACCTGCTGCGCGTGCAGTCGCAGCACAAGGCCGGCTCGGAGGGGCGGTCAGAGGTGATGCATGAAGTGTGGCGCGTGCTGCCGCTGCTGTACAACGCACACTTCTACTCCAAAGTGCAGGTGCGCGCCCCCCGGCTCCGCACCCCCCCGGCTCTGCGAGCCTCGCCATGCTGCACAGTGGTGTCGTGCTGTGCCGTGTCGTGCTGCGAGGTGTCGTGCTGCGCCATGCTGCCCAGCAGTGTCGAGCCTGCGGGAGCGCTCACATGCCGCTGCGTCGATGCCTGGACACCCGGCCGTTTGGACACCGTCCATTGCGTGTGGGTCCCAACCCAGAGTGCTCCACTTCAGCTACGGCAGATGGAATCACAAGCATGCTGTGCACGGTATCGCCCATGCATACGGGCACACCCCCAAAGCCAAGTACAGTGTATCCCCCCGCCAAAGGTGGTCATGCTGCGAGGTCCGCCGGGGATGTTGCCCCCATTGACAGCCATGCATGCAGTACTGTCGCCGTGGCCCCGCGGACCCTGCGTGGTGGTGTGCCCCTCCAGATCCCGGGATCGCAGCGATCATAGCGGGAGCAGAACCGCGCTGCCAACGCCCGCGTTGCGGTTTGGCTTTGGTTTGTGACAAGCAGATGTTGATGCGTGGCGCGCGTGCTGTGCATGCAGGGCAACGCGCTGCCGAGCCCGATGGGCTTTGCACAGGTGCTGATGCAGTACGACTCGAGCAGCGCCGTGTACGCGGGCTGCATGAAGAGCGGCCCGGTCGTCACCGACTGGAAGAGCCCCTGGTACGAGCCAAGCAACTTCAAGTTTGGCAGCTCCACCTCGGGCGACCGCAACTACATGCTGCACGCCTCCGCCAACGGCTACGCCATCTCGCGCCCCATCGCGCTGCACCTCGCGCGCTTCAACGACATCCTCGCGGTGCGAGGCCCCCCCGCCGCCCTCCTGCCGCCGCCCTTGCCACGGCTGCACCGTGTAACACACCGCCTTGCAACACACCGCATCTACGCACATCACTGCATCGGCTGGCAGCGTCTGATGCGGCAAACTCGTCGTGCAGCGGCTGAGGCTACGCAGGCCGGGTCCAGCACAGGCACCTGGATGCGAGGCGGTGCTGCGGCTGCGTGTGAAAAGACCATGCGAGTCAATGTACCAACGAAAACAAAAAAACAAAAAGAACTCCTTGAAAGTATCATGCAAGAGCGTGCAGGTGTACAGCAACGAGGACGTGATGGTGGGGTCCTGGATGCTGGGCCTCAACGTGGAGCACTCGTACGAGGGCGGCTTCTGCTGCGCGCACGCCGAGCGCTGCAAGTTCTCGGAGGACGCGATCAAGGACGCGGCGACGGCGCTGCAGGCGTACATGGGCCACGGCGGCAAGCCCGCGGAGGGTGCGCAGCAGCAGCAGCGCAAGGGCGACACCCCCGCAGGCTGCGCGGCGTACGGCGGCGGCTGCAACGGTGTCTGCGGCTTGCGCTGCACCACCGACTGCTCCGCCGACAAGGACTGGCTGCAATACCAGCATTGTGTGCGCGTCGTGTGAGCACAGCATGCGCGTCACGCGAGCCCACCGTGCGGGTTGCCGGAGCGCAGCATTCGCGTCATATGAGCGCAGCGTGCCAGTGATGAGGATGCATCGTGCGGGCGACGCGAGCTGTGAGCGCGGTGCGGGTGCGGCGTAGATGCTGCATGTGGGCCATGCAAGCGTGATTGCCCTTCGCTGTACATGCAGCGCCGCTCTGTGAGCGCTCAGGAGTGCTGCTGGGCCTAGTGGCCCAGTTGGAGCGCCGCATGTGATGGTGGCACGAGACCATTCCTGTGGATGCACCTGTGGCCACAGCTGCTCGGTTCGAACCTTCATAGAACTAGTTCTACGAAGGTCACTGAATAGTGGCTGGCAATCATGCACATGTGCCGCATGGCCGGGGCTGTAGTTTTCAGGGCTGACGCCAGCACTGGCAGTCTGTGAAAGCCATCAGCTCTCGAGAGCTGCGCACATCACCGGCGGCTGGCGGCCGGTGCACTCCTGCCGTGGCGTGCCGTCTGCGTGGCAGCAGTCGGCGATTGACGGCCCTCCCTGAACTGCAGCAGTTTCCAACAAGCTGGTGCTCTTCGTGCCCAGAGTGAGCTTTCTCGCGCTGGGGGGCGGGGGGCGGGCGGAGGGGAGGGGGGCGGTGTCAGGCAGGCTGAATACCGCCGTTCGATCAGACGCGGACGAGCAGAGGTTGAGGTGCCCCGTGGCCTATATCACATGCGTGCGTTCACTGGGCGCGGCATGCATGCTGATGGACGATCCAGTTCAGCAGAGCAAGACAGCGCGGCCTTAAGGCTGCGGCCGGTGGAGCCTGTGCGGGGCATGTGTGCTTCGAGCGCACCGGCAGCTCGGGGAGCTGTTTCCCCGAGTCCTTTTTGTTTCATGGGAGACGGCCTGTCGTGCGCAACTGCGCATGTGGCCGCGTGGTGGGTGGTTGCTCTCGGGCGGGAGGGGTGGTCGAGCGGCCAACTGCCGCATGTAGACAGTCGAGCAGGCGGCAGTGGCTGCAGGCCAGCCGTCGAGGTAGCACGGATTTGCAGCTGCACAAATCCAACGTGTCGAGGCATAGTTGCGTAGCAGAGGTGCCGCAGCGGTACAGCAGAGTGGCTTGAAAGAATTGATGCATCCACGTTGGTATCCACGTTCGCGCCGTGGCGATGTGACTGATCGTTCCACCAGCGCCCCAGCTGCCGCATCACACTCGACTGGATCTGATGTGCAGCTGTTGTGGCTGCACTGACCACTGCTGGTACCATGTATCAATGCAATGTCAAAAGGCTGCTGGCTGGATCCGGCAGCGGAGCCAGATCTAGAGCGATCACTCCAATGCTGCAGGTGCCCTGAATCGCCTCAAGCACGGTTGCCAAGTCAGCATCGGGTCCTCGAGCACATGATTCTCTCACCAGTGGTTGAATACGTGTATAGCCAAGCTGGTGCAGACAAAGTACTGCAATTATTCTTGCATCAGGATACAGAGGTCCGCAAACCGATTACAGAGGTGTTCATGCTTCTGGATGTAACACCAGAACCCAGTCCACCACAGCGCAGCACGGCGTCTCCAGTGAACAAAACTTGCAGCAGTGCTGCCAACCAGCCGCAACTGCCCCACTCAAAATCAACGCAATTGGAGCGTGTGGTACATGGTCACGGCAATGAATGTGTCTACATACCAGTTTACACCTCTTTGCTATTCACTAGTACCAAAGATCAGGGGTTTCGAAGATAAAAACCCATGTGTGCAAATTTGCAGCTAGACTAGCGTCTGCGGCCACATCGAGCGCAGCCAATGCCGCGGAATGCAGTACACAAAGTGTCACAGGCATAATGCCGCAACTCGCAAAGTATCAGAGGCCCGGCGACGCGGCTCGCAAAGAGTCAAACAGTGCAGCCTGCACCAACCAGTCGCCACCTGGTGCGTCCGGTGGCAGCACAGCCACAGCACGCTCGTGCTCATCCGCGAGAGCCACGAACCAGATGAGCGGAAGCAAACATGCAACCTCCCGCGGCGCCACCTGGAGCCAGGTTCGGGCTGGACATCCTGCACCTCCGCAAACCGATTATTCGACGCAGCGGCAGCGGCCCCCTCTCCGGGTCCGCTGCCCCCGCACAGGCACTGCGCTGCGGCCGGCCGCATCAGAAGACCGCACGCCGCAGCGCTATGCCGGCAAAACGCACGTACACACTCCCACCCCCACACCATACTCCTCTACATCCACCATCACCCTAATGACGATGGGGTGATGATCATTGACCCCACTAACGCTATCCGTGTAGCACACCATCTGCATTTAAGTTCCCATCCGCTTTCCCGCACTGACATTTCTCACGCCACTCCAGCGCTTCCGCGTACATCTGCAAAGACGCGCATCCCTGCGCCAGCTGGCGCGTTCATGGCCCGCCTCAGCTCAGCCAGTCTCATCGCAGGCATCCTCACCTGTGGCAAGACACTGCAGTGTACTGGTTCAGCCGTCATCTGGCCTTATCAACATGCGTTGTAGATATACTGCATTAGGCCATTGGACCCATTGGCATGCATGCGCCAGCTCGGTTCGGCCAGGTGCAGGGGCCCCCTCCATCTGCCACAGCACGCACAGCACAGCGCCCCAGCGCCCACAGCGCACCCTCCTGTCCACACAGCTGTACATGCTGCGCCAACTCTGTGCAGCATGTCACAGCACAGCATGGCACAGCACAGTATGGCACAGCATGGACAGGCGCCTCCTCCTTGCCTGTCATGCACAGGAGCTTCCGCAAACCCTGCGCCCCCCAGACACTCGCCCCCCATAGTCGCGCGCGCGGCGAACTGCCTCCGCACACCAACAGCAGCACCGCCCCCATGGTCACCGTGCAGCGCACCAACACCAGCAGCGCCGCCCCCAGCACATCCCGTGCGTCTGCCACCACGGCGCGCCCCTCCCCCATGTGCATTCGCAGCAGTGGCAACAGCCACCAAACTGCCTCTCGCGTGCATCCGCAGCATGCGCAGCACAAGCCTCATGCGCGCGCGGCTGCGGCGAGCTTGAGCAGCTCGGGCGACACGTCCATGCCGGCGTTCGGGTTGTCGCCGCTGGCGTACGCGCTGATGCGCGCGGGGGAGTCCTTGGCCGGGTAGGGCGCAAAGTCATACTTGGGGATAACGGTGGAGCAGTCGGTGGCCCAGATGGCGGGCGGCATGGAGGCGACGCCGGCGAGGGCGGCGGTGAGCGCGGCGTTGTAGTCGAGGGCGACCTCCGTGTAGTGGTACTCGTTGCGCTCATCGCGGAAGCGCTCCCGCGTGTCGGGGCCGCCGACGACGCTTCCAATGAGCGTCACCGGATTGGGTCGATCCGCGAAGAACAGCTTGAGGTCGATTGTGCTGCACAGCGGTCGCAGTGAGTTTGAGACTGGCTGAGTTCGAGACGGGTGGGTGCGGGGCGGTTTGTGCGTGTGCGTGTGGGCGGGGGCGGGGGGGTGGCATGGGCAGTGCGAGGCGGCAGGCTCCTTGGACGCCTGGGGAACGCCGGCAGCGGCTGGGGCACACCCCACCATTCCCCTCAGCCACGGGGGGGGCGGGGGGGGGGGGTTGACATGCAGTGGGTCAGTGGGAGAGCGTGTGGCGGGTGTTGCGCATGAATAGCAGGTGCGTGCGTGGGAGGGATGCATTGCGGAACCACCACTCAGCACGAATCCGGGTACGCGTGCAGCTGCAATTTTGGCGACGCGAGTAGTTCGCAACGGCGCAGGGGGAGAGGAGAAAGCACATGAGTGATCGGGGGTGTCACGCATGCGGACGGGAGTTTGGAGTGCAACCACTCAAGCCCGGAACCGTGTGGACCTGTGGCGGATGTGGCCACGCAGTTATAGATATTTGGTCATGTTTGGTCATGTTGTCATATAGAGCAGGGCGCGACACGCAGTGTTTGCTGGCGTACACTGCTCTTTTGATAATACTCCTCTCCGGGAACGAAGGCCTCGGGGATGGCAGGGAACTGGGGCAAAAACAGGTACGAAGGCGGTTAAACACACTAAAAATAGGATAAAAAAGAAGGCAGGGGGAGGGTGGGGCATTGGTGAGGGTGCGCACTGGTCGTAGCACTCGTTGTTGACGGCCTCGAGGAGCGTGCAGGCTGTGTCGCGGTGGTGCACCTGCAGTGGCCACTTGGTGCCAAAGCCGACAACGTATGACATGCCCAGCGGGTTGTCACCGGCGATGTAGCCGAGCTGGCTCCGGGCAAAGCACAGTGCCTCCGTGACGTTGGCTTCTGGTACGCCTGGGAAGGTGGCATACATGCTAGCTATGAAGGCAGCTGTGTAAGAGGTTCGTAGGGACGCCCATTTCTCCTTGGGATGTTTGCGCAGACCCTTCGGGGTGGCCCTAAACACACGGCAGGGCTGCAACAATTGGTGATTGGGAACCTGTGTGGTGTGCACAGTGTTGTCGTGTTTGCTCAGGCTGGCCAGCTTCGCTTGCAAGTGTGCATGCAGCCCCACGGCGAGGATGAATCAATTGGGATAGCCAGACCCTTGCTCATTATTTGACGATCTAGATAGTATAGATAGCACGCATGTCAACTTGTCGGACGAGACGACCGGCGCGGTGCTGCAGGGCCCGCGTCATCAGACTGAGAGGACACACCAGACTTGCGAGCCGTCCGCATCCACGTAAACACGAATGAATTCACTCACATGTCTTGCGTATGGACTTGTGACATTGCCGGTGACCTGCGTCAGCAGCAGCGCTGTGTCGTAGTCCGGATTGGACCAGCTGACCAACATCTCCTCCGCATGCCGTTGCGGCACGTTCGCCTGCACGCGCAGTGGAACCAATCGAGCTTACTCATACCGACTGCTCCGGTGCAGAAAGCATCGACTTGAGTCACGGAATCCAGTTCGCTGCCGCACGCACGAACGTTCGGACCTCACCCCGCACAGTGACTGCGACAATAGCCACGAATCCCGGATCAGCAGCCCCAAAAAAGCACACAGGCGTAGTCATCCGCGGACCCCGGCCGGCACCGAACCAGACGCGTGCCCGGGCAAGGCACAGTAACGCACCACGTTGTACTGCCACATCTCCTCTGCAATCGCCAGCCACGGCCGGGCCTTGGTCTCCCGGCACAGCGGAAGGGCCGGGTCGTCGCAGCGGTGCACCCACGCGATCATCGCCGCGCCGTAGAGCATGAACGGAGCCGTTGTTTTGACGCCGTACGTGCGCACCACCTCCGTGCTCCACGTCGCGGCGCTCTTGTTGTGCCGCTCCCCGAACTTCCACACAGCGTACGCGCTCTTCATCGCCTCCACCGCGTACTCCGGGTCGTCCTTCTGCAGCAGCGCGGCGCCGGCGGCAAACGCAGCGGACGCGTACCCCGCGACCTCCGCGGCCGGGAACTCCGCGTCGGCCACCAGCGTGCGCCGCATCGCCTTGGAGCGGCAGAAGCCGGGCTTCTTTGAGGGAATAACCTCCGCGCGGTCGTAGCAGTCCCAGTCATCCGGCACGCCTCCCACCTGCGCCGCGACCAGGTCCCCTTCACGCACCCCCCTCGCAAGCCATGCCACCATGCCGCCGGACGCGCTGAGCAGACGTCCGCACAAACAGCAACAGACACCAACGACAACGCGGCCTGCGACTCCGGAAGTGCACAGCGCGTACAGCAGGAGCACAGCACGTACAGCAGGAGCACAGCACGCAGCAGCGCACCATGAGGACGAGGGAGTCGGTGGCGTCCGTCCAGTCGGAGGGCCGCTCGGGGCCCTCGAAGCGGTGCGTGCGCAGCAGGTAGTCCAGCGCCCAGCGCACCTCGCGCTTGCACCAGTGCAGCACTGTCTCGCCGTCGTACTCGATCGCCGCAAACGTCTCCTCATAGTAGGAGCAGATCCAGCCGAGGTGCGAGATGAGGTACGACGTCGTGAGAGTGATCTTCAGCCGGTCTGCACGCCATGGCGCAGCAACTCAGCTCAGCACAGCACAGCACAGCAGAGGGGCCAGGTTCAGGAGCTGCAGCACCCGGTGCGCACGCGCAGGGAGCCCCGGCTGCCCTGAAAGAGTCAAGGGCTGCTGCTGATGTTGCGCGCTGCACGGTTGTAGGAAATGTGGCCGTGGGAGGCTTGCATGGAGCACTGCGGAGCTCGTCGACCGCTGCGGGAGACCGGCAGTTGCGCGATGCGGCAGCACAGTGTGCGGCAGGCGCGGTGAGCGCTGCATGGGGATGCCTGCGGAGGCATCGGCTGCTGTGTGGTGACAGGGTGGTGCTGTGTGCTGTGCCGGATACACCAAAACACAACACTACTGCGCAGACGGGGAAATGAAATAGTTGAGAATCACATGGTCACGCCGTCACAAGTGGCTGGACTAATGACCGGATTGAGCATCACACGCCACCCGACCCTGACCGCCGGATCAGACGTGATCAGTCACTGGCCCAAGAGATAAAAAAGCATCAAGCCCCGAAAGCATCAGGCAGGTGTGCATGCCATGAGAAGGGCACTGGATGCTGCTATGCAGCTGTGTAATGTAATGTAATCATACATACATCATGAGGGTACATGACACACGCACTGCATGAAGATGTGTACATGGAGATGTGTACAACAGTGTTGCACGGAGATGGAGATGCAACAGCAACAGCGTGGGGTTGTGCACAGGGTGCGTGTGCCCCTGAAAGCAGACCCAGGCTGCTTCTGAGCTTGCTGGGCCACTCGGCTGGGCCTGCCGGGCCAGGCATGACTGATTTGCTGCAGGGGGAGGATGCACAGCAGATGAATGTGGAGTTCGGGGATGAACTTGGAAAATTGGAGCTTGGGTCTGACAAGCCCTCGGTGTCAGTCATGGTCATGGATCGCAGCCAGCCCTGAGCAGGCAGTGTCAAGTATCAAGCAGCAAGGGAGTCATGAGTCGCAGTCACAGACATGAATCGCATCAGTCATGGATCGCAACAAGCATCAAGCACTAGGTGGCTGGCCTGGAACACAGGCTGTGCATCATGCCACAGCAGTGTCGCAGTGTCGCAGGAGCGCAACTCTACAGGTCAGGCTTGCAGCAAACATACAAGAGTTATTGAGGCGGCCAGCTTGGCCAGATCTGTGATAGGGGTGGAGATCGGGGTGCAGAGTGACACACACACACAAACTGCCCTGAAATGAGGCACATGACTCCGGAGAGCAAACTATAATTAGATAGCTAGTTTACTTGAATGAGCTTGTACAGATCTGGGCAAATCTGCCCAAGCTTGCGGACATGCAGCATGGCCTCAGAGTCATTGTGACAGTGGCTGAGTCAAGGCTGGTGGTGTTGCCTAAGACCCACTGAGTCAGGGCTGCTGGCCACAGACCCTACGCTAGGGGTCCCTACGCTCATGATTGCCGATTGACACACGATCTGTCTGATGAGGCCCTTGGCACCGGCCAAACCTAGTCACGGTAGCCTGTGTTAGTTCTGTAACCAGCAGCATCCAGTGCATCTTCTACCTCTGACAGTGCACAGACCCACAGTTCTGGCATTTGCTCGTGCGGAGAGTGGCCTTGGTGCTTGAGGTGGTCTATCTGTCTGTTTGCGTGTTGCCTGGTCTGTTGCCTCAGCGCTGCTGGGTCCTAGATCTATCACTGTGTAACACAGACCTACAGCAGCGTGCTGCAGATGGCATGCATGCCATGCCACGCGGTGCACAAAGCATGAGGAGCAGCCTTCCCCAGGCAGCGTGCCCCACCCAGCTCTATGCTGGCCACAGGTGCATGGACGCAGGCACACACATAAACATGCATCTTGCCATGATGCTGCCATGCTGTGCTGTGCTGTCGAGGAGTGGAGGAGGTGTTGTTGTTGCTTGGGGGTCACACTCTCGCTGCTGGAGCTCACAGTGTCAGCGCATGATGCCATTGCATGCCACATGATTACAAAATACGGCCATGGTGTGAGGGGGGGGGGAGAGAAGTTGTGAGGGTGGGCATGTGCCATGCAAGGGACGTGGCATGTGAGGCACCCTCTGTGGGGGCAGTGAGGGAGGAGGAGGGGGCGGGGGGGGGGGGGGGGGGGGGGCGCACTGCCGGCCTCATACATGCCGCCAGCAAGGTCCATGCCGACATCCTCGCCGTCCTCCAGCATCTGCACACCCCTCCAGCCATGGCGGCTGCCGCCGGGGATCGCTGTGATGTTGCCGCTGTGCTGTGCCTCGTAGAACATGAAGGTGTCGCCCAGCATGTCGCCGTAGCGGTAGTCCATGATCTGCTGGTCGACAGTGTGTGCGAGCACGTTCCGCACGAGCGCCGGCAGCAGTGGCGGCGGCCCCGGTACCGCGGCAGCGGGCGCGGCGGGGGCAGCTGCTGCTGTGGGTGCTGCGGCCGGCGTGGTGGGGGTCGCGGTGGGGGTGGCCCCGGGCTGAGCTGACGGGGTTGTCTCACTGGGGGTGGTGGAACGTGGGGTGGCTGGGCTGGTGCTGGTGTCAACTGGGTCTTCAGGCACGACTGGGTCTTCGGAGATCGGATCTTTGGGTGGCTTAGGTGGGACAATTGGGGCTGCTGCGACAGATTCTGTGGGATCGAAGCCGTTGACAAAAGCGCCTGCAAGGGCAATGGCCACGCATAGTCAGTCGGAGGTTAAGGTGAGTGCCATGCGTGCAAGCGGACGTGGGGCCCGGTAGCTGCGCTATCACGAGATGGAAATTTTGCACGGTGCGCATGCACGCTCGCATATGCATGCAAGTGTCGATTCCATGCGTTTTGTGATGGAGGAACAAGGCGGGTCAGATGATGTGTTACGTGACGAGATGAGTATGCAAGCGGAGTTTGGATTGCTCGGCAGGGTCGTGCTCCCAGGGAATGATGTGAGGCCCGCGTGGGGTGTCTCCGACAGGCAGTGAGTTGAGCAGTGAGCTCTGTCGACACAGACTCAGCGTGTTACACGGAGATGAAAGCAAGAGCCCGGCAGCGAGTGCAACAGCAGGAAAGCAGACGGCCAACACCCCCGAAGGCAGACAGCAACAAGCAGCAACTGTCTCAGGCGAAACCACACAACCAGCGTGTAACACAGACTCAGCTCTGCAGAGCTCTGGCGCGCCATGGCGTTGACGACATCGGCAGTGCAGATGTTGGACGGGTCGCACCATCTGCCGAATCCTTGGGCTTGATGTGGGTATCGTCCACGCCAAAGTAGATGGCAGCAAAGGTGGCCCCACCTATTGCTGCTACGGCAAAGAGTACAGCGAGCAGTTTTGCCACTCCCGCTCCCGCGGATCCGGAGCCCGACGCTGGCGCGGCCTCGCGGGCGGTAGAAGCAACCAAAGGGCCACTGCCCGAGGAGCTGATTGTCTCCGCGTATGATCTCATGCTGCGCGACTACCTGGCGCAAGTCTGCAGCGAATTCGTGCCTGATGGCCTTGTGCCGAGCTCGAGGACGTTGCAAGTTTGTGTGGCGCCCAGCCGGGTTGCTCTGTTCACAGCGCTGCAGCACTGCTGCAACTACCTGCACAAGGATGTTATTCGGCGTGAATCGAGGGGGGTGCGTGCACAATTGACGGAGCCCGACGACACAGCGGCCAAGAGCGTCTGATCAGGAGGCAGAGTCATATCATAGGTCTGTACCAGCGAGCCGCGATGAGCCACAAAACAGCTCGTGCATGTGGAATGAACATACAATGCAATGTGTTCGTAACATCGTCAGTCGTGCTTGCTGCTATCCTGGGACGTGGGCCGACTGCAACGAAGACATCTGACCAGAACACGGCGATCCCATTCGCTGGACGTGAATATCGCGCAGATGAGTATTACAATATCATCCTACAGCATTGCCACATGATATGATCATAATTCCTGATCGCATGGGAGAGTGGGTCCGCTGTTGGGAGCACATCTGAAACGAAACGGAAGCTGGTGTCCGCGGCGATGTGCATAGAGCGTACGTCCGAATTCAGACCGTCCAGCAGACAAGAGAAAGCAGGATAGGGAATGAATCTGCATACCTATTGCACTCTCTGACTTGCTTGACTCGGACGAGCCGTGCACGCAGCAATTGCAAGGGGTGGAGGACTCCGTTCGGATATCGGAACGCAGCTCACAGTATTCCACTGGCGAAGGCTCTTCAAAAGGAATCGTTCGCGGAGGTATCGTAAAGCCCTTGCTCGTAGCAGATGAGGCACAGACGACGTTGTATATCAAACGTCAACCGACAGTTCCTGCTGACGAGACGCTGGTACAGTGAACGGGAACTGTGTGGAGATGATGTGTAAATAAAACGCAGGCGTCTGGGTTAAAAACACAATCATACCCATGCACTGGTTCTCTGCCATGTGCTCCACATGTCACAACCACCTTTCGAGCTCCCGCATGAAATTCCGTCGCGTACACCCATTTCACGTGCACGGTCCATCTTCGCGCGTCATGACGACCCTGTGGCTTGAGGGGTGCTTTGGTCATAAACCATATTGATCAGCTGCACCAGTACTGAGCCCTCGCAATGGCACTGCTAAACATCAGCCCAGCGATTGAGGTCTAAGACAATATCACAGCTGATGTCAGTGATTGCTACGCGCAGTGTACGGCCACAGGTTGGGCTGCAATCACTTGGCGCCACATCAGATTGTTGTGGATGTGAATAATGGAATGCATCGCAAAGCTTGCGTTCCGCTGGCGGCCAGAGCTCTGCAGAGGTGATGCATACGCCAACAAGTCCCCATGGAACCCCATTGATTGTGCGCTTTGGGACGCGGTTTTGTCGCACTTTGCTGCAGTTATGCGAAGTCGCAGCCTTGTGATCTTTCAAGGTAAGGCTTGGATTGAGATACGTTACAGATGTTTCAAGGTAAGGCTTGGATCGGTAATGCGCAAAACAGACCATGCCGGCCATGCCGGTCCGCACAGACACTGATGTTTCCGCACATTATTGTGAACGCACGTTTCCGCATTATGTATATCCCTGGGTTTTGATTGGCCGAAACGTGGTGACCGTCGAATCGCGCGCACATCGTTCATGACGAAGCTGAACATCATGCGCATGCACTCAGAGCTGCGCTTGTCGGTGTTGATGAAGCAGCATGGCAGTTGCAACAGCTGCTGAAGTGATTGATTTTTTGCTCCTGGTCTAGATCTGCTACACCGCAGGACCCAGTGTTTTAGTATGCTCCGTATGCTCTTGGAGTCACACTGTGATGCGCCTTGGCGACCATCGGTCCGGCCCAACGGAGAGCAGGGATGTATCTCGGCTACGTATTACCGTCTAGTTGATGATTTGATTTAAACAGTCGCGTCGAAAGTTTGCTGGCCGCGAATATTGAGCTCGTCGACGCCCGGGTCCGCAGCAGGATCTGGCGCATTCATCTGTTGCCGCTGGCTCAGCGATCATCACTGGGGCATGTTAGTGGTGGCTTGGCAGCTGATTGCGTGTTTGAGCGCGCTCTCGGTGTCCAATGCCGCGCGGCCCCAGGCTGAGGACGCGGTACCTCGGCTCGTACAGTATCACTCTACAGCGCGGAGTGCGACTGAATATTCTAGGCTCCGCCGAAGGCTTTTGCAAGGTGTGTACCATGGCATACCGCCGATGACCAGGACGTCCTGCCGCGGGATAGCACATCACATCTTGTACACGAAGTTCACGCTTTGCCGCCTGCCCCTGCATTCCGCTACCTGCAAACTATATACAGCGTGCGTAGAGATATGAGAAGGCGCGCGGTGTGCCGCATCCCTGAGCTCACGCGCAACGGTCAGGCCACTGCACCTCCTGGCGTTCAGGAAACATGAGTCACAGTGCCGTAGCGCATGGATATCACTTACATGACGGGCGGTTGGGCATTCTCGATGTCACCGAAACAGCACTTTCTTGCAGCTGCAGGCGAAGAGGACGTCACCGGATGTAAATGGATCGCCGAGGCTGAGAGCTGCATCGCTGACGGTTCTTTCTTTGAAAGCCGGGGTGCCTTTGGGCCCTTAGAGGATGCGCTTAAGGAGTTCTTCTCTTGTGAAGACAGCGTTGAGTCCGAGGCCGATCGAAGGTGTTCCATAGGTGAGATGTCCCACATTCACATAACGAGTCCGCGTTCGACATCAGTGGTCGGTGCAAAGCTCTGAGAGCTCAGGCTGGGTAAACAGCGGACGCGGAGTCTCACGTATCTTAGGACATAGCCAACCAGAGCAGCTTGGGCACAGCTCTGTGGCAAGTGCAGGTGGACGCAGTGTAGGAATGCTAGCAACAGACTGTGATCCTCATACTGTGTGCATCTGCATCAACAAGCACTGTGCCGCCAGCGAGTTCTCCCCTGCTGGTGGTCTTTTCAGACCTTGGCTACGTCAGGAACAGGCATGCCAATTGTGAGGGTATGCACACTTGTTTGGCCCACGCATTCCCAGCGATGCCTGTGGGCTCACCAACAACTGCTGTGTGGCATAAACTGCTGCCGTGCCACAGATGTGATTCGTACTCAACAGCCGCCTCCGAGATAGTGTACATCCCGGTTGCTCTCGCTTGAATGGCATGCTGAAGCAGCCCTTGCGGTGGTGTTGCGGCTCAGCTCCCACGCAGATTCCCACTTCCCGCGGCTCGACCAGCTGCCAGGTCTAATCTGCACCTTGTTTGTGTGCAGAGGCAGAGAGTCAGCAGCGGTGCCGCACTGTCCGCCTCCGGCGGGCTGTCTGTGTCAGCCTGAACTCAACGTACACGCAACAGCAGGCCCAGGACCTCGCTGCCCTACAAGATCAGTACACCAACGTCACCAACTTCTTTGATTCGTGCCCACTCGCGGACACCCTGGAGCGCCAAGCCAATGTCCCCCTCACAGCCAGCCCGTACGCCCCCCGCGGCGCCGCTCCTTGCCGATGTCATGCACTGGTGGATTTGACACACTCCGCTGCACCAGTGCGCCATATGGGCAATTCCAGACCAACGTACTATATGATGTGCCGCCAATGCTGGTGTACGCACGCATGGCCGCTCTCGCACGATCTGCTAGTAGCAGCAACGCATGGTGGCCAGCTCTGCATCCACCCACGGGTGCTCATCGCTCATGTGCAGTTTTACCACCTGATGGAGTGTAGCCATGGAATACACGATGTGCCTGCCTGGTGGTCTGGCTGGTCGGCGCTTAGGAAGTGACATGGCCGTGGCGCACGCTGCATGCATTGAAGTCCTCGTGCGCCGCCCCTCAGAAGTGCCACAGCCGTGGTGCACGCAGAACTGCTTTCAGCAGTCGCAGAGCCCCCTCACACAGTCACAGATCCATAGCCATGGCGTGCCATCCCACCGCAATCCACACCTGGCACTACAAGGCATGTGACAGCACCGACCGACCCTGGCGTGTGCGAGTGCACAATTCCAGCCTCACTGCACGCTGTTCGATAGCGATCCGCACCTGGCACTGTATAGCACGCTTCGGCACGAACCGACCGTGGCGATTGCGGGTGGCGATGGGAGCGCAGAACGTGTGCCAGCGGCATCTGAACCCCTTACACAATGCCAGTTCCATCCCCACTCCATGCTGATCGATAGCGATCCGCACCCTGGCGCGGCACAGCATGTAATGGCACGAACCGGCCATGGCGAGTGCAGGACTTGCGACAGCGGGTGGATCACGCTCGCCCAGGTGGGCGGCTGCGAGCAGTGCATCCTGGACCTTGAGTTCTACCGCGGCGTGCTTAACGACATCTGCGGCCAATTCTCCACCTCCGCGCGCCGCTGCTCTGGCGTCATCGCCACCGGCGCCGTCTCGACGGCCGTGTGCGAGCGAGACACTGTCGGCGGCTGTGACGTGCTGAGCGAGCCGCCGCCGCCGGTGCCGCGCGCCCTCAACCCGGACAGCTCCAGCAGCGCGGACGACTCCAATGACGCTGATGCGGCCCCGCGTGCTCAAGGTGCGCCGCCCCTCCCCTGCCGTGTCCCTCACCCGCGCCCGCTTGCTCCTGCCCCAGCAGCACGGTGGGGGCCCTGCCGCTCCTCCTGGCGCCAAACACCAAGAACCATGGCGCCGTGGCGCATGGGGCCGGCGTGTATGCCAGGCCGCGCTCGTTCACGTTTGTCACGGCGTTTCGGGACTGTTGTGCTGCGCGTGTGCTGTGCGTGTTGGCTGCTGCGAAGTGCATGGCACCTACATCAGTGTAAAGCGTTGGCAGCACGCAGCAGCACCGCCTGGTGCGGTGGGAGGTGGAGAGTATGCCTTGGATGAGCCGTGCTGATGCCTGCAGCACCGTCAGAGCATGCTGATGGAGAGGATGACTCATCGTTGTCCACACCCGCGATCGTCGGCATCGCGGCCAGCGTGATCGCCATCGCCGTGCTGGTCGCTGCGGCGACCGCAGCGTACATCATCCGGGGTCCCCCTGGCCGGGGTGCCAAGAAGCCCGCAGCCGCACACCCCGTCGCCGCAAGCGCCGCCGCCGGCCCCGACGGTGGTGCCGCGCCGGCCGGGATCTACATGCCGCCGCCGCCCGGCCACGCCGGCGGGCCGCCCACCGGCGCGCCCGCCGCGCCCCCCGGCGCGGCCCCCATGGGCCGCCCCCCGCAGCTCTTCATCCCCCCCGACGTCTACCCCTCCGCACAGCAGTACATGTCCTCCGGAGAGGCCCCCCGGTCGGCCGATGGCACGCCGCAAAGCCACGCACCGCCGGGTCCCGCATTGGCCGGCGTGCGCGCAGCGTCCGGGCACATGGGCGTGCCGCACCTCCGGCGGTCGTCAACAGAAGTGGGCAGGCTGCCCGCACGGGACGTCATGGTACAGCAGACGCGGACGCTAGACACCGCCGCCGGCCAGACGGCGGAGTTCAGCATACTCACGCGGGCAGCGTGGGACTGCACGGTCGCCGGCAGCACGCCGCCGCCGCATATCGTGCCGGACCATGCTGTGCAGCCGGAGGAGGTGCTTGAGGCTCAGATTGACTACCTCCTCAACCAGCGGCAAGGGGAGATCCTGCCCGACCTTCGGTGCGCTACAAACACCTGTGCTGTGCTGTGCTGTGCTCCACTGTCAAACGGCGAAAAGGGGAGATCCTGCCGTGAGGCTGGAGAGCTGCTCTGCCGACAGCGAGCGGCCAGTGCAGCTCGCATGGATTTGGCGATGCCGCAGCAGGGCCGCAGGACACCACACGCGCTGCGTGCTGTGGCATGCGTGATGCGCTCATGATCGTTGTCGGCCGCGTGGTACACTACGTGTGGGCTGCGCTCACCTCTGCCCCGTTGCCTGTCGGTCGATCACAGCGCGGAGTTCTGTGGGACCACAGCCCGGCATTTCCAGGGGCGTGCGCTGTGCAGGCTGGCGCCGATGCTGCCGCAACGGATCGGGCAGCGGGGGGCCGTCATCTTTGTGCAGCAGCGGGACGACCCGTCGCAGCTGTGCGCGGTCAAGTTCTTCTTCGAGTGGGCAGACTTTGAGCGCGAGGCAGCCGCCACCCGCAACCCGGTGCGCCCTGTCCCACCCTCACCCGGCCACACACCCTCTTGCATGGTTCCTCCACCTGCAGCGTCAGGCAGCATATGTGTCGCATGCTGTGCATGCTGCGGCCCACCAGCAGTGCCACAGCCACCGACCGCCTGCATGCTCCTGTGACCCCCCGCGCCCCCCTCCGCGCCGTCTGGCCCAGCAGACAGTGGCCGCGCGCGTGTGACCAGCAGCTGCCTCCCCCACACCCAGCTCTCCTCCCAAAACCCTACCGACCCACCGCCGTTCCCCCTCTGGCCACACTGCCATCAGCACCTCTGCCGCGCCACCGCACGTGTCAGCCCGCGCCTGTGGCCGCGTCCTGCGTGCTGCGCCCTACATGCTGCGCGCTGCCATGCAGGATCTCGCCGCGGCGATGCCGCCCGTCAAGGCGGCGCACGGTAACCCGCAGGTGCGGTCGACGGCGCACCTGCCGCCGCCGCTGTCTTCGTACCCGCTGCCCCCGGCCCTCGTGACCGCGAAGGGAGAGTCGCTGGACGAGCACACAGCACGCACCGCGCCCGACTTTGTGACGTCGCTCAGCATCATGATCCACGTCACCACCGTCGTCGGCCGCCTGCACGCCGCCGGCTGGGTGCACCGCGACCTCAAGCCCACCAACGCCGTCTTCCTCGCGCAGCAGGCGCGCTGGGCGCTTGTTGATTTTGGCTGCGCGGCAAGGCGCGGTGCGCTCCCAACGCCACCCCCTGCGTAAACCTGCCGTCATGGATCAGCTGCATTTCGAAATTGGACCCCTGGACGCCTGCCGTCTGCATGCGTGTTTGTACCGAATGCTGATTGAAAGACATTTTGCTCGCCGTGACTTCCATACCAGGTGGTATTGCTTTGTTGATATGTGGTGCTGATCATCATCACGCGAGGGTGGTAATCGATCGCCATTCCTATCTTCTGTTTGCCTGCTCTTTACATTGGTGTGCAATGCCGCCATAACACTATCGTTGTGCTATAAAAGGGAGTGCCGTGCCAGCGGCCCGTTGTGACGACGGGCGGAGAAGCGGTGACGTGTGCAGGGGACACGGCAGACATCAGCTTCAGTTTGTACTATGCACCGCCAGAGGTGATCAGGGCATTCAAGGCTGGGGAGGATCAGATTGTTGCCGAGGAGTCTGCGGACGTCTGGGCACTGGGCGTGCGCTCCCCCCACCCGCTTCTGCCTGCTTCTGTCAGACTGCCCACTCACACCTCTTGCTCACACCTCTCTCGCCATTTCACGGCCGCACACAGCCGCTCCTGCTCACACCTCTCTTTCACAGCACCTTACATGGACCTCACATGGGCCTCACGGCGCACTGTGAGTAGCGCTTCACAGCGCGTTTCCCATGAATGTGGCATCTACCTGCGCCAGGGCACCTATAGGTGGGTTGGGCGGAGCGAGCCAGGGCGCCTGGGTGCCTGTGTAGCAGGCCGTCTAGTGGAGCATTTGTGTGTCTGGCTGCAACGTGATCCGATCGCAAAACTGGGGTTGGTATAACCCATACGTTCCGCCACAAGTCAGCCCGTTTGCGGATTCTGCTCGCCACCAACTCTGCCCACCTGGGGCAGCATCTGCCGTGCTTGCTGCTTATCTGTCTGGCCGAAAACGCAAACCTGGGCTGGCAGCGCATCGTCCATGTCACGAGCCATACATTACGACACATATTCACGACGTCCTACAAACCAGAAGCAATACAACCCCTCGAGTTGGGCGCTTTTCTGGTTCTTGACAGTCCAGTTTAAGTGGCAGCAAAGCGGGGCTCACTGCAGGTGATCGCATGGGAGCTGTTCACGAAGCGGAAATTCTACGGCCCCGCGCCAGACTTCAAGTGGGTCGTGCGGGTGCTCATGGGAGAGGAACCTCTGCCGAGCGAGCTGCCGCTGCTGCCGGAGGTGCGAGAGAAACTCGGCAACTCCCGCTTCCGCAACGTCTTCCTCAGCATGCTCGCGCGCGACCCCGCGGCGCGGCCCTCTGTCTCGCAGCTCCTCACAGCATGGAACAGTGTCTTCAGTCAGACCACGTCACTGTGAGGCCGCCCCCAGCGCGCGCTCTGGCGCCCCGGCTCCTGCCGTCGCGGCCAGGCTGCGCAGCTGTTACGGATTGAAGCGCGCAGCGCGGAGCGCAGCGTGTCGTGGAGCACAGCATGCCGGTCGCTTTGCCGCAGCGCAGCATATGAGACTACAGCTCCCTGGCCGCTTGGCCATGGCAGTGCATGTTTGTGACTAGGAGGAGGCGGCTGCAGTCGTAGCGGCCGGCGGCCGTCCGGCTCGGCAGCTTCAGACCACCGACAGAGCAGCAACGTGATTACAGGATCGCGGTCGTGCAGCAGCCCGCTGCAGCGTGCTGCGCTGGCGGAGCCGCAGACATAGCTCAAGTTTGTGAGTTTACGGCAGGTGGAGGGGGGGGCGCATCGTGAGCCGAGCATCGCGTCGAAGCCGATCGGGGGAAACTTTGCAACAGGCAAGTGCATGTGTGCTCGTGGGGGTGGTGTCCAGCTGGCGTCGAGCGCGTGAGGGATGGCCCTCCGCCGTATACGATCTTACGCACGCACATGCTGGCCGTGCCCATGCATGATCTCAGAGTTCAATGCACCTCATGCCGGCGGCGCCGCCATGAGGCTGATCTCACGCACCATGCATATGTTTGGTCCATGGTGGATGCGTGTTCCGGTCCCACCGTTGGCATCGAGATGAGTGCAGTTGTATCGACGCGAGGCAGCTTCGTCGGGATGGTAGTTGGGAAGTAGTGACAGGGCCATAGCCACGTGTTTGGATCGGTGTTGTCTGATTGCCCGTGATGTGGTCAACGGTGTTTGACTGTGGCAGGGGGCATTGTGGCAGGCATGCTGGGCTGTGTAGAGCAGACATACTGCGGTTCGTGGGTTGAATTGAGGATATGGCCGTGTTGTGCATTCTTCAGCCCCCACACCCTGCATAATGCTAGGCAGGTATTTCCTCGTCTGAGCCAGTCGAATGCTTCATCCGGGCGCCTGACAGAGCTGTGGCCGTGGTCGCCTGGTTCTGTTCTTGCTTGATGGAATTGTTTGGTCCGATGTGAATGTGTGACATGCTTGAATTTGTAAGCTCCATGGGCTGTACATGTGCCTGCATCACAGCTCACTTCTGCACTCTTCATAGGCGTGCGATGCCTATGAGGAATTCGTGATGAGACTAACACCACAGCCTGTGTCACACTTGGTGATCACTGTGGGTCGTAACTTCGAATCTGTGTAGAAACGTGCGTCGTTTCTAAGATACACGATGGAGACACAACATTGGTTTGGCAATTCTGGGTTCCTGTTTGAAGGCACAGCTGCATCTGTTGTCTTGTACTGCAGCATCAACACTGCAGTACGCGAAATACCAACTGCAAGCAGATGCAATGCACAACACAAGACCGAACTCTGGAACAATGTAGACAGCACAGGTGCAGAGACGGTCAATAGCACATACCCAACAGCCTAAACAGCCCAGAAATATTTATGTTGACGGATTGGTTGATGCGTCTGATCAGCCACAACAGTGCATGTGTAGCACTTCCGCAGGAGCAACATAAAGATGTGGTCAAGGTCAAACCACATCATGACATTGGTTCCAATCGTCTGTGCATGACCAGCTGTGGCTAGCCAGTGCAGGTGCAAGGATTTCGTGATCAAACGGCCTGAGTGCTTTGATAGGCTTGCTGCGGAAGGGTTGCTGCACACAGCTCAGTCTGTGTCATACTTGCTGGGATGCTTGGGCAAGTTGCAGCTCTGTCTGTCTGTCTGTCTGTCTGTCTGTAAATGTAAATGTAAATTGAATTATGTGCCGCAGCCGAATAGGCCATCTGTTTCCATTGCAAGGATCGCGGGCATGCTGTGCTTGGTTTCAGATGCTCTGCTGCAGAGCAACTCTTATTTGCATTAATGTCCGGCATGTGAAACCGCCATGTCATCCATTGGTACACTTTCAAAGCTAGTTACGTGTTGCATAGTGAGTCATATAGCAGTCCTTGCTCTAACACCTGTGGGTGAAGCTTTGGAAGACTAGGGGCGCCGAAGCACTGTTACATCATAATGTGCTGTCAGCAAACGGGGTAGCATGAGCAATCTGATGTTTCATGATAGCAGTCTTTGGCACCAGGTGCAGCAATGTGTATTCGCTGCAAAACAGCTAGATATGTATGCCGACCATGCATTTGTTGCCCTTGCACCCCTCGCAGCCAGGAATGGCACACCACTGCAACCCATTGGGACACATAGCGCCAACCCTACATCATGGCACGTCACTGATGTAGGGTGTGATGTTATGTGGGCTGGTCGCAAGGAACGGGGGATACCGCGACCGAGCATCACCGGGTGTTTCTTCTTCTGTCAGAGGTCGAGGACGTCATCAGCCGCGAGATCCGTTTGTCTGTTTATGACTGAATATCTTATATGTCTGTTGTAGGACTGAATACCAAACTATAGTCATGGGTTGCTGTTCGTCAAAAGTGAGCGCTCTGCCACATGGATATGGAATGGGAACAGAGCCCAAGTATCGCGGCGTCAAGCAAACGCAAGACCAAGATGTTACGATTCTTTGGGACACAGATGATGTATGCTGTCCGCCAGATAATTATACGTCTCTGCTGTTTCTGAACGCGCTACACAAGGTGTGAGTCGCCATCGACGTCGAAGTGCTTGGTGTGACCGTCGGCAAACTTCTTTCGAGCTGCTCAGACGCGTTTACATGCAGACGTTTGTGCAAAATCTTAGCCGCAAAGAGCCTCGGGTGGTGCTAGTGTATGACGACCAGAGAGCTCTTAACATGTCTCGTGAGGCTGTCGCCTTGAGGTCTTACCTGCAGACGGAGTCCGTGGAACTTTTGGGCAGCCAGGGCACAACTCAGCAAACTTTGGAAGATGTATGGCGTTGGCTCAACTCTTGTGGTGGGCTGCTTCCCCTCGCACCGTCGTGCAGGCTCAAGCTGACCATGGTGGTTTGCAGGAGATTCGTAAAATAGTGGCCAACGCAGGCCCAAAGAGCACAATCGTGCTGATTAGCTCTCCAGCTACGTATAAGGATGCGTGTGCTTGCGCTCGGCAGCATGACATTTTTGTTGAGCGCCTCTTCAGCACATCTGGGCTTTCCCGTTTTGCAGACGAAAGCAATGCAAACTGGATGTGCAGCCTAGACCATTTCCTTAAGGCGAACAGCGTCACAGGTGATGCCCGCCTTTGCAGGCTCATGCTTGCTTGAAGAAGGTCCGTGGGTATTTGATCGTACTCATCTTGACTCCCGGTTTTTGCAGACTGGCGCTTTGACAATGGAGATCAAAGCAGCTCAGTAACTTTCAGGTCGAAGCTACATTCAGGTGTGACTGTACCGCAGCACTGCATGGCCAATGGCGAAAGCAGCTGCCGTGACTAAGAACTGCCAGTGGTCGGATTAGTGGTCTCATAGGGCGGTGGTCGGATTGGAGCATGACCTGTTGTGCTGAGGACATGCAAGGACTCTTCGGCATAATAATTGTGGATGGTTGCAGAAGTCCCGTGTGCGGGGCAGACAAGTTTGGATGTGCAAGCCTCCGGGGAATCACCACCAGCAGCCGCTGCACGCTACGTGGAGACGAAAGCCTTACATGAAGAGTTTTCAACTCAAGCACCAGCACAATCCACACCCGCAAACTCCGAGGTCAAAGCCGAAATGGCAGCAGGTGTGATAGCTTGCAGCCGGAATTACGAAGCTGACGGTGTGTGGGAGAAGCGGGACAAAAGAAACTTGAAATCTCAAGCAAAGGACGATGCAGATTCTGAGGCTGCACCTATTATTGAGGTCTCAGCTGTAACAGAAATGGAACTCGCTGACATGCCTGCGGAAGACGCGATCACAGCCCGGGCAAGCGGCAGCGCAGCAGGAGCAGACACACTGGCCACTGCTGCCAACTCGGGAGCAACCTCAACCTATGAAGTAGCTCATGCTGCAGCGGAGCCAGTGCAGGCTGAGATTGTGTGTCCACCACAGGAGCCTGTTCCTGCGGACGACCCGGTCATCATTCAGGGGCCCGCTTCCAATGAAACAAATGTACCTACGGAGCAGGCTGCCCCTATGAAAGAGCCTGCTCCCAATGAGGTGCCTGTTGCTCCAGAGGAGCCTACTGCTTCGGTGGAAGCCAGCCCTGACACAGCAGCAGCAGCAGTACTGTGCTCTGCAGAAGAGCCTGCACCTGAAGAGGTGTCCAACGCTATGCTGGAGCCAACAGCAGAACCGGATGACCTTTCTGTGCCCATTCTAGATGGAGAGGAAACCTGCGACTCCAGCATCGGCTTGGCAGTGGACACGATGCTTGATGATGTGCAGACAGGGCTGATGCAGGAGTTTGGGAGCACCGACGGCAGCAGCTTGGGTGGTGGCGGGGCCGGTGGAAACAGTGTTGTGGGCGAACCAGATGTGTCGGACTTTGATGAACCTCCAGCCCAGAAACGGGGCTCTGCAAAGGGTGCCCAGAAGTCAGCCATCTCGTTTGCTGAGCCACATACAAGTGTTTGTGAGACTGCTGCGGACGCAGCCGTGGAAGCACTGGCAGGTGCTGACTCAGCCGACGCTGCACCTGATCCCACGAACGCACCAACACGAGCCTCTGTGTCCCGCCTTGGCCTATCCATGCGACGCGGGTACACCCGTGTGCCGTCTGCGGTGCATGAGGGTGACCTGGCAATGGATATAGAGCCGATGGATCCCCATGCTGCAGCTGTAGACGATGGAGCCGAGACTACGGTAGCCCCGTTGCCCCAAATCACCCAGCGAGATGCTCCCGAGGTTGTACCGATGATTGGGCCCGATCCGGAGATGGCGTGGAAGGCAGAGGTGATGCGGACGCTGCGGGCGTGCAGTGGCAAGGCTGTCAAAGTGGAGACGCTGCTGGGCATGGTGCCCCATCCCACCCAGGCAGGCGGCGCGCAGTACCGGGCCCAGCTGGAGGAGCATTTGATTGACAGGAAGCTGGCTGTGTGGGCAGAGGATGGGTATGCCATCCAGCTGGTGTCAGCTTAGTGGCTGGAGGCGTGCAGCTAGGGAGTGTGCACAGGTGACACGAGCCTGCAGTGTGTTGGATTCAAGGGCGCAGATGAGTCGTCGGAGCTGGAGGCATCTGTAAAGTGTGACAATTACACAAGGTGCACGATGGGCTGTGGGATGGCGTACAGATTTTGGCGGGCGCCCATGCGTGTTTCTTACCAGCGGATGCGGCCGCATGCAGGTTGATCAGTGGACGTGCCACCCATACTACTGGACAAACAGCCTAGACACCTGCTGTGTCCAGCCAGAAGTAGTCAGCTCAGCTTCAGCCACAAGTAGTGGCGGGCAGGGAAACCTCCTGCTCCAGCATTCCCTAGTTGTCTGTGGGTACTGCAATGTTCAGGTGTCAGACACTCATTCCATAACACATACGCCCACCACATATCTTAAGACACCTATGCAGCATCACTCCTCCATCGTCTTTCAAATGCCCCGCCCTACAAGCTGTTATCTGTTGATGCCGCGACAGAAATTTAGCTTTTTTGCGCGCTCAATCCCGTACACGTGCTCTATCACACCATGTTAGTTGCATTAGATCGCTCCGGTCCCTATGTTGTTTGCTTTGTGATTTTCGTCAACTATGCTCTATGGCGAATCTGGAAAGATTTTCAAGTTCGGAGGATCTTTTTGCGAAGCGAATGACGCGGGGCTCAATGCCACCTCCCGCTGCTCCTGTAGACACCACTGTCAATGCTGACACGATTCTGCGGTAGACTATCGCAGAATCAGTGGGTTCGTGGCAGGGAACACGCTACGTGGGGCACAAACAATTAGTACGAAGCACATCGGAGACAGCTGTGTACTAACTGGATCTGGCGAGCCCGGCTTTGAAACAAGTGCTGCGTCTGCGTTTCTAGCCGTGGCCAGGTCAACACAGCAAAGTAGTCATAGCTGGGAACCGCTGCATACATACGGCTTCTGTGTAGCCCCCCTCAGGCCGGGTGACCGCGAGAAGAAGCAGGGGTTTTGGTCCGACCATTCTTCGGTATCTGACCAGGTGAGGCTCTGTACACCATTCGCACAGCATGCGCAACTGCCAGTATGATTTACTAAAATACCCATATCTAGATAGTTTCGCCTGCCTGTATGCTACATTGTCCGGCGTGCCTATCAAAAGACAGCTTGTTGCTTGCTCACGAATAATGTGCTGTTTCGTCGTCACAGCTTATCGCTCTCCGCCATACTGGCTTGTTTACGTTCGGCACGGGTAATTTGTTCATATCGTCTGCCATTGCAAGCCTGTGCATGTGGCGCTCTCCAAGTGAGTGCTGAGTACTGGGCGCGTCCGGAACTGAAGACCTGAAGATTGGTGTGTGTTGACGCACGAGCGATGCTGCGCAGACGCTTCTCGTATCAAAACTTTCATCGTCTAATCTGTTGTGAGCCGAAGTTGGTGCCGCCTCGGGCCTGTAGGTTGAAGGTGATGCGGAGTATTTTTCGTGCGTGGGTCAACTAGAATCTGTATTTCGTAGCTCAGCACCCATGCAAGTGAACACAACACATTCCAATCAAATATGAAATACGTTGTGAAAATGTTTAGAAGATGGCTGATGGTTCTGCAGCTTTCCGATCAGTCGCGATGGCGTTACATGTGCTGTTCGTCCGGACTTGCACGCGGCCTCGGCGCAGCGGCGACATCGAAAAAATCAACTGCGGCCATCACTATGTGGTTATCATATGTCTTAACGCAATCCACTTGGTCATGCCGGAGACTACGGATGTTTAGCATCGCCATTCGAAAGCAGCGCGAGCAACCCACAGCAAGCGGGCGTGTCCAGCTCGCAAATGCAGTGCATGAATACACCATGAGTCTCGGCATTGAATTCACGCATCGGTCGCCGTTCTTGTATACAAGCGTGCCACTGTCCTGGTCCCTGCTGCGTCATAGGACACCGACGGTCCTTAAGCTTCTGCGTTCCTCCGCGTCGTCTCACCACCAGCAGGAGATTGCAAAGCCCCCACGATGTCCACGACATGTTACCCGCAAAGGCATCCGTCACAGCATGACCGCTCCGACCTCAGCTGCGCGCATGTCCTGCCGCTCAGTGCAAAACACTTTCTGGTCAGAGGTGCAGGTTACACGATGCCTGCACCAAATCCACTGCTCGTCTGCTCTTGCAAGCCTGGGCCTGAATCACTGCATCACACCTCACCCCACATGCAACCCATGCGTGTGCAGGTCCAATGGCTCTCACAAAGCCCACCTCGTTATTGATACCCCTCGCAGTGCCCTTGCGGTGCAACCGTGCCGCAGCATGCATGGCGTCACTGCACCCCAAGGCCCTTGGCGTCCGGCCGCCCCCACCCGCCAGCCACGCGCTACGCTCCGATCGGCCATCCCTAGAGGCCTGCCGCTACGGCACCAGCCTCCGCACCGCTGCAATGGCCGCCGCTAGCACCACCCCGCAGCTCGCAACCCCCTCCCCAGGCCCGAAGACGGCCAAGCAAGCGCGCAAGGCTGCAGCCAAAGGCAAGGGTAAGGGTAAGGGCAAGGTATTCAAGCGGTCCAAGACGGCCCCTGCGAGCCAGCAGGTGGAGCCGCCGGTGGAGGAGGCTGGGGACGCGCAGGACGTGGTGTGGGTGCCGGACAGTAGCGGCGGGCGACGGCGCGTGAGGCTATCGCGATTGCGCACTCTCATGCTCGACAGCTCGTACCGCCCCGTGGCCGTCATCAACTGGCAAAAGGCGGTGCGCACACTCAAACCCCCCCTCTGTCACTGACTACTGCCTCGGACGCTGATTGACCCTTAGCTGCCCCTGAGCCGCCACCCCGCCTGCCGCTAACTGTCAGTATTCCGTACGTCCGGCAACACCATGCATCCGCCAACACGTTGCGGAGCATTCCTGCAGCACGGCGACGGCTTGCGTTTGACTGCGGCCGACGCCATGCCTCTACGCCGGCGGATGAACTACACCTACGCCACCGCAGCCAAACACGGCACACAATCCCCGGCACAGAATCCCTGGCACAGAATCCCCAGCAATGCCCCGACAGCGGACGCACGGCATGTCCACACAACCGGTGCCCCGTCTGCGTGCTCTTGTTGCCGGCCTGTGCATGCGTTGTTGACCCCACAATGGCGGTGATTACGCGAGAGCAAACCCCATTCACCCCACCGTTTACCTCCCAACTCGATCATCGTATCAGAACAAAAAACACACTCGTGCTGTGCAGATGGTGCTGGAGTGGATGCAGAAGGTGGACGTGCTGGAGTACTATAGCGACGTCAGCGTTGCCAGCGCGTCGGAGGTCTTCCCGCTGCCCGCCGTCATGCGCTGCCGCGCCTACGTCCAGCGCCCGCGCCGCCGCTCACGCATGATGGTCTCCAAGCGCAACATCCTCCTCCGCGACCGCCACATGTGCCAGTGCGCACCATTCCCCCTCTGCGTTGCACCCCCCGCACCACTCCCACCACCCATGCATTCACACCGGTGCTAACCCCTCATGGAGCGCCACCAGCACGGCCTTCGCCGGCTCAAACATCACCTCGAAACGCCCCCACACTTGACACAACGCCACCCCACCGCGCTGGTCTGCCATGGGGAGTCCTCCAGGCGGCATACGTGCGCGTATGCATGTATTTCAGTGCGAGCCGTGCCGTGCTGTGCTGTACTGTGAGCGAGGGTGCGGAGCAGGTACTGCGGGAGCCGCGCGGAGCTGACGATCGACCACGTGGTGCCGGTGAGCAAGGGCGGGGAGCTAACTTGGAGCAACTGCGTGACCGCGTGCCGCGCGTGCAACGCGAAGAAGGGCAACAAGACGTTGCAGCAGCTCGGCTGGACAGTCCGCAAGCCCCCCACGGTGCGCCTGCCTCCGCCTCCAGTGGCCTCCGCCCGCCTCCGCCTCGTGAAACTGCATTGCACGCACTGCCTTTGCTGGTATCGCTGTGCTGTCAATAGCCGTGCAAGGGTGCTGGTTGCGCGTAGCGCCTGCGCACACCTGGCTGTTCCCTGCTGCATGTTGGTCATGCATGTTGTAGCACTGGACGAAAGGCCGCGCATACCCAGAGAGTGGCCTCGGGTGTAGCTGCAAACCCCGGCTCCAGCGGGCGTCATAAACAGCCGGCCCCCTGCCGTGTTTGCAAGCGCATGCATCCCACATTATGGCGCTGTGCCGAATGTGGCTACGAGGGCGCAAGCTGTACACCGCGGCTTGCGCCCTCCGGCAGCAACCATGGCATGCAATTGGCAACTGCAGTGACACCACGGTTCGCGCATGCATGCAGGAGCCGCAGGCGCACGAGCTGGCGCCGCTACGGCTCATCCCAAAGGTCGCGATGGAGGTGGAGGCCGCGGAGGCGCACGCCCCGCACCCCTGGCGGGACTACGTCACGCCGCTCCTGCAGTCGTACGCGGCCGCCCGGACCACCGGCGCCACCCGCGCGTGACGGCTGGCCGCCGCTCGGTGCGGCCTCTCAAGCCAGACTTAGCACCCGTGCCTGTAGCTGCGGGATCATCTGGAGGCTGTCAACTGTGCTTCCAGGCCAGTGCAGGCGTGCCTGTAGGGTTGGCGGGGCGCTGGGTTGTTTTGTCGGGGAGAGTGGGGGGCAGCCGCAAGCCGTTCGGATCTGGCACAGCGCTGGCTTCAACACGAGGCTCCGTGCAGGATGCAGGCGCCGCGATCGATCGTGGTGTGCGCAGCAAATCTGGCAGATGCTGTGTGCTGAGCGCATGGTGTGGGAACAGGTGCACGAGAGCGGGTGGAAAGACACGTGTGGCGTGTGCGGCCCGGTGGCGCGGTGTGGCGAGCCTGTCTGCAGGGGCGTTGTGTGGTCTGCAGGTTTGCGTGTGTCGACGATTTCATGTGTGTGTACAGGGCTGCCGCCGCCGCGATTGGGTGCTCCTTCCCAAGGTGTGTGAGACAACGGAGAGTGTGCTGGTGGCTGTGCTGTGTGAGATGCTGCGACAGGTGTGGTGCGGGACATGGTGCCTGCTGTGGAAGATGGCATGCGCTGCTGCTGCCGCCCCAGGCCACACCCGAGGCAGCCTGAGACATGCCGGCCCCGCGACGCGGGTGCTAGAGGTGCATGCTGCTCGGGCGTTGCATGTGCTGCGCTTGCATACCGTGGGGCATACCGTGGGGCACACCGCGGGGAGAACCCTGCAATGCAGCTGCCCTCCGCCAGGGTGATGGCGGCAGCACGGCTTGTGGCAGACAGCTCTGCTGTACAAAGTTTGATGTGGAAAGTGATCGTGCTAATGTTGCTGCACATGTAAAGAGATGTATAGCCATGTGGCAGGCCTGTGGCCATGCAAAAGGCTCGCCTGTTACACAAAGCGCCCTCAAGGAGCAGCAGCAGCACTTGTTCCAGTATGAAGGCACTATGCCCATGTGACTGCCACACCGCGCGATGATCAAACGGTGTTTCAAGCCCTGCTGCGGCTCGCACTCATGGATGCAGAGCCCTCGTCTGTAGCGCCTCCTGTGGCAGCTGCCGCGCATGCGGAACGCAAGGCTAAGCCACCGGTAGCCACAATTCGCCGACACTGCTTCCGCCTCCCTGTCAAACGGATGACCGCTGCAAACCGCCTGGTTGACCATGTGCCAGAGTTCCATTCTAGTAGCACAGCACAGCGCCGCACACAATGGAACAATGCATCAGTGCTTGATGGCGATGGAGGCGTCCTCCGGCGTCGGGGGCACGAGGTACTTCTTGGCCTGCTCGAGGGCAGTGAAGAAGATGCAGCCGCCGATGGCGATCCACGTGACGCGCGGCTGCCAGCCGCGCAGGAAGGCGGACACGCCCTCCTCGCGGTACACCTTGAGCGCGCAGTGCCACACGTTGTCGTACACACGTGCTGCGCCGCTGCCCTGCGTCATGAGCCGCGTCTTGAGCACGTCCAGCGGTGTCGTCGTGAAGCCTGCACGCACCGCCCGGCCGGCTCACCACCATCACTGCGGCTGAGAAAGCCGTGGGGTGTTTGTTTCTCAACAAACGCGGGACTGCCGATTCCACGATGCCAGCATGCGGAGGAGACGGCGCCGTGATGTGCGGTGGCACTCCGGGGGCACATGCTGACGGTCGCTGAACTGTATGCCACTGAGTGGCGGCGAGTGCGGTATCGGCAGTTTGCAGGGTGGATGCAGCCAGCAGCATTGTGAGCCATGCCAGACACGGGGGCGAGAGGGGGATGGCTTGATACAATACAACCATGTGATGCTTCAACACAGATGGATCGCCGTTTGTAATCAGTTGTCTAAGGAGTAGGCTGGAGCGAGGGGGCCGCACCGGTAACGGCACCGGCGATGGCGCCGCAGACGCCGTGCTCTAGTGGGTTGGGCTCCCGGCCCAGCATGGACTTGAGGCGCATGTTGAGGGTGTCGAACGCCCAGAACTCGATTGCGTCAAAGGGCAGGTCGCGCAGCAGGAACGCGCCGTAGCCCGCGTACATGCCGCGCCGCAGCCCGTCCCGCTTTATGATCTCCCGCACCGCCTGAAGCCACAGAAACAGGTGTTCATGGCAGTGCTTACACACATACGCGCATGCACACGTGCGCACTGGATTGGAGCCCCTCGATGTAAGAGTGCACACATGCGCATGTATGTATGCATGCGCGTATGCATGAGTGCACACATGCGCATAGCCAGCTCGACAGCGTCTGTGTTGCCCACGACGACGTGGGAACGACGGCCGCGCGCCTCATGCTGACGTCCACTAAGGTGACGGGGCATTGGCCGCACCGCAGCGCACGTGCTGTGCTGTGCATGCTGCGATGACCGGCTGCCAGCATGGCCGGCAACGGACTGTCCGCCGGCTGTGCGGATGGTGCAAGCACTGCAGCAGTATCCACATGCGTGGCCCTCCTCTCTCCTAGTTGACTCTCTCTGACGTGATGCCATGCCGGGCACTCCCTTGCAGGCACCCATGCACGCGAACAGTTTGTGCCTCGCGAGCACTGGGCCCGGCCGCATTTGCTGGGTGACCGAGTGGCGCATGAACGTGAGCCTAACGACCAGCCGTACGTGTGAATGCTACTTTGGGCCGGCACGCGCATGCGCCCATCGGGCGGCAATGGCTGGACATCGCGGGCACCGGGCAGAGACAGACAGCGCACCACCTCCCTTCGCCAGTGCTCTGCGCTGCGACGGGGCGGTCAAGCTACGGCAGCCCCGGCGATGATCCCTGCCGTGAACCGTTGCCGCACCCAAGGCCCACACCAAACCTGGCCTGACATCGAACAAAGGCCAAAGCACAGCACAGCACAGCACATCATGCTGAGGAGGGGCTCACCTGGCCGGGGCGCGCGTACTCGCCAGCCTGCATGCGCTGCTTCACGACCTCTGTCGGCACGCGCACCAGCGACGCGGCCCAACCGGCGAGCGCGGCCGACAGCACAAACGCGGTCTGCGGCGACGTGTGCTCCGCGGCGATGGCGCGCTTCGCGGGCTCATACACGGCCATGAAGATCGCCGTCGCGGGCGCCACGCCCAGCAGGTTCCCTCTGCACCACACAGCATCTCGCCTTGGCTCGAGTCGGCGCACGCATGACGGCACATTGGGCTGTGCTATGTGGCTGGTATCAGAACTGTGATCCGGTGTCGAGCTCCACATTGCGGCAGTGCGCAGGCGCAGCCACCTGGCGAGCCGGGTAGCGGCGAGGGCACACAATGGCGGCTGCTCCAAGAAGCACACATAGAATGGTCACGGTTTGGTGTAAAGCGGCAACTGTCCATCGAGTTACTGGCGGTAGCGAATTCGGCCGTTGACATATCCGGCGAACCAGGACTCGGGAGCTGAGTGCTGTATGGGACTGGCGGGGAGGTCCAGGCCAGGTCACCCGCAGCCTGGAGCCCCTTTGCAGCATGCTACGAGTTAGGTGCTGTGTGGTGTTCGTGTGCAGTGCGAGGCTGCCGAGCCATGCATGGGGGCATGCGATGAACTGGTGGCCGAGCGCAGTGAATGGCTGATGTGGCGTTCCCACCTGTCACTGCCTTGCGCACACAAGCCTGGCTCCTGCAGAGGCATGGAAACGTTTGCTGCGTAAGGCCACATTGTAAGGAGGAAGATCTGTGTGTGTTTTGTGGTTGGTGGAGTGGCTGGGGCGCACCCGATGCCGGCATAGAGAGCTTTGCCACCTCCCTGCTTTATCAGAGCTGATAGCCCTCCGCCTGAGCGCATCATCTGGAGCCGGGTCTTGATGGTGTCTAGAGGGTACAGAGCTGCCTCTACCACGCAGCCTGCGATGGCTCCAGAGGCGAGGTTGCCCGCGACAACCCGCCAGGCCGGTGGTGGCTTGGGTGGTGGTGGTAGTGGTGCCTCCTCCTTTTTGCTCTTTCTTGCTAGGTCCATCACTGGGTTTGGCGTGCCCGCGGGTACCTTGGCCTTTTCATCTATAATGACACGATACTTAGTGCTTGGTGACGATCTGTGGAGTGAACGGTGCAGATGCCATGGCCGCTGGAAGCACGCAGGTTCTGAGGTGTGTATAGCATCGCGTGTCGCGCGCGAGCGGCAAAAGTGTGAGAAATGAGGACAGAGAGTGGAACATACCGATGCTGTTCATGCTCGCGAAGGGCGCTGCCACACGGCGTCGGTGCCGTCGGGGCGTGCAGGTCGCTGCAGCAGGCCAGGCGGGCTGATCGTCCACGGCGGTCTCGGCTTCTCTGACCAGGGCGGCGTGAGGACGCCTAGCACATATAGCCATGCACAGTAGTCTACGCTATCTGGAGAACGGGATGCGGTATCTAGCTGCAGAGCTGCCTCAATCACGCTGGCTGCCCTCGAGCAGAGAGTTCAGCACTGTGGGTAGGGGTTGCAAGTGACCAGTGCCGAACTGACACGCATAGCACCACGAGCGCAGACTTGTGCTCTCGAAGGTGTGAGCTGGCACTGCAGTCCTTGTCTGCAACATGCTTGCACGACGTACCGTGCGACATGACCAGGACACGGTGTGGCTGCGGGGGCACCGCCATCGCCTTCGCCTCATAGTCGATGTGCTGGACTGTGCCAAATTTCAACAAGTTCACCGTGCCCAGAAACAACAACATGCACGGCGCGGCGACGCATAGGCAATTTCACACGCACGCACGGCACCTTCTGTGTACAGATCATGACGGTGCCCTGCGCGATCATGGGTCCACACAAACCAAGTGTGCACCTCACGGCCATCTCGCCGATGTTCAGGCACGACCAGGGCCATATGCAAAGTACCTGCTTGGCTGTGAGTTGGATAGTGTGACCTTCAGGCAGATACGTGCACCAGGTTGGCTTGAAGCAGTCCCTCGTGGCGCCGGGTCCTGTTGACTTGCACGAGTTTGGCCGCAGTGCTCACCGGTTGGGCAGATCCAGTCGCATCAACCAGGTCTGAAGTCTGCAAGATGAGCAAAGTACTCTCAGAAGAGGACCTGAAGCACATGAAACCGTCGCTCGTGCGGCATGAGCTCTGGCAGCTCCTGCGCCTGGCACTGCCGGCAATTGTGACATCATGTAGCACGATGGCAATGACAGCGACAGACCAGGCACGCTGCCATGACTCCTGCAATACTTGCGGGGCTCTCCCTCTGCTGTGGCATGTATGCACTGCCCGACGTGTCCAGCAGTCGTCCAGCTGCCACGGCAGTGCCAGTGGCCATGCGCAACGACGACCGCTTCGATTCTGCATCGTACCGTTGCACTGTCACATATCTGCAAACACGACCGATGTCGAAACCTCGACGTATCTATGCCATCTGTCCAAGGTCATCGCTGATGACATGGCATGCTGAAATGCCAGCCATGGCTGCCAACCCAGTTGTGCTCTTGCAGATCATGGTAGGTCACCTGGGCAGGGATGCTCTCGCCGCCGCATCCATCGGGAACACCTGGTACAACCTTATGTTCTATTTCCAGGTATTGCTTTGCTCACTTTCATGGTTGGCTTGCACTGGAACCAGGCATACTGTGCCTTGCACATCTGCTGTATCTGCATTGGAACCAGTGCCATTGCACAGGTCAGGAGCCTGCCAGCCAAGCTCACGTCACAATCATTGCCCACGCTCAGAACAATCGGGGTATTGCGTTCATCTCCGTGTAACACTCAGAACAATCGTACATGCCTAGAACTATGGGCAGGTGCCCCCAAGCATAGCCAATTGCACCCCATTACATGCGTACAAGACTAGCAGCATGGTATGGAAGGCATCATCCGCTGCCAGCCCTGGTTGTCCTTCAGTGGCTGAGACCTGGCTCGTAACCGTCACAACAACATCAACAACCTGGATTTAGAGGCAAAGCCCACACTGCCGTGATGCAGCTCATGCTTGAGCCAGTCCAGTCAAACACATCATGCATCCAATCCGGGCTGGGACGCTTTACTGCTCAGATCCTTGCTCGTTGGTGTGCAGTTGCACAAGCAGACTTGAGCAAGCAGCAACCTGCGGCGTCCTCCTGCATGCATGCCTTGGTGGGCCCCTGTTCACATTGCCATGTGGGGTCACATGGGGGATGTGCACATGGCCCCCCAGCAGCCACATGCGCAGAGGACACTCATGGGCGCCAGTTGTAACCTCTCTTGTACACCCCCAAGGCACCTTTGCGCTATCTCTGTGTATTACCCACCCAAGACACCTCTCGCTGCTGACACGCCACCCAATACACCCAGTTCAAGTCATCTGTCAAGTTTCTGTCGGCGTCCGCACAACCAGTCATTATTTAGCACTCCATGCTCAGCACGATCGAGGATGCATACTCTTTTGCAAATCCCAGCATGGTCGTCTCTGCTCACGTCTGTTACACACAAATCACAATCATTGCTATCAAACGAATGCGCCATTATTGGTCCATGACCGCTTTTGTTGAACACCAGCAATCCTAAGGTTGAGCTTGCAGATCTGTCCACGTAATGCATGCCTGCTGCGAATGCTGTGTGAGCGGCCACTCGCTGAGCGGAGTTGCAACAGCACAGTTGATGTTTCCCCTGTCCCCTCCCCCCACACTCACGCCCCGCAAGTCTGACCGCTCCACCCCTCCCTCTTGGTGCAGCTCGGCTTCAGCAGCGCGCTCGACACGCAAGCCTCGCAGGCCTTCGGCGCGGGCGACATGCGTGCCGTGCATGCGTGCCTGGTGACGGCGCTGGTGCTCGGCACCGCCGCGGGCCTGCCGATGCTGGCCGGGCTGCTCGCAACGCAGCCGGTGGCGGCGGTCATGTTCCGGCAGCCCCCCGCCGTGGCAGCCGAGGCCGCAAGCTTCTGCACGCGCCTCACGCCCGGCGTCCTCCCCCAGGCATGCCCCCTCCCCCCCCTCCATCCCCGCATCTCCGCTTCAGCTCATCCAACCCCGTCTCGCTACTTTGCTCACCGCGGTGCTCCCTTTGCGACCGTCACTGACAGGCCGCTGCGAACCTGTCCTGAGCCTGATGGCCACCCCAGCGTGCATGTCGCAACCCATCGATATCCATGTCCAGAGTGATTTCCCCCCAGCTCCTGGTGGCAGTTGGCATCGCGTCTGCATGCATGCATGGCGTTGACAAACTATAGACGCAAGTGGCGCGCTGCTTGCTGACGCGGTGTGCTGTGCAGCTTCTGGGCCTGCAGCTGATCAAATTCCTGCAAGCCCAGAACCAGATGGCCGCGCCTGCTGCGCTGTCAGTGCTGGCCGTCCTCGTCAACATCGGCCTCAACTTTCTCTTTGTCCGCCACTACGGCTTCCTTGGCGCGCCCCTAGCCACCACCCTCTCACGCGTGCTCTTCTGTGTCGCTGCCGCCGGCCTCGTCGCCCACGCGCTGCTGCGCGCACCACGCCACCGCGCTGCCACAGCCACGGCGGCGGTGGATGCGCCACCTCAGGCGCACTGCCGCCGTGCTTCTAAAGAAGAGCAGCAGCTGCTGAGTGCGGATGGCGGTGCTGTGCATGCTGTGCTGTCGGACCACAGCACGCAGAAGCTGGCGGTTACCGGGAACAGCGCGGGAGGGCATGACAGCAGCATGGCACAGGCAGACGACCTGTCTAGCGCCCATGTGGCTGAAGGGGTGGGTGTAGGGCCCACCACACAGCTAGGGCTGGGGCTGCTTAGTGCAACAGAGGAGGAGGGGAAAGCAGAAGCAGGTGGAGTTGGGTCGGAGGGGATGCGGGCGGAGGTTGTCGAAGCCGTGCGGAGGGGGCTGGGCTGGCAGGCGCTGAGCAGCTTCTTGCGGCTCGCGATCCCGGGGGGCCTCATGGTGGCCATAGAGACGAGCTCGTTCGACGTGACGACCGCCTTTGCCGGCATGCTGGGCGTCGTGCAGGTGCGCTCCCACCTCCGCAGCACACCGTGGAAACACTGACTTGACACACCACTGCTGTTTTCACATTTACACAGATTGTGTATGTGTGGTTGCCGGCTCTGTTTGACTGCCGGCCCAGAATCTGTGGAAGGCACAAACTGCGCACCTGGAGGTGTCCTGTCAGTGGGTCATGAGCCGGCGTGCTGTGCTGTGCTGCAGGTCGATGCGCACGTCGCGCTCCTCACGATCATCTCCTTCAACTTCATATCCTTCCCCTTTGGGATCGCCGTTGCCGCCACCATCCGCGTGGGCAACCTCCTCGGGGCGGGCCGTCCTGCCGCAGCACGCGCCTGCGGCTGGTGCGCGGTCGCCCTCGGCGCCGCCTCGATGGCGCTGTGCGCTGTGGCCATCGGTGCGCTTCGGGGGCGCCTCGCCGCGCTCTTCATCGACGACGCTGCCGTGGCGCGCATGCTGGCCTCGGTGGTCCTGCTCGGCGCCGCGGCCGAGGTGTTTGACGGCATCATGGGCACCGCCCAGGTGCGCTTCCGACAAAATCCACATCCCACATCCGCACCCTGTTCCGAAAACCACAATCCTGAGAACATCTGGCCTGTTTACCGCCACCCTTTTGATTGTCGAGCATGAAAAGTGCAGAAGGGATGCCTCGAAAGATCACATCGGCCTCTGATGTGGGCGGTTCACACCACGCAGATACGACGGAACTGTGTGACGGATCTGTCCTATGAGTGCACTCCCATGATGCCCGTTGATTGCTCATCCAATTTCGTACATCTGTGGCTCACACCCATCCACGGCGGGCGGATTTTAGCAGGGGTGGTTTACGCTCAGAGATTGCTGATGATTGGCCACGTGTGCAGGGCGTGCTGCGGGGAGCTGGCAAGCAGGTGCGCATCCTGCAGTACAACCTCCTCGGCTTCTGGGGTGTCGGCGTCACCACCGGCGCAGTTCTCACATTTGGCCTCGGCTGGGGCCTGCGTGGCCTCTGGGTAGGCATGCTGTGCGGCATCTTCACCACCGCCGCCCTCAACTTCCACGCGTTCTACCGCCTCGACTGGACCGCCGAGGCCGCCGCAGTGCGCGGCGCGGTCGCGGCCGCGGGCGACGGCATCGCCGCCGGGGACGTGCACATGGGGCGCCTGCCGAGCGGTGGCTGCCGCAGCGAGGGTGAGAGCGTGCTGACTGTACAGGGGTATGCCGCAGCGTGTGCTGCGGACGCGGCGGTAGTGGGTGATGTGCATGCGATCGATGAGATGTGAGGCGGCAACAGGGGGGTCGATGCGATGAGTGTTTGGGTGTGCCATGGCGGAGGCTTGTCTGTGTGTGCTGAGGCAGGATGGTGTTCCATGATCCGTACAAAGGCTAGTGTTCCAAGGTGAGGACAAGCGCGCGTAGGTTTGGCACGTTGATTGTGGCCGCTCGCATCGATTGGCACTACAAGCAACCCATCGCCAGGGATGCAGGAGACAGGGGAGCCCTGGGAGCACAGCCCAGACGTAGAACAGAGCAAAGAAATGTGTGCGTCCACCATTCATGTTGACAGCTCTCCGAATCGGCAGTTAGTGGCTTGCAGAGGCAGCCTTGTCCAGACAGCAGCCCACAGTCTGCGCTGTAAATTGTGCACACTACTTAGTGCAAGAGGGCCAAGTGCAAGAGGGCCAGGTACACCCAAGGGTGCCTCTCACTATGCCTGTCACTGCAGCGACCACTGCCAGAAGCAAGCAACATGTATTTCCAAATCCGTTCGTCATCACGGGCGTTGTCCATGAGCAGGCAACTGCTCTGTCAGTGCTTGGTGCACCAGTTCAAGTTGAAGGGCCACTGGCCGACACCTCCCCAGCTGCAGCACTGCCCAGCCTCACATGGCCATTGTGGGCGTGACTCAAGTTCCTGCGCTAGCTGGCACACTACTCTTCGCATCTGTGGACCAGTAGCTCCAGCTTGCGAAAGTCCAGGAACTAGCTCAGGAAACTACCAAGCTGCCACCCGCCCCAGGTGCACAAACACCAACACGGAAGGCATATACTGCCGCTCCTATAAAAGGGAGTGGCTCCGCCTGCAAACAGTCCAGTCGTTGCAGCGCAGGAATCATTGGAGACGTTGCAGAGCATGCTTGCGTTGTGGTGTGCAAGTCGTCAAGGGAGAGTGAGATGACAGCTGCTGTCGCTGGAGCACCAGACCTCTGAAGGAATGGCCTGCAATTCTGCAGCGGAGCGCGGGACACAACGAACAAGCGGGAGAGGGCATGTTGTCACGAGCCTGCACTATATCACCAGGATGCAGCACTGGCTGCGTGATATATATGGCATCTGGGGCACCGGATGCTATTGCAAATTTGAACCAACCCCTAGATGCAAGGCCACATGAGCAAGGATCACCGGAGTGGGGATGATGAAAAACACGGTAAGGGGTAAGAAGATGTGACGAGTCTGTAAACGAGGCTCTGCACGAGCAAAGAGTTCAAGCCAGCCTGAACTGTAATAGCTGGTAGTCCATGTGCTCCACAGCAGACTTGAGTTAGCTGCACTGATGTCTATGGCACTCAGGGGCGTGGCATTAGGCTGCACACGATGAGGCTGCAAATGATCTGTGATTGACTGTTGCCAGTGTAGCAGCTGTGTGTCCAAGGAGACAGCAGCGGCATGCAGCATTGGCATGAGGCAATCTCTAGCGATGTCTGCGAAGCAGTAGGTACTCTGCATATGGGAGCAGGGAGACATCTGTGAGCCAAAGAGGCTGTGCTCAATGGCTGTGAGTGACTATGACTGGCCTGCTAGACCAGTGCCTGATTTGCACTTCCAGCACATCCTCCTGTAAACTTAGTGCATGCACTCTGTGCAGACAGCTGTGCAGGCAGCTGTGGAGACATGTGTGAAGCCAGCTGTGTAGACAGCATGCTCATATGTGTGCACTTGGGCACACAAAGGGATGTCAATACTGCTGATGTGCCCAGAGGGACTTGCACAAGCCTAGCATACTGCCAGACAGACGAGCCCACATTGCTCAGAGCACTGGGTGCGTTGACTACCTTAGCGCAGAGAGCCGCGATGTGAACACCACTGGGAGGATGGTAGAGCATATAGATATTTTTTCTCCGTGCATTGAGTGTGTGGAGGGATTTTAAGTTATGTGGGCTGTGAGCAGCACTGGAGAATAGCGTGTGAGGATGTTTCGAGGGAACTTTAGCGCAATACAGAAGCTGCTGTGTTTCTGTTTGTGTACGGCACTCGGCCATGGTGAATGTTTTTGATGCATTGCCATGAATCGTACCTCTGTGTTCTACCACCTTGTGGAGCATACATTTGCAACGTATCTCTAGTTATGTGGGCTCGTTTGTAGTTTCCCATGGCAATACGTGTGTTCGATCGTGTTCGATGAACGCATGCCTTGCTGCCCTATCACGCAGTGAAGCTTGCTCATGTAAATTTCCAGGGGCTTAGGCAGTCTCTCTTTCACGCTCTCGGATCTGGTTCTTGATCTGGGATCGGCGCTGCAGGCTGTACACCAAGCCTTCACCGCACCGCTATATGAAGGAGGGCACCACTGGACCCGGATGCACAGCATACATCACGCTATCTATTAAACTCGCGGTCATCAAGTATCTTACGTTGTTGGCTGGAGCACTACTGCCCTTAGCGGGACCCTATCGACTGTGCCAGTCTATCCTGGCTGTGGTCCACGGTGGAGCCCAGTTGCGTCGTGAAGTCTCAAAAAGTGCACGATGAGCAGTATCTAGAGCTGAAGCGGGAGCATACAGAGTTGGTGAAGCATATGCAGTCTTCGCTTGTGCGGCATGAGCTATGGCAGCTGTTGTGCCTGGCTCTGCCGGCCATTGTGACATCATGTAGCACGATGGCAATGACGGCAACAGATCAGGCACGCTTCCATGTGTATTACATTTCTCGTGACTGTTTGTCTGTGTGGCATGCGGCGAGGTTGCGTGTAGTGCCCGCAGCGTGTCTGGCAGTGAGCCAGCGCTGCCCTGGCGGTGCCAGTGATCCTTCGCTGGCACTTCCAACCCGGAGCGTATCCGCTGCACTGTAGCGCGCTTGCACACACGATTGATTCCCAACCTTTGACGCGACAGTTTCAATTTCATGCATGTGTCCCAGGCCATCGCTGCTGGGATGGCCTGTTAATGCAACCCATGGCATCCAGCGCTAACATTGGTATGTGCGCTGGTATGTGCAGATCATTGTGGGTCACCTCGGCAGGGATGCTCTGGCCGCCGCATCGATCGGAAACACCTGGTACAACCTGATGTTTTACTTTCAGGTGCCGCTATGCCCACATTCATGTGGCTAAGGCTGGGTGCAATTGCTCCTGACGCTTTGCAGCAGACTTGCACATCCCTCATGGCACAGATTCAGTGCCATTGCGCAGGCCCGAGCCCAGCGGTTAGGCGCAGGTCACAACCATTGCCCATGCACGCACTCAGAACGAGTCCCAGATTGGGGGCAGGCGCTGCCCACCACAGGCAATCGCACCGACGGCCCCGAAGGCATGTCGTTGCGATGTTGTTGCAATATCCGGCACACGCTGCAGCCAGCCTTTGCCATTGACCTATAGTTGCAATGCTGTCATCACAATAATCACATCGATCATTCAAACGCAGTATGCCATGGCCCGCCCACACCATGCGGGTGCCGCTCGTGCATGGTTCAGACCTGCGTAGGTACCCTTCTACCAGATATCATATGCGTCCACACCCACTGGGAGAATCGCTTGCAGCACCACGTATACACACAGCACAAGCAAGCTTGAGGCAGCAGCAATGTGTTGTATTCTACTGCACTGTATGCGTACTGCTCTCAAACCCCCCCTTCCCCCCCCCCACACCCCCCACGCGCCTCCCCACACACCTCTTGACCATGCCCCTGATGTTGCAGCTCGGTTTCAGCAGCGCGTTCGACACGCAAGCCTCGCAGGCCTTCGGCGCAGGCGACATGCATGCCGTGCATGCGTGTCTGTTGACTGCGCTGGTTCTTGGAGTCGTCGCGGGGCTGCCGATGGTGGCGGGGCTGCTCGCGACGCGGCCGGTGGCGGCGCTGCTGTTCCAGCAGCCGCCCGCCGTGGCAGCGCAGGCCACACGCTTCTGCATTCGGCTCGTCCCTGGCGTCATCCCCCAGGCACGCGCCTCCCCCCTGCCTTGCCCGCCTCCAGCTGGAATATCTCTTCCCTTTTGTATCTACGCCATTGTCTGCTGCTTAGGGGCATGCCACATCAGGCACTTTTTCGGGGACATGATTCGCTTTTTCGGGAACGTGTGGGCCAAAAAGTTGTTGGCTTCATGTGGCATGCCCGTTACCATACAGTCCAGGGTTCCATGGTGGTGCCGCACAGCTGCGCACTGCGGGCCCGCAACTGCCCTGCGCTTTGCATGCGGCTGTGCTGGCATCGTCCCGCCGCTGCGACTGTCAATCTGCCGCACCTGCGGCCACATGTGGCACGCTGTGTACTGACGCGGCGTGCTGTGCAGCTGCTGGGCCTGCAGCTGATCAAGTTCCTGCAAGCCCAGAACCAGATGGCCGCCCCCGCCGTGCTCTCCGCTGTCGCCGTCCTCGTCAACATCGGCCTGAATCTCCTGTTTGTCCATCACTACGGCTTCCTCGGCGCCCCCCTAGCCACCACCGTCTCCCGCCTCCTCTTCTGTGTCGCCGCCGCCGCCCTCGTCATCTACGACCTGCTGCGCGCGCCGCGCCGCGCCGCGCCGCTGCAGCCACGCAGCAGCACCTCTTCCGTCGACGAGCCGCTACTACCCGCGCACGACCGTGCTGCGCATGCTGGGTCATCGGATCACAGCACGCAGCAGCTAATAGATGCCGGAGGCAGCGGGGGACTGCCGGACCGCAACATGGTGTGTGGCGCGGAGCTGGCGAGCGCGGCTGTGGGCGGCCACATCGGGGTGATTCCGACGCCACAGCCAAAGGGGCCCCTGCTGTATGAGGCAGAGGCAGCGGGTGGGGCTGCAGCGGACGCGGGCGGGCAGGGCAAGATGCATGTGGCAGTCACAGAAATCGTGCGGAGGGGCATGCGCCGGCAGGCGCTGGGCAGCTTCCTGCGGCTCGCCATTCCAGGGGGCCTCATGGTGGCCATGGAGATGAGTTCGTTCGACGTGACGACGGCATTCGCCGGCCTGCTGGGCGTCGTGCCGGTGCGTCACCACCGCCACAGCACGCCTGGCGTGTGGACAGAGCCGCTCGCGCCATCATGCGCGACTCCTTTTTCGCACGACGTATCTCTGCCAGTTGTGCGGCAGCAGCTTCAATGGCCAGAAATTGTGATGCTCATACACGCCCAATGGCGAGTCGAGTCAGGAAGGGGCGTGCTGTGCTGTGCTGCAGATTGACGCGCACGTCACGCTCCTCACGGTGATCACCTTCAACTTCATATCCTTCCCCTTCGGCATCGCGGTCGCGGCCACCATCCGCGTCGGCAACATGCTGGGTGCGGGGCGCCCGGAGTCAGCGCGCGCCGCCGGCTGGTGCGCGATCGTGCTGGGCGCTGCGTCGATGGCGGTGTGTGCTGTGTCCATCAGCACGCTGCGGGTGCCGCTAGCAGCGCTCTTCGTCGACGACGCCGCCGTCGCGCGCATGCTGTTCACCATCCTGCCGCTCGGCGCTGCGTCGGAGGTCTTTGACGGCGTCATGGGCACCTGCCAGGTGCGCTTCAATTCCGACGCTTTGACGTTCCCTCTCCGCTGTGGACGTCCTTCTGCCGTCCGCCCGTGACGAGTCCAGCCCCACCACTTAAATGCACTTGCCACCGGCCGCTGTGGGCATGCATGGGCGCTGCTGGCAGTGTGAGAAACATGCCACGTCTCCCTGTGCCTGTGGCCAGGCGCCTGCTGGGTTCTACTCACTTTGGTGTGGAGCTCGGCACTGAGAACCGTGTCTCTCACTTAGAGTGCTCGCCAAAGCTGCTGAGTGCTGCGAGTGATGCCACACAACCTCCTGAGATAGCTCAGCCTTGACTTGCATTGACATGAGGTAGCTCTAGCTTTGACGTCTGAGAGATGTCCATGGGCTGAGGAACTGCAGCACCCGCCTGTCACCGGCCTGTACCAGTGCTACTCCAGGGTTCGGCATGCACAGCGCGCACAGCAGGCACATCTGCAGTTCTCATGCATCTTCAGTCGTCACGAACAGGGGCTCAGCCGGAGAGCGGCCGTCACGCAGCCATGATCGACCACAGCCATGGTCGAGCGTGTGCAGGGCGTGCTGCGGGGAGCTGGCAAGCAGGTGCGCATCCTGCAGTACAACCTCTTCGGCTTCTGGGGCGTCGGCGTCACCACCGGCGCCGTGCTCACGTTTGGCCTCGGCAGGGGCCTGCGCGGCCTCTGGGTCGGCATCCTGTGCGGCATCTGCTCAACAGCCGTCATGAACTTCTGCGCCTTTTACCGCCTCGACTGGGCCGCTGAGGCGGCCGCAGCACGCGGCACAGTGGATCGCAATGGCGGTGGTAGCGCCGCCGGGTCCGGTGGCAACGGGCACTGCAGCGAGGATGAGGGCGTGCTGAATGGGCAGGAGCATGAAGCTGCGTGTGCTGCGGCTGCTGAGCGTGCTGCGGATGCTGCTCTGCGGTGTGGGGATGATGTGCATGTGATCAATGAGATCTGACCATGTAACAGCGGGTGTACATCGGGGTGTCTGATATGCAGCGGCAGAGTTGAGGTGGTTGGATACGACGGACTAGTTTTGTTTTCTGAATGCAGCAAGATCCGCGTTGGGCCGGGTGTACAAACCGGGTGTACAGAGCGAGTTGAGTGCATCGATTTTGGTGATCGATTGCCTGCACAGGCGACCAATCGCCAGCGTGGCATGAGGTGCGACACTGGGGGGCGAAATGTGATTACAGTCCAGACGTGAAACAAGGTGCAGAAGTTCGTGCTACCATTCGTGTGGACATCTCTGTGAGTGAATGCATGGCTGCTCGCACAAGGGCAGAATTCGTCAGCAGCGACTCATATCGCGGCGCATATCGAGGGCCGGCCGTGTAAACACTAAACATATGGTCCAATCCGACCTGGCTGCGCTTGCACATTACAGCACCTGCTTCATACAGAATACAGTACAACATGCATTACAGTCCGTTTGTCATCAGCCTGCATCGTCAGACAAGCATCCACGGCCCTGCCAGCACTTGCTGCAATGAAAACGTCCACAGTGTCAACACCAGCCACGGCTGCCTTCCAAGCATCTCCGAGGTGTGTCCAGCAGCAGAACCGTGCCGGCCGGCTAGTCATCATCAGCATCTTTCGAAACACCTCATTGTCAACCGCTCAAAACCACACGACAGGAGGGACAGCAGGTTTGGCCAGTGACACCACCAGCGCGCTGTGCGACCAAGGCAATGCCGGGAGTAATCAGTGCACACCCTCGACGATGGCAACGAGGGGTCGGCCGTCAAACGTGCGGCCCTGCAGCGCCGCAGCGGCGCGCTGCGCGGCCTCCAGCGACCGGTAGCACAGCACGACGTCCCCCTCCCACTCTGCATTCCCTCCTGGGGCACCACCATCCGTGCCGTCCACCGCCGGTAACGTGTCGGCCATTTCCACGTCGCCGCCTGGCCCGGCCGCAGCCGCTGATGCGGCCGCCGTCTCTGGAGGCGCGGGCAAGGCTGCTGCAGCCGCGGAGATGGGGTCCCCTGGCATGCGCACGGCGAGGAGGTCGCCGTAGCGGCGGCCCACGGCGGCGATGTCATGCTGCAGCTCCGCGGCCTGCACCTCCACCGCAGCACGGCGCAGCATGCCCTTCAGCCGGACGCCGGCGCTGTCTCCCTGCACATGCATGCGGATAATACGGCATGGTAAGCTAGGAGCTTCTCAAGATGTGTTTGCGGCGTTACGGCGTACTGTTCGTTGTGCGCGTCACCGTGCTGTGCCTGCTGTGCTCCGCCACTCAGACGGGTGCAGGCAGAGAGCATGAGTGAGCAGGGAGGCGCCGTGGCCAGCAGCGGCCTGCAGGGCATGCATGTGGGCCGGTCGGGCAGCTGCTATAGCATGCTAGCAAGTCAAACGCAATTGCTGCGCTCTATTATGGGAATCAGACACACTGGCACAAGAATTGCAGGCACGGACAAAAACCAAGTATGGGAATTACAAACACCCGGGCTCTTGGGGGAAACAGAATAAGAAAAGAAACCAAAGCTGTGATACAGGAACCAAGCGGTGAGGGTGGGGAGGGGGGTAGGGGGGGGGGGGGGGGCTGCGCACGGAGGTGGCGGCTGCAAGGAGGTGGGCTTCGTGCTCCTCCTCCAGCGCCTGAAGCGTGTTGACCACCTCCACCGGCGCCGCCATGCGCGCTGCCACCACAGGGTGGCCGCCGACGCGCAGCGTGTTGAGCGAGCGCAGCACGGCGTCCAGCGACGCAACTGCCGAGATGTCCACGACAGCCGCCCGCGCTGCCGGCCGCTTCGGCTTGGCAGCCGTCGCATCCTGCACGGGCACGGTCACGTGTAGCCACTGCTATTCATGTAGCAACTATTGCACCCGGAAGCACATGCATGCGCTTTGATGTTGGGACGTGTGCACCCGGGTGGGGGGACGCGCTGCGAGTGCTGCCGTGGCTGGCGCGGCCAGCGTACGGGTAGGGCATACGGCCGATGGCGAGTCACTCAGAGCTGCAGTGGCGCCTCTCTCGGCAAGCCGGGCAAACCTTGTTCAATGCTAACTTACAGCTCCTGGATAGGGCTTGCATGCGGCGTGGCCATTCAACCGCTACACGTGGGCTGCGCCCGGGCGGCCATTCAACCACGGCATGGAGCCAGGGCGGGCTGCAGGCATGGGCTGGCGCAGTAGAGGTGGGACTGCTCTCATGTGAACTGCAGGGAGGGCGCACCGTAGCTGCGGGGTCGACAGTGGCGGAGGCGGCAACGGCGAGGGGTGCGCCGGCGGCGTCGAGGTCCATGATGGTCGCGGCCATGACGCCCGGCACGGCCTGCAGCGCGCTGCGCACGCTGTCCGCCGGCATGTCGGTCGGCAGGCGGTCGGCGAGGGCGCGCGTGGGGAAGTTGTTGAGCAGGTCGACGACGATCGCAACGCGCTCCCGGTTGACCTTGTCGCGCTGCGGCTCCACATGGCCCAGCTGCCGCGCCTGCACATGCTGATGGATCTTAGACACGGCACCACAATCACATGTACATTTGCGATGTGCATGACATTCGTAGTATAGTGACTGCATGCCAGAATCACCACATGGTCCACAGTGTGCTGCAGGGAGCGTGGCAGAGAGGCACAGCCGTCCACCATGCGCTGCAGAGAGGGGGGCGGGCGTACCTTGGCGAGGTCAAAGGTCGGGGGCCGCTGGAAGCGGAGGCGCATGCCGCGGCACATGAGGCCGTCGAGCGCAAACGCGTTGGCTGTGTCCGCGGGCGTCGCCAACTCGATGTGTGCGGAGCGGTCCGCCGCGCGCACCGACGCGCCGATGACGGGCGGCCCGGGCGCCGTCGAAAGGCCCGCCGCACGCATGGCGCGGTTGAGCAGCCTCTCCAGTTCCGGCACGGAGACCGAGACCGGCGCGCCTGTGATCTGGAGGCGCCGCGCGTGCAGGTGTGGCTGCACGCATGGGGGGGGGCATCAGCCGCTGTACCATGGCATCGTACCACGACCCATGCACAGCAAGGAAGCAGGGTGTGGGGCTGACGCACCAGAGCAGGGGGTGGCTTTTTCTTGGGTGTGGGTGCTGCGGGTGGGGTGGCCTCCGGGGGCGCAGCAGCGGGTGGGGCTGCAGCCGGGGGGGTCGAGCCGGTGGAGTCCAGGGGAGGACCGCTTGGTCGCGCGTCAGTGTTAATGCCGTTTCGATCTGCTGGTGGGGTGGCCGCCGGCGGAGTCGGTTGTGGCAGGGATGCCGGTGGGGGCCGGACAGCAGCCGCGGGCTGGTGTGGCGGTGGGGTGGCAGAGGGTGGAGGGGCTGCGGCCGGCGGCCCTGCCCGGCCGTCCGCCGGCGGCCCGCCCTCGGACATGTCCCAGCCGCGGCGGCGGCGCTGCGTGGCCTGCTGCGCATGCGGCGACCGCGAGCGGCTGGGCAGGTCCTGCGGTGGCATCGCGTCCATGTGCCGCGGCGGAGACGCGCTGCGGGCGGGTGACGTGCGGGATGGAGGGAGCGGGGAGGCGCTGCGGCGGCGCGACGAGGGGCTGCGAGGGGGACTGCCGCTGCCACGCATGTGGATGTCGGACCGGGGGTCCCTCAGCGGAGTGCGGCTGCGCTGCGGCGCGGGGGAGGGTGACCGGGAGGCGGGGGGGCCCCTAGAGGAACTGCGGCCCCATGCTCCGGCAGAGCGCATGCTACCGACGGCGCCGCGGCCGCGGGGTTTTGAGGGGGATGCGTGCGCGGAGTCGTGCTGCGGGCGCGCACCGCTGGGGCTGTACTGCCGGTGCGGGGAGGAGGCGCGGCGGGAGGGTGACACGTCAGCGCGCGCGCCACGCCACGCTGACCTGCCGATGTCGTCGCTGTCGCGCGAGATGCTGCGCTGCCGCGCGCTGCCGTGCGGCGGCTCAGCAGCGGTTGCGGGCGATGCGGAGCGGCGGTGAGGCGGGTGCGCACGGCGGGGGCTGTGAGCAGCATAGGAGTGCCTGTGTGCGATGCCAGCGCGGTCCCCGGAATGTGAGCGCCCGCCGGGCGCGGCGTGCACGTTGCGGCGGGGCGGGGACGCGGTGTACCGTGCGGGGGAGGACGAACGCGGCGGGCGTCGTGACGGGGCGGAGGTGTTGTGTCGGCCGGGGCTGTGAGACCAGGGGCCGCCGCTGCTGCGTGCTGCGCCTTGCCGCGGTCCCGGGGAGGGGGTGCGGCTGCGCCGCGGCTGCGCGTGGGCGTTGCTCTGACGGAGGTCCCGGGAGACGTCACGAGCGGGGCGGCGTGGCGGTGAGTCGGGGGGGCGCTGGTGGCGTGGGGGGCTGCGCGGTGGGCCCCAAGCTTGAGGGGGGGGATATGGCATGTAGCCTGACGGGGGCGCCTGAGGCGGCCATGGCGCTCGCTCCCGGAAACGTAGGTCCCCGCCCGCAGAATGCCGTCGCGGTGAGCCATGGTAAACAGGGTGGCGTGCGGGTGCGCGCGTGCTGTACAGCTGAGGCGACCCTCGGGCAGGGCTGAGGTGGTGAGCTGGTGCAGGCGAATGGCAGGGGCGGGCGACTTCTGCTCGGAGGCGTTTCTGTTTGGGATCGAGCGATGGTGAGCGGGAGGCGACAGGGGATGCGACGACGCGGCCGGGAGGGCTTCGGGATGCACGCGCGCGGAACCGGCGCTTGGCGGCGGCCCCGGGGCCAGCGGGGCTGGACTGGGCAGCTACTGCTGCGATGTCATCCTCATCATCGTCTTCCGAGAGGTGGCGGCGTGCGGCGCGTTTGCGTGTGTCTGATGGGGGTGGTCTGTTGTCTGCCGGGGGCTGGCGGGCTGGAAGCGGCGGTGCTGGTGCTGGTGAACGGGGCGGGGGGGACTTTGACATGGACTGGATCGCCAGCTCCGGCCGATGGGCCTTGGAGCGCGGTGGTACATGCGCTGATAGCCGTGGGGGGGACGGGCTGGCGCTGTGGATGATGGCTGGTTTTCGTGTGTCTACATTATGGCTGGCGTGCTTGCTTGGAAAAGAAGTGGGCGGAGCTGGCCGCGCTACAGGCTTTTTGTTTGGCTTGACTGGCACCAGGCGATCATCGATGTCACTGTCATCGTCTGATTGTGAGAGAAGACCAGCGTTGGGAGCTTTCTTCGGCATTGGCCTGGATGGAGGCGTGGTTCTTGGTGGAGGGGAGTAAACTGGTTTTCGCTTCCTTGGCGGGGGAGAGGCAGGCCTCCGCGGGGAAAGGGATCTAGGTAATTCTGCAAACAAATATGACGATCGTTGCAGGCACGTGTTTACGTGCTGCTACAGTTCTGCATGGAAGGCAGACAAGCACAGCGACGTCAGGCTCCGGACTGCAAGGCAGGAAGAGGCACGCGCACGTGGAGAGCCTGACGTAAGCCGTCGCTCTAAATGCGCAGGATACGCTGGAACAGGTTCCGGTATGCCGGCCTCAGGCGATGCATCTGTGGCTATGTCCTCTGGAGGTGGACTTGATGCGAAGACTGCTTCAGCACGAGGTTGACCATCGCCACGCCAGCTTGCCTGCTTCGTCAAATGGGGTGATTTCTGTCCCTGCTGAGATGACCTGGCTACAAGTCTGCTTGCGAGGTTGCTCTTCTGCGTACCCAGAGCCAGTTTACGGCCTCCTTGCAGCACGGAGACGTTAGGTTTAGGCGCACGCGGCTTGGGTGGCTCCGGGGTGGCCTCCCGCTGTACCTCGACACGTGCAGGAGCTTCAGGTACGGGAGGGTTTGGATGTGCTACTGGGGGTATGTACGGCACAGGTGGTGGTTGATATACTGTCGGGATGGGCGCTGGTGCCAGCTGCGGCGGTGGAGAATAGTACACTTCAGGCTCAAGACCAGGAGGAGGTGGTTCGTCCATCGACAGTGATTTTCGGGTATTCGAGAGCTGACGATCGCTTCAAACTATCTAAGCGGGTTGATGTCCGACTGACTTGCAGTGCAATACAAAAGCAAATTGATATCGCAGTGCGTGCTTGGACTGTAAACAAGCAAACATTAGCATAATGTCGCTTCCTACTGCTGTGACGAATTAGTTTTGTGGCACCTGTGTGTAGAACAACCATGGCAGGTCGAATGTGTCACTATCCATGCATGGTCACTTCGTCTGGATGCGCATGCTGCCGCAGCACTGCGCGAATTTGCAAATGCAACGTTTATTTCACACGCTGGATCGATAATGTAGGCTGCGTACAAATTGCCGTCCCTGCTACACCAACCATGCAAGCGTGTGGAGTTTGGAAGATGTGTACAGCTCGTGTCTAGCATTTGACACAATTCGCCCCCAGCAGTGCGGTTGACCTTCTCCATGTAATCGAACATGCAGAAGAACTGGTAAAATGCGGCCATGATCACCTCCAACGTACTACGGCTGACGTCCACGTCAAGCCAGCCCCAAATCCAGCAAGGGCCAGCACATCTTGGTCCTTGATCTTGCCCGACCTTACCGCCTCGTCTAGCGCAATCGGCACAGATGCTGCGCTTGTGTTCCCATACTCTGCCAGATTGCTGATCACCTGCATGATTTTAAACTGTGCCGGATCGTCACAATCTGCAGCACAGTCATGCAAACCATGCCTGGAGCGCTGCACTATTCGCTGGGGCCCAGTACCACACACTACACCATCAAACCAGTGAGACTCACATTGGCAGAGCAATATCGGCCTCATCTAGTTGCAATGGCTGCCCTGTGCAAGCCGTGCTTGTCAGTGGCTACAAGGGGTGCAACTGCGTACATGTTGAGATCTAGTCGCCCAAGCCATCTATATAAACCTCAATGCACAATCGGCAGTGGAAAGGCGCCTTGATTCTAGCTGAGTAGGTTAGATCCGAGGGCGACGTTTTTTATGCTGGCAGCAGGAAACGGGTGCAGGTGTGTGGGATGGATGTGGCATGCAGGCTGCAAATGAGCACACCTTTTCAGGTGCAATCTGCAGCTTCTTTGCAGCACTATCAAGGATGCGCTGGTTCGCCTGGTGCATGACCAGCCAGTCGATGTCCTCCCCGGCCAGGCCCGCACTGGCCAGCGCCTTGCGCAGCGTGTCCGGCACAGCCTTCACCGCAAACCGGAACACTTCTTGGCCATTCATGTAAATGTTATGAAACGCGGTGGAACCGCTGCGTGCGTCACTGTCGCCGTCGGGCTTCGAGGAGCCTGCGCCCTGGATGGGCGCGTTGAGGTGGCAGGCACCGCCACCGTCTGAGTGCATGTCATACGCCAGCATCGCATCCGGGGCCCCGTCGGCACCTGCTGACAGCAGCACTGCTCCGGCGCCATCCCCGAATAGAATGCATGTCCCTGCATTGTGTGCTCAGTCATGACAGGTCAGGTGCAGACCCACTCATGTGAACTCCCTGTCAATCAGCAGGTCAGAAAAAAAAAAAAGTGACTGGCCGATGGCATGAGCATCCGTGTGCAGCAATGCAATGCCATCCGTAGAAAGCACAGGTAGGCATGTAGGAGGTGCAGCTCGTGAGGTACAGCCGAATAGACTTACTGGGTTGTGGTTTGCATGCACAAAGCTGGGCATGGGAAGTATGATGAATCATAGGGCACACCTCGATCGTTCCAGTCTACGTATCTGCTGAGAGCATCTGCTCCTATGACTAGAATGTTCTTTCTGGCTCCGGTGTGAATGAACTGCGAGGCGGTGATCAGCCCGAGCACGAAGCCCGAGCATGCAGCTGTCAGGTCAAACGCGATAGCGTCCTCAACACCCAATTCTCGCTGTACCTGCACGGCAACGGCTGATGTTGTACAGTGTTTTCAGTACTACCTGGTCACGTGTAAGGACTAGGTTACAGCTGCGAAGCTGTGCCGGAAGGACGCACTGATGTTGCTGATCCGAATAAGTCTTCTGGACTGGATGTTGACATGATAATCATGTCAACATCTGCCACACTCACTCCAGCCATATCAAGGGCTTTCTTACAGCTTTCTGTTGCATGGCTAACGAGCGTGTCGTCGCTGCCCAAGACATGGCGTTTTCGTATGCCCGTTCGTTGTGAGATCCACTCGTCGTTCGTCTCCACGATCTTGGCCAGGTCGTCATTGGAAAGCGTTGTCTTAGGAATTGAACTTCCCACCCCGAGTAGAGCGCAAGATGCTTGCGCATGCGCTTGCACCCTCCGCGCTGCACTCCTGCTCAGTCGCGGGCCAGACTGTAAGCAGCGACGCGCCATGCGTGCCTGGCACCCACACTCACGCCCCATGCTGCTGTAGAGAATGGTTGCACTCAGCAGTCAGGCTACAATCGACAGCATCTGCAGGCTTGCAACAACGTATAGAAGCGAATCACACGACGTTTCGCCTGCAAATCAGCTCGACCTGTGCCCAAACGCATTAGATTGACATCAACCTATCATCATCATACAAGCATCCACTGTCTCACCATATCTGCGAGCTGGTCCTGAGCCTGCAGCTGCCACACCCTAACCAAGCTACCCGCGTTCCTGGTGCGATGCTGATGCATGACCAGACACGAGCTGCGCGCGACATTGCCACCGTTTCTGGGGCATTCCAGGCATGCTGTGATGTTCTCTCTGGCCGAATGGTGCCAGTTGGCCTTCATGTAGCGATTGCACGCAGCTTAGACGCCGTGTTCTGTGTTCTCGGATACTGTCAGACTCCACACCGCGAAAGCCAACGTGTATGCTCCAGCCCCAGAATGCACGTGCACGCGATTTCACGACGACGCCCCAAACGTTGACGTCTGCAATGTGAATCGAGCTCTTGTTATCCTGTTGGGCATTTTTCTGGGCAATCTTCTGGACAGCGCAGGTATCTCGAGATAGGGGATGCAAAACCGATGCACCCGCACAAGCCAGAATTTCATGTCAGGCATACCGCCCACACGCATCACCAGGCCAGACATAGAGCTTACAGTCATGATCGGGCAATAGAACAGCATGCCACAACGATCCATGTGATCATGTGCTCGGTTGGTGTGCCACAGCTGTCATTGTGTATCCTTGCAGATCCAATGTAGTCACCAGCATGCATTCTGCACCTGAGGTGCCGCTCGTCTTCGTACAACCAAGCGATGGGCGAATGGATGCACTCAGAAAGACAAAGCCTACCGTGCGCTTGAAGCAATCAGCTGTCTTGAACAGTGACCTCGTCGTGTTTACCACTTGCATGTAGACGGCTGCCCCAGCCGAAGCACATGTCACACATGTGGCACATGCTTTCAAACAATTACAGATTTGCAGCCAGTCAGTCTGGCTGACTCCAGGATGATCATAGCAAGCAATCAGCTGGCAGCTTGCAAAAAAATGCACAAAAGAATCGTGCAAGCCTGCCAGTACAGAGGCCTCAACACCAAAGAATCGCAGCCATGCGCGGTGAGGCTCATACCCGAGGAGGTGGTGCACACAGTTCAAGCAGGCTGGCGTGCCAGGTCCCCACATACACTGCCCCTGTGCCTCACAGGAAATGGCGCTGTGCAGCACCGCTTTCGCTGGATGCATCCGTCCGGGCGGCGACGTCAGCCCGAGTCCGGACGCGGCCCCCCGCAGCGGCCTCCCACAGGTCGTCACATGGATGCCTTTCCACGGGCGGAGTCGAATTTTACGTTTTCCATCGATGTGAGCACGTTCTGGACCAGGGCGTGGGTTGCGCGCACGCCGGCCGGCCCCGCAGCCTCGTTCACGGCGTTGGTGATCTCCAGCACGGTCATCTCCCGACCAGCGTCTGCACAGCAGCCTCTCCAGCCTTACCCCCCGGCAAAGGCATGGTGCAATGCATTGCAATGTCACGTGTGCCACATGCGACAATCAAGTTGGACAGGCCACATTCCGCATGCAGTGGACCACAGCATCCCCATGGGCTGCACTCGACATGCCAGAGGCGAAAGCATGCAAATCTTTGCTTTGCGAAACATTCGGCACCGCCATGGAGCCTTCGGCAACACCGGTCGTGCAAATCTAAGACATCGGGGTGCAGGCTACAGTAACGAGCACACGGCATTGATGCAGTGTGGCCACATGTGGCAGAGCATGTGCAAGCCCGATGCACCATGCACCACCCACCCACACCATGCAATCACACATACATGTTTACACCACTCGTGCACTGGCTCGGAGCCCCTCTCTATGTAGGTGCACATACACCACAGTGCACAGCAGACACGTGGCCGAGAATGTGCCAGGGGGGAAGTGCGTCAATAACTTTTAAGAAGCGCACCGACGAGGAGCTCGGCGATGGCGGTCGCGAGGTGGCGCCGCATCTCGCGGTCGAGCGCGCCCACGCCCGAGTATAGCTTGTCCATGTCAATCATGCCCGTGCGGTGGTCCATGGCGCTCTGCTGCATCGACACCTTCATCAGCCGGACAGCCTCGGCCACGTGGCGCTCTGCGACGTCCTCCTGCAGCTCGAGCCGCGCCAGCGACTCTGACAGCCGCACGAGCGACTCCAGCTGCCGTGGCGTCGCGCTGATGACGTTCCTGCACCCACAAGACTGGTGCTTGCGGCGCCGTCACAAACGGGGTGCAGTCTCCAGGAGTCCCGGACAGCGTGTGCGCAGGGAATCTGTGGTAAGAGTGCCACAGATGGGCAGCTGTAGCCTGCGACTGCCGCACTCAACAGCAATCGTTTTGAGTGCATCCCAACGCAGCCCAATCACCACTGCCGGCGGGCTGCATGAGATGCAGGCGCCATCATGGCAGATGGAGTCAGCATGGGGGAACACTTTTCACGTGGCAAACAGGCGATCCCAGCTCTAGTGCGGTGTACTAGCAGCGTTCGGGCCCAGCATGCAGGGCATGCCGAAGCCCGGCTATGGCACAATGGACTGACAGCTGACGCAGAGCCAAGGCATGCAAGGACCACACCTGTTGAGGGCACCGGTGGGGTCCTGCCCAGCCATCCGCATCTCGAGGTAGCTCTGCGCCAGCAACGCGACCGCCTCGTCCCCGAGCCGCGGGTGGACCTTGTTCCGAGCAAACGCGATGTACTCCTTCAGGGTGTCAATCGGAATGGCCGCCCGCGTCTTTTCCGGCTGCGTCTCCCAGTACAGGGACGCCAGATGCCGCGCCAGGCGCTGGTCATGCGTTGCGTCCGCCTGCAGCAGCAGAGCGTCCACTGTCATGCTGTCAACAGAGCTGCGTGGTGCACTTGCCATGGCCGATGGTCACAGGCAAGGCCCAGAGTTTCTTGAGCAATACCGGAGGTCTGCCAGTCGCTTTTGCTTTCAGGACGCAGATGACAGAGTGGACCAGATGGGTGTGCAAGGAGCTGGCTTCCACAGCCTCATAAAGTGTTCAGTGTAAATTGAACTGTGTGCAGCTAGATGGGTTCCGCGTTGCCATGGCTCTGCTAGGCAGTCTCGAGAGACAGTCTCACGAGAGTCTCAAGAGACAGTCTCACGAGAGTCTCAAGAGACAGTCTCACGAGAGTCTCAAGAGACAGTTTCAAGAGGCAAGGAGAGATGGTGGCGTACCTTGTCCAGGAGGAGGTACACGAGGTCAAAGCGACTGAGCAGGGAGGGTGGCAGGTTGATGTTCTCCACTATGGAAGCCCGAGGGTCGTATCTGGAGGTGCGGGGGTTGGCCGCAGCGAGGACGCTTGTGCGAGCATTGAGAGTGGCGATGATACCGGCCTTTGCGACTGACACCGTCTGCTGCTCCATGACCTCATGCAACTGCACAGCGCCATACAGCTTTTCAACAACAATCACATTGATCATGGATAGCAAACACATGGATAGCTAACACATGGATAGCAAACACATGGATAGCAGGGCCGGAAGGTTGCAACGGTTTCAGCATCTAGAAAGCTGCTCTTGACAACGTGCAGGTGGGTGATGCACAGGCTGTGTCTGTCATCATGAGAACGGCGTCATTCAGCAGGAACAGCGAAGCGTGCATGGACCAATCAGTATGGCAGTGCTCTGCATGCTACACCCCAGTGACTGCAGAGGCAACATGAAGCAGGCATACAGCTGGCTGCTCGAGGAGCCACTCACCATCGCACGAGCTCCGTCGGACATCTTATCAAACTCGTCGATGCAGCAGATTCCTTGATCGGAGAGCACCAGGGCGCCGCTCTCAAGGACGTGCTCCCGGCTCTCGTGGTCCTTCGTGACGTACGCTGTCAGACCGACTGCACTGGAGCCACGGCCACTTGTGTACAAACCACGTGGCGCTACCTTGTGCACATATGTCAGCAGCTGCGACTTGGACACACCAGGGTCGCCCACCAGCAGGATGTTGATCATGTTGCGTGCCTTGACGCCTTCCTGCACCCACTCAACCCTATTGCATCCCAAGTCAATGCCTCTGGCTGTGCTTGCACCTGCAGTACCGACCAGCAGACAGCATGCATGGGACTGATGTCTGACAACAAGGTTGGATTGTACCTTCGTCGCTGCACCAAAGAGCTGGCAAAGGATGCCTTTCTTGACGTCATCCATCTCCCAGATTGATGGGGCAAGGGACGCAGTGAGCTGCTCGTACACATCAGGCTGGCGGCCGAGGCGTACGAGCACGTCCTCTCGAGACTGCAGGTTCACACGGAGCAGGTTGTTCAGCGCAAACGGATCCTGTGTGTCCACCGCCATCTCCTGCAACACAGGTTGTGCTTAGCCCCTGCATCATGGTGGTCGGCCAGGGGTGCCACCTTGACAGCGGGGCCACAGTGCGTGATGTGATTCAAGCGGGCATGAGATTGGGCCGTGCCAGCTCACGGGGTGTGATGCAGGGGGTTCGCGGCAAAGCCACACCTGTGAGCCGACCTCACTGCCAGCGGGCGATCGAGGGGCTGCAGGCGTGCCTGGCATGTCATCAGTGGGACGCATCTTGCCAGTGCCGCTGAAGATGACCTCCTTCTGTTCATGTGCAACGTGCAGCACAGTGATGTAGGTGCGCAGGACTGAGTTCACCATGCGCATGCGTGGATTCGCGCGCACAGTCATGCCCTTGTACATTCCTGCATGCTTTTCAACATGACGTGGAGAAATCCGTAGGTGGATTAACAGCCACAATTGCTACATACAAAGCATGCCGTTGTGGACAAGTCTGGCTGTCACAACCTGGGAGCAATAGATCCGTGCGTTGTGGATATTTGTCAGGCGCGATGACACTGCAATTGGCCCTGTGTGGTCGCACGCAATGACACTACAATTGGCCCTGTACGGTCGCACAAGCTGCAGATGCAGCTCGAGGATGGTGTCAGCTCACCCTGCAGCGAAGTTTTCGCATGTGCTGCACCCAGTCCTCAGCCTGCTGAATGCACTTGCCCCATGACAACCCGCAGAGTGGAACGACAGGGCAATGCACTGAAGCGCACCAACAATGGTAACACGGTCACCAGGACGGACAAAGTCCACCAGTGCATCATACACAAAGGCCGTCACCGCGTGCGGAGTTTCGCCTTCCGGAATGAGATTGGGGGACTCTTGGATCTTGATAAGCTGCTTATCTGAGTACAGGCTCTCATTGTGGATGAGCTTCATCATGTGCTTGGCAGAGCAGTCGTGGCTGGCACACTGCACTGGATGTGACACCTTGCCACCCTCATTCGGTGCCCACACTGATCGCCCGCATTTCTCACACGAGAACTTTGCGACTCTGCAAATCAGGTGTCCCTCAGGCTAGCACATTTGCATGTGCCCTCCTACAGGTGTGCACGGCAAGTGGCAGATGAGTGCGCTGCATCTGAGCAGTACACACAACGGCATGCCTGTGAAAGGCAGATATGCGTGCTGTAAGGAAGCGCGCCGCAAGTCTGGCATCACGTTGGACACCCGGGTCACCAGGCCATCGACCTGCACTAGAGCCTCAATATCGTTGGGATCGAGGTCCCGAATCGCACGGGGCGACGTGAGGTTGTAAGGCCGGATGTTGATCGCTTGGGTGCCTGCATCCGCTGCAGGCTGCGCATCGATCTGGCTGCCATCATCACCGCCTGCGGCATCATTGCCAGCACCGGCAGCACCTGCCTCCTCGCGGCGGACGGCGGCAGCCAGGTTGTTCAGGACATCATCCAGCACGGGGATAACCTCACGGGGGTATGCGACCAGGCTGCGGTACAGCTGTGGAGTAAACGAGAGCAGCTCCTTGCAGTCCATGCTGAAGGAGTCCTCATCACGGCCCACGATCTACAAGGACAGCAGAGCTTTCTGGCCTGACCTGGGATGCAGTGAAGACGCAAACTTGCCTGATGAACTCTCAGCAGGTCGATCTGTGTAGCCAATGACGCAGACAAGACAACACATTGATCGCCGCCCATGGCATTGACAAGGCAAACCATGGAACACATGCTTGGGGTATGGATGCGCACAAGCTTCAGGTATGCATAGTACTTGGCTTCGTCCGCAAGTACCGGATCGCCCGCATCATTCGTATCGATCTGTTCACGAAAGCCCTTGATGAATTGGGTGAACTGAGAGCGGATGTCCATTACATTCACATCCGTTCCCCAGACCTTTGTGACTACGTCATGGTGCATCTCACCATCCTGCAACAGCGTTTCACCTCAGCAAGTATGGGAGCCAGGTCGAAAAAGGCACAAATGTCCGAGCACGGGCCCGAGATGAGACAGTGAACATGACAGCAGTTTGTCATGGCGAGCTGTGCTGTAGCATAACAAGAATATCTGTCAAGGAAAGAGTAGGACACACGTCTCCATCCGGTGCAGACACGCCACTGGTGGTGGGAGTAGCTGGAGTCTGCTGTATATTCCATAAGTGCAGTGTACCTGCACCCAGGTCTCTGCGACCAGTTCTTGCATGCTGGGGTGTCCCTTCCGCCCTCTTCTGTCCCGACAGACCGCTGCGGCTTGGAGTAAAGAAGCCTTTGCCTACGGAAGAGTGTGGAGTCCTGTGCGGAGTTTGTTGAATGTTCACGTTCTCATTCGCATGAGGGGTCCTCATGCTGCCTGTCTCTACAGACTGCGCTGGCCTTGGGCCAGGCCCAGCTCTTCCCGAGGCAAGGCTACCTGATGCTGCACTACCACGTTGGACGCTGCCACTCCCAGCTTGTCCACCTGACATCATGGAGAGCGGACCTGCATCATGGCTGCCGGATCAACACATGCCGATAACCAAGGCCAAACCTGTTGCCTGACTGACTCATCATGTATCATGGGCAATTCATCACACCAATTGCCCACAATTATTCGTTTCATGTAGTCAGCTGCTTGAAGCGTGATTTGCTTGAAGTCAGGCCAGCGAGGCTCCACCGAGACCCAAGTGACACCATAATACAAATTCCACAGACGCGACATCATGACAGAATGGAATTTGAGCTTGAGGCATCTTGCTAAAGGATGTTGTCTGAAACTCTACGGTCGTACTCTGCGGGATCGTACCAGACATGGCTCCGTCGGTCCCGGGTATGCTGTCAGCGTTTCCTGCATGCTCAAAATGATCATGAGCTCATTCAAATAGCAACAGTTCAAACAGTTTTAGAAGTACATAACGCGAAGCACCTGTGTTTACTGACATTGTGCCAAGACGTGTTTCGCTCTGGTGACCCGCCAAAGTTATTGCTTGCGTGCAGCCAGGATCACTATTGACGTAGGATACAGAAAGCTAGAGACAAATTCGTATAAAAACACCACTGCGTTCAGCGATTTATTCTGTGCGATCCAAGCCAAACAGTCTAATTGATGCCTGCCCTGTACGCACAGTTACCACAGAGCCGTACGACGCAATCGATGATCAAAAGAGCACGGGAGGATCCAGTTATCGTGAGCTGTGATCTGCCGAGCCATTCCGTGACAATGCGTTGCGCATGTTTTGCTCACTGCGCATGCTTTTGAACGATGGGAACCCTTCTTTTGTCGAAGCTCCGGCGCCGCGTCACACAGTGCTCGACACAGCGAGCGCTGCGATGTATACATCGCGATGCATCGGCATCTATACAGCTGCACTGTTGCTCGCAACCACAGTGCAGGAATGCACCTGTCCGGCAGTTTCCCGATTCTTGCAGCTGAGGCGGGACAGCTCCTTTCGCGAAGAGCTCGCGGCTGGACGCAATTTCATTAGGCTCCCTGTTGCCTTGATTTTGTAATTTGATCTGCTGCATTGTCAATAGAGCTTCCTGAGGCTTGAATCTATGGCGCCAAAGAAGAAGGCCACGAAGAAGGGGGTGCGATGCCTTTTTGTGTCCTGTCGCACGAGATACGCCAATCTGGGACAGCTGGGCATTTTAACCACTTGAATCTAACATAAATTCTTGTTGCAGGCCAAGGGCGGTGACGCCCCTGCTGCAGATCTGGAGGCTGCCTCCCTGGAAGAGTTGCACCAAAAGATCATCACTCTTGAAAAGGAGAAGAATAAAGAAGAGGAGTACCGCAACTACATGCAGCTAGAGAGGGTAACGTGTCCGGCAGTACTGCAGTCGCACTGCACCAATTGTGCACCTCGCACGTACAGCGCCCAATCAGCAAGTGCTGTAATTGGGACCGATCTGTCCAGGACAAAATCAACGCGTTTTGGGAGATCACGAAGAAAGACCTAGATGACAAGAAAGCGGACCTTCGGAATAAGGATAGGGAGATGGAGGAGATGGAGGAAAGGCACCAAGTTGAGATCAAAGTTTACAAGCAGAAAGTCAAGCACCTTCTGTATGAGCACCAGAATACGCTGGCATTGCAGAAGGTGGACACGGAATATGCACTGAAGCTGCAACACGAGGATTTTCAGGCTCGGGAAGATGAGCTCGACAAGGACAAGCGTCGCCTAAAACATGAGGTCAAAGAGCACGAGTTTGCAGATCAACAGCATGTACTGGAGATGCAGCGGGACCATACCAAAGAAATCACCAAGCTTCGTCAAGCTTTCGAGCTGCAAGTACGCGCTGCTCTGTTGTTGCTCCACATGTGCAGGCCCGATGTTCACATTAATCAATCTACAGGCTCGGGAGCTGCAAAGCAAGTATGAGAAGCAGATGAAGATTCTTCGCGATGACTTAGAGTTGAGACGCAAGCAGGAGCTGCATGAAACTGAGGAGCGGAAAAACGCCCATATCAGGGAACTCATGCGCAAGCACCGGCAGGTGCTGCTTGGTAACGTGGAAATGTGTCTGTTCCTCTGCTAACGGAACAGACATTTGAGGAAATTGGAAGCAAACTCGTTTTGCGTTGGTCACACATTGCGCAACCGCATGTGCCATTGTAAGCACATCTGCCATACAGGCATTCAATGAGATCAAGAATTACTACAATGACATCACAAGCAACAACTTGGACTTGATCAAGACACTGAAAGAAGACGTTGCAGAGATGAAAAAGAAAGAAGCTTTGAATGAAAAGCTCATGTATGAGATCTCTACGGAGAACAAGCGCCTTTCAGAACCTCTCAATCGCGCCCTGAAGGTACCTCAATGATCCAGGCGACCAATCATGCCGTGACATAACCTTGGATGGATGCTTGATTTTGGCAGATACGGTGGCTACACTGGAGTGGGAACACCAACAGGTTTTGGTTGTGGCATTAGTTCCTTGCCTGTCGGGCGACCAGCTTGACAAAACAATTTGTCTTTGGAACACCGCCTGTGGCAAAAACATTTACCCGTCCATGACAGCATGATTTACTTTTATTGATGGGTACAGGAAGTTGAGAGCTTGCGGCAACAGCTGAGCAACTATGAGAAAGACAAGCTTACACTGCAGCTCACCAAACAGCGCCTGCTGCATGCTGACAAGCAGCTTAAAAACATTGAATGGGAGAAGGAGGTGCTTTCACAGAGATTCGCCAAAGTGGAAACAGAGCGGAATGACTTGTTTGCCAAATTCGAGTCTTCGATATTGGAGGTGCAGCAAAAATCCGGTCTCAAAGGGATGCTGTTGGAACGCAAGGTGGAAGCACTCAATGACGCCCTCGAGAAGAAACAGACACAGCTTGCTGAAGTGCTTGCAGCATCCAACTTAGACTCGCCAACTCTACAGAGCGTACGCTTCAGGCAGCTCACTACATTTATAACTGACCATTCTGGGTTTTGTGGCAGGGCTTGCACGCTAAAGCATGTACTCATTGCGGAGACACGGCATTGAGCTATAGGCTTGGCATGATGCAACACTATCAAGTACGTGTGCGCTAGCAGTGGTGCAATGTTGGCCATTGTGCTGTAGGTCACCAAGAAGTTGGAGGATGTCCTGGAGAGCAAGAATCAAGTGATCAAGGCCCTGAAGTATGATGTGGCAAAGGTCTCTAAGGCACACAATGACCTAATCCGCGTATACGAAGCCAAGTTGGCAGAGTATGGCATTCCTGCTGAGGAACTGGGTTTCAGGCCTTTGGTGACAAACACATCTCCCGGGCCTGCCGGGCTCGTGGTTGGAGCTTAGCGCGTGACTGTGTACCAGACGGCTTCAAGGAAACATTGTTGCACAACCAGGACTCGCGTTGTGCGGCTTTGGCAGCCGCAGCTTGTGTACAGATGCACGCCCTGGCTGGGATAGCCTGATCAACAGAAGGGCGGCATGCAGCATACTATCTATTCAGCTGATGAGCTCACGATGCTGAGCCAGACTACATCAGTTCGGTCCTGAGTTCGGTCCTGAGTTTTGGGTGTCGCCACACCTCTCCACCATGACATTGTACAGTTCCTGACCATTGAAGATGATTGGGAAGAAGTGAATTTGGCCTTCAGGCTTGGTTTGCGTCTCTTTGAAGTACACCAGCACTGGGAATCCGGGCCACCAGAATTCCCAATTTACGAAAGTGCTATACTTCCACCTGTTCTCGCCGCCAACAAAAGCATTCTCCGTCTTCTCATCCTTCTCACCGATGACCACCTCCTGCAAAGAAAGGAAGCTCATATATAAATGTAACATGCACCGCTGGCTGCAGCATCACTTGCTCGTTGGATTGCCGCACCAATGCATCCTCATCAAAAATAAATTTAATTCGGGATGCCTGGATGGTCAGAAATATCCCCAGCACACCAGCCAGGCCCGCCAGTCCCTTCACATCTGCCACCCACGCAAGCGCTGCGATGCCTGCCAAGGACGCAGGGATTGCGTAAGAGGGAGACGGGATCACTGTAGTCTTGGCTGCATGTACACGACTGCAACGCCTTGTCTGCCGCTGCTCTGCTGCCGCTGCCAGCGACAGTGTGCAGGATGCATGCGAAGAAGATCTTTGGAGCGGGAGCTGCAGCCCAGCACGCGTGGGTTTTGGCAGCGCAACAGGCAAACTGCCCAGGAGCTTACAGGCACGTGCTGTGGTCATTTTGATATGTTTGACGAATGATCAAGACGGATGTAGATCGGCACGAGACACTAGCACCTAAGCTGAAAGATCCACAAAATGCATCCAAGTCAGGGCAGCCCATGCAGGATGTAGCAATCGCACTGGTCAAGTGGCACTGTGTAATTGATGCTCGTCGGACTTCGAAGCGCAGTCGTCGTGCTGCACACTTTGAGACGGGGTGTGGCCACATGCGCCTCCGAATACGCGGCTGTTGATGCAGCAGATGCTCGCCGCGCGACGGTGCACGGCTGCTTGATTTCAATCTCATCTCGTGTACGGAACAGCTCCAGTGATGCAGTATGAACTCACCAGCACAATGTTCCATTGTGACCGGCAAGCGCTGGTATATGTTTGACCTCAAGGTTGTGTGAGTATTCTGCCGACATGCCTAGGCCTTTAGAACGAATCTCAATTGGACACGTACCAGGTGTGGACAAATGACCTGCATCGTCTCTATCTTTCGTGATGTTATCGTATTCTGCAAGCTCTCTGACTTAGCACCAGCCAATATGCAAGGATCAAGGCATTTGCACATTGGCGCACCGACTCACAAACGCATAAACCCGTCCATGTCTTTCAGTTGTAGAGGATTGTCACGACAATGCTTGCATGACCAGATACCCTCGTCAGACATGTGAGAAATATCTCCGCAATGTGCAATCCATTTAGCAGAGAAGCTATTCGGCATATCCTTCCAAATCGTCATTTTGCAAGAAGGAAGGTGGCATGCCTCGACCTGCTTCCAATCCACCGCATTGCGAATGAACGAAGAACTAGAACTCAGCCCAGGCACTGTTTCTGGCGACTTGATGGCATTTGATTGCACCAAGGTAGCAAACATTTGACGTCTCAAAGAGCGCAAGTGGATCCACGAGTGGAAGTCTACAGCCAAACAAATGTGAGACTGCATGCCAACGGATGTCATGCTGTTACACACGGCAATTCAAAGCTCCAGTGGTATTGAGGCGCACTGTTCTACAAGCAGTCTGTGAGGAAGCCGCAAACCAGGGCGAATTGTGTGTGGATCAGTTGCTGCGACAGCTGTCGCATATGACAGGCAGATTCGTGGAACACAAGCGAGCTTTGGCTTGGTCATTCCAGCTTGCCACCGAGCACCATCGTGGTCCAAGAGACTGCAGCAGCATGCATGTTCTCCATACATTGCCGTACAGAACGGTCACAAGATGCATGGCGGGGAGAATGGGCTCGATCCTGCGGAGGTAGCAAGGCAGAAGAGGCACAAACCTGGCACGGTCATGAACAATCAACTCTACGTGCATGAGCCCCCACTGCACCACAAGGTGGCGCTGAGTGCTTGGACGAATCAACGCCCCCGTGATCCGTCCGCACCAGCAACACCACAGCAGGCACATACCTCACGATACTTTTACTCGACAACCAACCTACAGCGGCGTCGACAACACCACCTTGGCAGCAGCCAAAAGCGCCAACACGGCCGGCCACCAGCACTCTTGCACGCAGCTCATCCTCCCCGTGCCACAGTAGTCATTGCACATCCAATCAGGGCCGGCCGGAATGAACTGATCCCCACATGCCCGCTCCTGCGCCAGGTCAACATCCATCATGATCCGACTCGAGAATATCATAATTTGACTTGCCACATGGCCGCAGCAGCACGACACAGACAGCACCCCACAGAGCCGGCCACCAGCCCCTCCGCACCAGCCGCTCCCGATTCACCAGCCCTCCAGCCAGCCACCTGCTGGCTAGAGGGCCACACCAGCACGGCTCTCCGCATCAGCATCTACTCGCCAGGCATGGCCCGAGCACCATCATGAGCTGCTGCGACTCACAGCATCACGAGGTGCTGGACCTCGTCATCTGCTGCACCAGGTATGTCTCCATCACCTTACTCTTCTTGTACCTCAGCTCATCCAGCGCCGCCTCGATCGAGTACACATCATCCCCCGCCAGCTCACACGCCTCTGCCCGCGCCGTCGCCAGCTCATCCACCAGCACCGCCACCGCCCACACACCCGGCCTCGCCGCTGCCCCAAACGCCTTATTCCGCCGCGCCGCCGACCCCAGCGCGGCCCGAAACTCCGGCCCCCCCCAGCCCCGCTGCGCCCCCTCTCGCACCCGCCGAAGCGCCGCCGCTCCGGCCGCCGCAGCATCCTCAGCATGCCCCGCGTCGCCGGCCACATGCAGCAGAATCACCGCATCGGCATCCTGTTCCACAGACGTACGCGGCGCATCCCGGGGCCCCTCCGCCCCTTGACCGACCCGCTCGAGCAGCGCAGCCGCAATCGGCTGGCGCAGCGCGGGAGTCAGGCGCTGCACGACCGCAAATGACTCCAGCAGTGCGAGGAGCGCAGGCGTGCTCATGCCGGCCGCGGAGCCGCTGACCACAGCGGCGACGCCGCGCCAGAAGGGGTCGCTGCTCAGCATCTGCTTCAGCTCTCGAGACACACAGCGCTTCACGATGTGAGTGTCCAGCACAGCCCGTAGCACAACCGCTTGGACGTCGTTTGGCAGCTGCGCAAGGGTGCCTGGCGCCTCACTGCAGATGGCCTTTGCAAGCAATGACTCTATTCTGCACTGTGGGTCTGCTACGGAGGCCAGGCCCTGCAGCACAGCAACCCAGTTGGCTCGGTGTGACGTGTGTTGCAGTCTGCAGTGGGTTGCAGTCTGCAACTTGCAGAGCCAGGTTTCACATGTTACAGACGAGCAACACATGTGGGGACCAATGACACTAGCATTCGTGCTGTTAATGCTGTTCCGCTTGTTTGTTTCAGCACGGCAGAGTCGAACAAGCGCTTCGGAGCCAATGCCGAGAAATCAGCTTGCAGAAGGCCATCTCGCAGATCACTGCAGGGCAGAGGCGAATTCACCTGGGTCAAGCTGGACAAGATGAGTGCTGCTTCAGATACAGTGGACTGAGAGTCACCATTGAGGAGGGACTCTGTGACTACTCGGCCCTCATTCAACAATATCTCCTGCATGACCTTGCCGTGCAAATGCAACACTTTGTGTGCCTGCTTGCGGCCCGCTGCGGATCGCTGCAGCTGCCAGGTCGTCCAGAGGCCAGACCCCAACAACGTGTGGTCAAGGACACGGGCTCTGCTGCCTGACTCCTTGTACCGCAAGGTGTGCTGCTTCAGGCGCAGCAGCAGGGACTCGAGTGCGTCATTGAGACGTCCTGTCGTGTCTTGATCAAGCCCATCCGACCAATCATCTGCTGCATCCGCTTGGCTGGGCTTGGTGGACCTTTCAGTAGTAAGGTCCCCAAGCTCGCTCAGGCACATGAGGGCCTGATCACCTGACAGACTACCTGTGCTAGCGAGTACAAACTCGTTCCAGCCCTGCACAAACGTGTGTGGGATCAGAGGAATGGGGTGCGCAGCCTGTCAGGCATAACACTTCTAGGGGGAGTTCTAGGGGGCTTACACTGATACATTTTATCCGTCCAAGCTGCCTGTCCAGAGCATAGTCTGACACCCATGATGGTAAGATGGAGTTGATATAGGGCACAAAGTGCCGAGTGGCTAGCAATGGTGATGCAGTGACCAGACCACTAGCATCTGCTGTGTCATGAGAAGGCCAGCCAAATCTTTGACTGTGCAACACCGCCAAACCACGACTCACAAGGGTTGTGCGGCATGTTACCAGCAACATGTGGCGTAATTAATGAAAGTAGCTCAGATTCAACATGTTGTCAATGGGTGCGCGGCTGCAGACACCCGCTGCACTGCTGTCACAATGAGATTAGATCCAGACGAAGCAGCATCGAGTTCTGAATGCCATCGCCGCCGAACCTCTCGCACGATAGACTCGGCATATGTTGACATTTTCAATTTGCTTAATCGAGCTGCAGCATCTAGTTGGTATCATGGAGCTAACAAGGCATCGCGATGGCAAACGATGATGCGAGGAAACGAGAAACTTCGAGTCGGGCGCGCAGGTCCCAGGCCCTGCTCCTGAACCAACGCGGCGCACGACAGCATGCAGCGTCTTGTGAGCAACGATGATTCACTTACATCGGCACGGATGGATGAACGTCGCAATGTCAAGACCGTCTAGATATGTGCGCGACTGAACAGACATTTCTGTGCACTGTCACTGCTTGTCGCAATCCCCTCATGATCAGTCTTGACCAGACTTTGCTTTCTTTAGTGCAAGATAGAGAAAGCAGGGCCCCATTCTGAGCATCGACAGCGTGCAAATCAGACCATAGTTCCGCTGTTCGGCTGTCCTGCCGCAGGCATCAGCTCGAGGTGACCTCTCCTGCCGCGCACACGCGCACACCTGCGATCGCTGTTTGTTGACTTATCTGCTCATCGCGTCGTGAAGTCGCGTTTTTGTGGCAGCTGAAGGCGTGTATTTCACCCAAGAGCTGTGCGTAAACGAACTGTCTAAACTTAGACACGGCAAAAACGCTCATAGTTGTGCACGCCCATGCACAGCATCAATACTGGTGCATCAACCAACCGCGTGGAGCGTCGCCTTTGGTGTACAACAGTCGTGGCCATTGATATCTTGCAACCTCGCAAAGCGATCCAATCCGGGCTTAGTATACGTACTGATACAGCCATCCGATCCGAAATTGCTACACAGTGCACCTGCAACCATTGCGTCTAGTAGAATGTGAGTGCACTTTTGCACACGGTAGGAATGGGGAGTTGCGCAGGGGAGTTGCGCAGAGTGCAAACGTGCCCCTGCACACTGTTGCCACGCAGGAGCCTTGATGTGACATATCTGCCTGAGGAGTTCGCACCTGCCGCGTAAGCATGGAGCATGACGAGAACATCAAAACAGTTCATGATAGGTGTTGCTGGCGGATCCGCAAAGCTTGCTTATGGTTTGACATTCATGCTCCAGTTTCTGTCATGCCAGAAGTGCACCTGCTTGATGTGGACACGAATCTCAATCCTTGACATGCTGCACTCTGCCCTGATTTACTCCTTACAAGTATTGATGATGAACACACTTTGTTACGTTCGGTGAATGAGCACCGTTGGCTAATGCACACAGAGGTGCAGTGCTGGTGCCCATCTTCCGACCTGGAGCAGCCCTGTGACACCTGCGCATTTTGGCATTTCGGATTTGCCTTTGCACAATGCACAGTACAACAGGCAGCTGCACGTCGAACTGAGCCAGAATGGAATTCTGCATCTGATTGTTTGCACCACCCACCCTCACCTGGCCAAGTAGGTAGTGGTAAACCCTGCATTGCAGATGAGAGTAAATGTGTGCATGCTAGCCTCCCTATGCTGTGCCTCTTTGTGATCATGCGAGTGGTGAGCCGTGGAGCTGACATTGTCCCGACACTGTGGCACTGGCCATTGCCGTGCGCATGCTGTGTAGCATATCCCGCACAATCAGATGAAGATGTCAGCATCCGCCCTGGAGCCATCTGATGTGTCTCGGCATCACTCTGACAATTGTTTTCTTGCATCTCTTCCCAAGAGTCCTTTACAAGTCTGGAAGGGGCCACCTCCCAATGCAGCTTGAACAGATGATGCCCATATGTAGGCCTTCCCCACCATCGCAGATTACGGCACATTGCCTGCTGTGTACTTCATGTCAAGCTTGCACAAATAGTGTATGCGTCTGAAGACGGCATGGCCTGGTCATGCGTGGACCTGTGGACCTGTCACCGGCTCTCTGACATGCCTCACATGTTAAAACGTGCCTGGTGGCCCGTCCCTGGAAGTCCTTGAGTGCTCCTGCAGTCATGAATCAGGCTTCACTGTCATGTGTGGGCCACACTGCCATGGTGTGTCAGCTGTGACACCACTCAGCCATGATGCGTGAGTCATAGTGGGCAGGAAAGGTGTGAAGATCAAGACTGCCATGGCATGATTTGAAGGCTTGCAATCGCCCGTCATGCAGAAACTGATGAACTGGAGACATCATGTGTGGGTGTCTGTGTGTTCTCCTAGAGAGTGCATATGGAGTGGCATATGTAAGGCAGAGCATGTGGACGCAAGCTGTGTGTGAATTATTTTGACTACCCATTCAGCAGCATGGCAGCTGTGAGGTGCTCCACACAGCAGCATGGGTGAAGACATGCATCACCACAAGATACATGACAGTTTCGAGCATCCAAGTTGGGCAGGTACATGGGATTGGCAGCTGTGATCTGGCTGGGGTCGCACAAGTGGCAAGGTAGTGCAGGAAGTGCAATTCTTGTTGCAAACACTGTCCATGGCATCATCTGTGCGAAGTTGCTGCACTATATCCATGCAGACACCTTGTTCGAAATCCTGTAAGGCGTCACCTGGTGCCGTTCTGGACAGCACTCGCGTATCGCTGCCCGGATGAGAAACGGTTTTTGATCTGCCTGGAAGTAAGACAGGACAGAGCAAGACCTTACAGAGCAAGTCTGCAGGTTTGTACAGACCTGCACGTGCGCTTTTCTGCACCTGCCTGAATGAGAGGGCACAACTTGTGGCCTGAGGCAAATAAACTGGGATCGCCTTGGCTGACTGCGACTTGAGAGGAGGGGCATGCAGTGCAGGCTCCGACCGGACCCTTCATTCAGCACACAGGTGGTTGGCTAAGCGCTCACTGGGTAGCATGCAGCCTCTCACAGGCCCCGGGAGGACTGCACCCAAAACAACGGATTTTTTTTTACAACTTGGTCATTATGCCAAAACGGGCATCGGCCACGGCACCTCTAGGGTGTAAAGTGTAAATTGAAAATGATTGCTCAAAGCGTTAATACTTTCCTTGCCCTATTAAGCCATTTTCATCTTTGGCAAACCGGGAATCAGGAGTAGGGGTGAGAGCCATGCGGGCACTGGCGGGCTACCGATACGCTGCATGGGCAAGCCTCACGAGGTGGCGTAGTAGCGCAAGGCAGGCATACATGGGAAGCGAAGAAATACACAAACAACTGGCAGTAACTATGAGGCCTGCGCGGAAGCCCTGGCAGCACGGCTGCAGCTGCGCGGCGGCAGGAGGCAGAGCGAGCCGCAGTTCGAATTATGCATCATGATGGTTCAGGTTGCTTCGCGGCTCCATGGTTTGATTTTCCAGATGTGCTATCGGTGTGGCCGCGAAGGGGGTGCCGCCATTTCAAATTATTCGAATCATGTGTTGCAATGTCATCGTCGCCTATGCGCCCCTGCGTGCGGAAGCTACAGAGTTCCATGAAGATGTGCTGTTTGGTCTGTGACTCCATTCCTGATGTTTTGTGTGTGTGTGTGTGTGTGTGTGTGTGCGCGCGCAGTGAATTCATGCATGAATTTCATGCATCCGTAGGTTCCTGGTGGAGGATGGCGACTGGGGTTCTGGCGGGTGGCTGGTTCCGACAGCTGCGACAAGACTGCGACACGGCCGCGACAACGTTGCTCCCACGTAATGGGTCACACACAGCTGTGGTCGCAGTCTGTTCCTGCTGTCTGCTGTTGGCCGCGCTTGCTGCTGGTCACAGAGGGGAACAGCAGCCCTCCCACACCCTCCGCACCGCGATCCGCGTCGGCATCAGTTTGATAATTCGTATGAACCGGGACATCGGAATGCGTTCATCACAGCCTCATTTTGAACAGGACAGACAGTTGTAGACTTACAGACGGTCTGTGGTCCTGCAAAGTGCGCTGACGGAATGAATTGATTGTCGCTGAGTTGGCCAAAGTTGGTGATCCAATATAACTTATGCATGAATTCAGCACGCCGAACGCCTGCCTGATGTGAAATCTGGTTACATGGCATGCCACCCGTGACGGATGCATGCGGAAGCGTGCACGTGTCCAGCCGGCCACGTACCTCGCGGTCGACCGGACGGGCCGTGCGATGCCCCATCACCAAGCAGATCAGTCAGTGACGCGTGACACTGATACCTGGAGAATTCGTGATACATTGATGAGTTGAGCACGGATGCGTCAGTCCGGCGCGCGCTTAGCATGTTCACCCACTGTGCACGCTAGCTCGTGCAGTCTGTGCACGAGCGGGGTCAGTCAACCGCACACAATGGCCCTTTCCACAGCCAGGCCTTATTGAAGACGGTCATGCCCTTCATTCTGATCCGGCATATATGCTGGTCTGCGGCTTGCGAATGCAAGCGGTCACTGGCCGGGCAGGTTTACAATCGCGACCTCTGAAGCTGAAACAGTCATGATTGGTGATCACGTGAAGTCTGGCCAAGTGGCCAATGATTATTCCGCATCAGGCGTTTCTTGCGAGGCCCTCCGCGTGGCGGTGTTTCGACAGGTCTAGACATGCATTGTGCCGTCGAAATCAATATTGAGTGTCGAAGTGCATAACTGTTCCCGCGTTGTGAGTGACAGTGCCATGCCACATCCAGCAACCTCATGCGCTTGCATTATAGTTCCGAATCGGCAAGTCGTGTCGCACGACCATCTTTGATGTAGCCAAGACTGCCTGGGCGATCATCCTATCGTGGAAAGGCGTTATGTGTATGAACATCTGATTTATGACACCAGTCCACTCGCGCACTGCTGAGGACTTTGTTGCCAGAGTGCAAACTACACGTCCCTGTGTTCGGGGAAGCTAGTGATGTTGCCTTTAACATCAATTGTATCATTTAGTGTTGACGCGCGATCCCGACGCAGCTGCGTGTAGCTGTTTTCCCCCATCATCTTCTGTCACTCCAGCAGATGCTGCTGGAGCGGCTCAATGTGTAAGAAGCATTACATAGAGCTTTGTAGGGCTCAGAGATTGAGGCAGCAGGTCACACTGCGGCGCGTGACCGTCTCTCCAGCGATAGCACTGGAAGGAACGTCGAGTGGTGCACGGCCTTGAGTGCCTAGAAGCGCAGACATGGTGCGTCACTTTTGCATCATTGTGGCCTCTGCTGTGACATGCGGATCGACTATGCGTCGGTCCACAACGTCGAGCACCCAGCCTTGAAACAATGAAATGCCGGCGACATTCATTCGCCCGGCTCGCAAACGCGTCGATCGCAATGTCAAACCATGAAACAGCATTCGCATACTATATGGTTTATGCTGGGATGTAGTAAACGGTACAGCACACATGTATCGGGTGTATATAAGCGGGTACGTGGCATGGACGTCTCAGCGTTGGTTCTCCTTCCATCTGTTCACACACACGATAGTAGGGAGACCGCAGATGGAACTATAGCACAGATGGTGTTGTTAATGATCGCGTGGCCGTGCACCTTGCTCTTAGCAGTAAGCGGCTCGCGGTCTTGTCTTGGCCGATGGCGTGACAGTGCATGCGAACATGCACTCACCCAACGTATGCTCTTCTTGCTTTGAAACATTAATGCCAGCAGGAACGATCAAGTTGCATCCATTCTATCGGCCCATCTCTGGCGCTGCTGGCGCAAGTTGTTCCGCAGCTTGTGATTGCTGACACGACGGTAGTCGATTCGGCAAGCTCGCCAGCTGAATCGCTAGACGACCTTGAAATCGTCAATACCGCTGAGGAGCTGCTTAAGGCTGTCAATAATGCGGGGGTGCGTCATGTCGTGATTCGGTCTCATATGAACGTAACCAGTTCAAATTCCTCTTCATCGACGCAGCTTTTTCGAGAAGTGCTGCTGCGGCCACCACTGTCAATGAAGCATATCCAGGTACTTGTCATCTCGGCTGGCTGCAAGTTGGCTTCTTTTGTCCTGGTGCTGCCGTACTGATAATGGGACAGTCCTCACCTGGCCATGGTGCAGGGGGACTGCGTAGAAGATCATCCAACAGCGCAACGTCGCCTTGCCCGACAATGTGTTCTGAACGTGCGTCAGAGCTTCTTAGAAGCAGCACAGCAGTCTTCACTCCGCCTGGTCAATCTGTACGTGACCTCAAGCCCTCCATTTGCGCCACCCACGCCTCCACAACCCACAGCCATGGCACCTGCGCCAGATGAGTCCGGCATCGGTGTTCAAACGACCGACGATGACGAAGCCCGCTACATCAACTACCTGGAGATCTACAAAGCTGATGTGTGGATGTACAATGTCACTCTCGAGGGTGCTAGCCAGGCTTCAGTCGAGGGCGTAAATGTCCTTGGCGCCTCTTCGACAACAGGCAGGGCATATGCGGAAGGTATGCACAGTTTCCTGCAGAAACTCTTTCCAGTACGACCGCCGGATGAGGCCTTGTAAGCACAGCGGCCCCGCGCCATCAATGCAGATGTGCATTGACAGTGAAACGCTCCTGTCGATGAGTTCGTACACGGACACTATACACAACGCAAGACACTGACTACACGCAGAGGCTTCCAATCACACCCCCATGTGAGCATACAGATGCTCCCGCCACCCAGCGTACACAGCCTTCGCCTGTATACATGCCTGTGGTCATTCCGTGTACAGTCTACGCATCATCCACATCCACGCCTCTCCGTCTGCTGCCATCGACCATCAGCTTGACACCCCCGAAGCAGGCTCATCACAGCTGCTCGTTCCGTCCTGTTCATGATGTACACGCTGATGTGCCCTCCAAGCCCGGGCTCGTTGGCAGGGTCTCACAGTCATGTTGAATCAGTCTCCCACCAGACCTCCCACCAGACCCTCCCTCGTTGCCCTGCTACACACCAAGCTTTCCCCATCCACCGCTCCCTTGCCACGACCAGTCAGCACGCACACACCCGCGTGCAGGCTGCCTGTTCACGGGCTTCCGCTCAGCGTCCGGCGCCGCCTGGTCCATCCACGCGAGCGCCGGCCGCGCCTCCGACCTCCCCACCGCCGCCTCCTTCCGCGACTGCGCCTTCACAGCCAACACTGCGCTCAGCACCGGCGGCGCCATCTTCGTCGAGCGATCCGGCGCGCTGCGTCTCGAAAACTGCACCTTCACCGACAACACGGCCCCCGACGGCGCCAATGTCGCCGCCGAGGAGCAGGAGCCGGCCGTCTTCTCCAGCCCTGCAATCACGATTTTCTCGGAGGGCCTGTTGCGGTCAGCTGCAAGCCAGGAGGTGCCCTCGCGGCCGCTCGCCGCCGCCGCCACCAGCTTTGACTTCCTCGACAAAAACGACAGTTTTGATGCTGTGATAGCTCAGGTGCGCCCAGTCCCCTTTTCTTCTTCCTCCCCCGCCCCCCCCCCCCCCCCCCCCTTAGCTTGTAAATACAGGTCACCTCCGCGTTCAATTGAAGCCAAGGCTGGCTGTCACCACCCGCGTCGCTGCGTGCCACATGTAGTCAAGCTATACAGGAGTTCAGCCAGCGCTATGAGCAACAGGCGTTACCGCCTCCCACAGCCGCGGCTCCCGCGCCCACCCCCGCACCAGCTGCAGCACCCACGGTAGCCGCAGCAGTGCCGCTGGCCCCCGCGCCCGCCCCCCAGCCCTCCTCCGCAGCCCGCGAGGAGACGCCTGCTCCAGCGCCCACACCGGCCACCACCGCCATGATCCCCCCCGCCCCAGCGGCCGGAGAGGCCGCGCGGGGTTCCACCACCGCGTCCGAAATACTGCACAACACGCCAGGTCACGATCTCATACAAGGCGCCGGCCAGAGCGGCGGCAGCAGCAGCCTGCCGGAGACGACGCTCGTGGCCACGCTCGCTGCGGCGGCCGTGCTCGCAGTCTTCCTCGTGGCGCTTCTTCTCTTCGTGTCCCGACACAAGGCGCGGCAAAGGCGGTTGGTGCGCTTCCGCTGGCCGCCATACGCACCAAGCATGCCTGCACTGCTGCCGCTGCTACTCCATGGACGCTTTTGCCAGTTGGTCTGTCATAAGGCAGCAGCTGCAAGCTGCCGTGAGAGGTTGCAATCATCGACGGACACCGGAACCATCCTGCTTGCGATGCGATCTTGGAGAGCTTGAGGCACCTTCGACCCTGGGTGGCTCTGTGACATACATGAGGTACCTTTTTTCGGAGGATCACTCACACATCGTAGTGAAGACAGCAGGACATGCCTTTGTTTGTTTCAGGTGGTGTGCACGAGGTTGCGTGAACTTCATCCAACCAGATCCAGCAGCCACAGTTCCCTTCCGCTGGTGCCTCGAGGATCGCTGCAAGCTTGATACCACCTGTGCAACAATGTGCAACAGTCACAACTGCACAGAGTGTCCTCCCACACTAGCTTATTGCACATCCTGGGCCCATCCAAGCCTGGTGCATTGAAGAAGCACAGCATTGCTATCAGTCCCTGTGAGTCAATCGAGCATGGCATCCGTGAGCAGCCGTGACTTGATGTAGTCTGCTTGCAGAATGAGGCTTCCGAGGAGGTGGCACAGGACCGCATGGCGCCCCGGGGCCCCGCCATCAGCAGCGGCATGGACATCGTCAGCAGTGGACCGGCGTGCGCCACAGAGGACTACCACATCCTGTATGTGCTGCCCCGAATCCAGGAGGAGGCCACAGGTGACCTCGCTGCGACGTCGAGCCTCATGGGGGCTCACAGCAGCTCCGACTCCACATGACCCCAGGTCAGGCGGTCACCAACAATACACAGGTGCTCTGATCCATCCACCCCGCAGACCATAGGCGTCTGCAGCTGCAAATGTGGCTCTCTGCCAGCATCAGGCGTCTCCCACAAGGCCATGCCTGTGTAGTTTGTCCCGGTTCAGGGCTCTAGCAGGATCATAACATGCTGATGGCGTGCTGTCACAGCCACCCAAACAACATCGATCCAACTAGGACACCAACAAGATGTTAGTGAGTTCTGGGGCAGGGTGTGAGTGCTCACGAGGTTTCAGCCGGTGCACACAGGATGCACCCCCGGCACCTGTGTGTGTGTGTGTGTGTGTGTGTGTGTGTGTGTGTGTGTGTGTGTGTGTGTGTGTGTGTGTGTGCTGGAGAGTCCTTGCAGTTGCCATGTAATGCAAGGCGTGATGTTGCAGCATGAGATGTGAGCGGATGGAATCGTGCCGAAACTTGCACCGGATGCTTCAGCTGGGCTGGGTTGCTGTTCCTAACCTGTGCTTCATGCTGCGTCTTGGGGTGGGTGGCACTTGGTGGTGGTGTGAGGATGAAATTGTGTGCTGGCTGATGGGATGGGTGCACCTGTGAGAGGTGCCTGTGAGAAGAGGAAGCTGAGCAGAGCTTGCAGACTGGTGATGGCTGCTGTTTCATAGAATGCTGACGGACCACAGTGCTTGCTGTTGCTGTATGTGACGACAGCATGAATCTGCTGGACAGGAATCGCCATGCTGGGCCATGTGGCAAAGGTGGCATGGCTGATCATGGCAGGATACATAAGAGTGTCCTTATTTGTGAAAAGACCCGACACTGGCACCCAAGAACACGTCGGTGCATGAAGGTGGGCTGAAGATGCCTTGATCTGCGCTGGTGAGAGCCTGGCTGTAGGCAAATAGGACGCAGAGTAATGGAATGTCTCGTGAGAGTAATGGAGTGTCTGATGCGACCATTGACAGTGTTTGGTCAGTAAGGGCATGCATGGGTTTTGCACAGACCTATGAGTTCATGCGAGACGCGTTTGAGAGTAGCTGCACGCATTTGTTCTTGAATTTGGTTTCACACGCAATATTGTCGTATGATAGTTTGTACGCCTGAGCTCAGGTGAGTCCTTTGTATACAAAATTGCGTATTTCGATCAGCTTACCGGCCACGCTTGACAGCTGGAACGTGCTAGTAAGTTGACCGCACCTGGATCATGCGTATCTCCAGTCTGCCGTCCATTGACGTCAGCTGATTCCGCAATCCCGCCCGGCAGCTCTCATCCGCGACAACCGTCAATATTCTCCCGTGGTCATGCGTATGACGTCGTTGGGACTACTAATTGCTGTCAATGTACACGGGCACAGCCTTGCAAGTCAGTTCCAAGACGGCCAAGTGGAGGCGGCAACTTGTGGACGCAGCAATTCTATGCATCAAGATGAAAGCTAGCATGCTCCCAGGCCGTTGACCAGCTCCGGTCAGCTCCCTCGTGCAGCCGTCGGGTTACAATGGGATGGGCCCTCAACCCGGTTTGCAGCTGCAAAGCAGTACAGTGCACAATCACAACACCATGAACACCGCAGTACAAAACAACACATTCTCTGGTTGTGCACATGCATATCGCAGCATGCACAGCTAATTCAAGGCCATCCCGCTGGCACCCTTAGCGCCCAGCGCAGCCCAGCCAGGTGACACCAGTGGTGAAAGTCAATCTGGACCACACAGCCATGCACCTAGCCAGGTCATGTTCCTACTGAAAACTTACCTCGCACCACATGGCCTCATAACTGTCATGTCACAGCCTGTTAAGGCACATGCGTCTCCACTGCCTGATTGGCCTCACAGGCTCTTGGTGGCCAGCAATCTCACTGCAAGCAGACACACATCCCACTCCCCATGCAACACCATGGCAACACCTGCAGTTGTCAGCCGGCTCCACTGTGCACACCCTATGCATGCGCGCTCTCCTTCCTTCCTGCCTTCCCTCCAATATGTGCAGGTAGGGAAGATGTGGACCGCAGCCGGCTCCACTGTGCAGTCGTTTGGGTGGCTTGGCGAAAGTTGGCTGTCATTGGCCACATGCCTGGCCTAACCACACCATTGACTGTGGCTACATCCAACAGCAGAGCACAAGCATGTCCAGCTGGAGGCGTTCACCCTCCAGCCCAGCTTGTACACACGCGGCCTGCGGAGAGCAGCACACCATGGGGAGTGCACCGCAGGGCCGCGCCTGCACCGCTGCGTCTGCAGGACCGTGCCTGCAGGGCCGCGCCTGCACCGCCTGCATGCGGGATGCAGCCGCACCGCCTGCCAGACTCGGAGTGCCGCGCCTGCACCGCCTGCATGCGGGATGCAGCCGCACCGCCTGCCAGACTCGGAGTGCCGCGCCTGCACCGCCTAGCAGCCCTGCGCAGCACCCAGCGGGCAGCAGGAACCCCGCGCAACAACATGGCACGCTGGCCACGAATACGGCGCCTCCGCCGCAGGCCCCCAGCAGCACCGCTCCGCTCTACGACCCTGTCCCCCGCCTCCCCCGCGCGGGGGAGCAGCAAGGAGCGTGTTTTGTTTTGGGTGATAAGGGAGGGTGCGAGGGCTCTACGGGGGCTTGGAGAAGGTGGCGCCCTCCTTGAGGTGCCAGACGGCGCCCGCGGCGACGCAGAGGCTGCGCAGGGAGCGGCTGATGGCGTGGTCGCTGACCTGTACGCCCGCGGCCTTGAGCGCGGCGGCGACGTCGGCCTTTCGCAGCCCCTCCGGCCGCGCCTGCAGCAGCTTCAGCGTCTCCACACGCACCGGGTCGTCCTGCTGCGCAACGATGTAGCGGCCCCTGCACACCGGCCGCACCTGATGCCGCGCTCACTGGTCGTGTGGCGTACGAGTGTGGCGTCAACCAGTGCAGCGCCAGTTCGGTCGTGGCAGGAGGCAGTGCTGCAAGCGGCTTGGTGCAGCAGCGTATGCTGCACTGCTAGGAATCAACATCAGCACAGCTGATGTCATTCGCACGTAAGCACAGAGCATCAGCAACGGATATGCCCCAGTCATGCATCACACAACCTCAGGTTTGGATCTAGACCCTGGTGGAAGTTGTGATGAAAGCTTGCAGCTGCCTGGGCAACGGGCACCCATGCTGCATGCATGCTGCACGAATCCAGGTTGGTAATGGCACCATTTTGCCATAATGCATGTAGCTTGCACACCTAAGCTTGCACACATGCGCAGTGGGCTGAGCCGGCTGGTGTGCATGATCAACGCACAAGCAGGGAATGTAGCAGGGAATGTAGCGGTTGACGACGAGCACAACTCCGCTCTCTTGTTTTGAGATGGACCCAAGCTCAGCACACTCGATGCCACGTGCGAGCACCGCCTACCGTGCACCTGACTTGGACATGGGCCCAGCCAGCCCCCTGTGCCATTTCTAGCGGCAAGACTTCTGTGTTCGAGGCTTTGACTAGTATATGCATGCTCGAACCACTGTCCCGACATTGCAACGCGCGATGGGAAACCCCGAAGCTCATGGGTGGCAAGGAGGGCGGGGGTGTGATCATTTGGGTCTTGAGACACTGTCCCACAAACTTCATGTACACGCGACGTACATGAGATTTGTGGCAAAGTGTCCAAGTACCAAAAACATCACAGGGGCGTGGGGGGGGGGGGGGGGGTGCAGAGGGGGGCTGCACCGGATGTGGATGACGGAGCCGCCGCCGGTGAGGAGGTCCGAGAGAGTGGTGTCCGTATGCAGCGCGGCGACGCGCGCCTTGGCGTTGGCGGTATACGTCTGAAGCCACACGCGCACGTCCCGCATCGTCACCACCGGCTGATCCTCAAACAGGTCCCCCAGCGCCACCTCCAGAGCCTTCTTCGACTCGTCGCTCAGCGGCGGAGGCGGCTCCGGCGCGGCGGCCGCGCCGGACGCGACGGTCGCGCTCGTCGCTGCGCTTGCCTGCCTGCACTTGTGCTGTGCGAATGCGGTGTGCAAGTGTGGCTCCCACGCATGGCCATGCTACAGGAGAGGGTCCCGTCAGGGTGGGGCAGGCAGGGCGCGCAGAAGCAGCAGCAGGCTCCAATGCTTGCGCCGCACAAGCAAACAGCAAACACCATGGTATATGCTCTCACTGAAACCCAAAAACTGCAAACAAGCGGGCATTCCTCAGAAGGAGAGGGCCCGGGATCCGCTTCACTTGTCCCTCTGGCAGTGGAGAACCAACGGTGATCCTGTATGCTGTGGGTGCCATGCCGGGTTTTTCGTGGTATACATTCACATCAACCGCCGCCAGGCCCGTGCAACACAACAATATGTGTGAGCTCCTCTGCGTGGCAGAGCAGCGTTCCTTGCTGTTGTGAAAGGTGAGATCAAACACAGTGCAACATGCATGTGCAAACCGCTTGTCTGATACCTGAGTCGAACTCCAGACAGGTGGAACTCCAACTAGGCCTGTATGGAGTTGGATCAGGCAGGGAGGGGGCGGCGGGGCACACTGGGGCCGGCGAGTGACCCAGAACGCCGGACTTGAATGCCTGAGGTACTCTTTCCGGGAGACACCCATTGCGACCTCGCCAGGGTGAGACTGCAAAACCTTGCTGCAGCCGCGGGTGAGGATGTTGATGGACTCGTTGGTACTTGGCTTGAGCTTGATGGCTTCCTCTGCAGCCAGCTGCTCTCGGTGGTGTGTGTAGCTGCGAGTCCGCATCAGTGCCTGCCTCTCCGTCTCACGCTTCTGAACCTCGACCTGCACTTACGTTCATCTTGACTGCTACGGCTCTTTGCATGTGGCCACGCCCAGGGCTCGTTCGGGGTATACCTTGACTGCTTTGGCTGTGGCCTTTGTGTCGGACTTCTTCCCTTTCGCCTTGGGCTTGTAGTCCGGGTCTGTTAGTGCTGCCTCGGCAACCTCCTCACGGGCGACGCTGTCTTGCACGAACGCCGACATGTCTGGTCGCATGCGGGTGACCTCATCTATGGGAACCAGAATACAGCTGCCATCGACCTTCACCATAGCACACAGAGGGACCTCCGGAACCAGGCCGACTCCAGATAATGGGATGTGCTTGACGTTATCCTATAAAGCGGCATACTGTAAGTGATCGACATGATGTCCCTTTTGGGCGTTCTCATTGACATGCCAAGAGAAGCACACCATGCCTGGGCGGTCTTCTGGCACTTTCATAGTCAGCACCCTGTGATCACGCTTATATAGAACATCCTTAAGCTCTGACGTGTTGTAGGGTCGTATGGGAGCGCGCAGAGGGTAGTGCACGTTCACCAAGCGGATACGTTCCTCTGGAGCAGTATGCGAGCCAAACAACGACTTCTCATTGGACGCGTAAACAGGAATCTCGGCGACCACTTCATCGTCGCTGTCATCCTGCACCATGGTAGACACGAATTGTCTGTCCCGCTGACGGCGTGCTCAGGTTGTGCGCGGCTGAACAGAGCGTAATCCTGGCCGGTGGCCATTCGAACAACACCCGATCAGTCTGCGCACGCCCCGCAACTTGTCAGTGCGCCATGGATCAGCCACTGACGTACACATATGGCATAATCAGGATCACAAGCGGTAGCAATGGAAACACAATGCGGCGTGGGTACACGCGTGTGGCACGGAGCCGAATGCATGCATGTTCAGCAGCGCAGCTTGCGCGCAATCGTGCGTCCGTGCTGGCTGATATAAAGACGGTGAAAGGACGAATGGAGAGTCGAACATTGATGTAACAATGATTGGGACGTTGCAGCCGCGTTGATTTCACACTCATGTGAGCCTATGCGCTCTCCGGATTGAAGACTGCCGGGCAACAGGCCGACGGCGAGCAGGTGTGCACAGAGCAGCTCCTCTCACGCAAAAAACAAGCCCAAAGTAAGAGAGTAATGCATTTTTAATTTTCCATTTTTCAAGAGACATTTGTATGCATAATCTGACATTTCGCATCAGGCCGTTCCGCAATCCAAGCTGCTCCTGCGCCGATGCCAAATCTGCCTGGGAACATCCTGACAGTGGCCCTTCGCGATCAGGCTCTTCAACCACCATCCAGTATCTTTCATAAGCGCTTTGGTCATTGCTGGGAACGTAGGGATCCTGTGAATGTGCTCACGCTTCGTGCAAGTCTTGGCTCATGTGCATGCTACATAGGAAGCTGTTGTTGAGTAGGCATGGCCCCAAACGTTATATGGCAAGTCATATACGCTAACGCTACATGTTATGTATTATATGTTAAATGTATTTGGGGTTATAATAACGTGTGTAACGTTATAGGCGTGATGTAACGTTATATTCCACAATGTTGAGCCACCATGGGCCATAGCAACGACGTGGCATCCTACGCTCTTCCCACGCAGATGCACATTCTCGTGCTTTCAACTGCCACTGTATTTCTTGCAGGCTTGGCATATGTGAAGCCAGGTCTCCACACTCATGGCTAATTGCCTGACAAGACTTGTGCCGACAATACGAGCTCGCCCTGGACCACATCTACGCCAGTATTGCAAAGTAGACGTGCTTCTGCATCTGGCTGGCACAGTGTGCGCATCTACAAATGCTGCTGTCTGCCTGACCGCGAGCAGGATTCGCGATCCAATCACCAGGATGCCACCAGCTCCTGCTGTCGCCAGCAACAAGAACACAACATCACCAGCAGTCACCAAGCCGAAGGTCATTGTGCTCACCGGGCCGACTGGAGTCGGTAAAACTGAACTCAGCCTCATCCTGGCCGAGCAGCTCAATGGTGAAATCATCTCTGCGGACTCCGTTCAGGCATGCCCTCTCCAACGTTCCTGCTCGATCAGATCCTATTGCCAAGCTATCATGCACAGCAACCACCCGTAGACGCCATGAGTCTCCTGGTGCCCGCTGCGATGGTGCTTGCCCCGCCAAGCTCCTGTAATGATTGGTCAAGCCATGACAGCTCCTCGTGTGCCCATGCCCTCACCTGAAACATCTGTTGCCATTTATTTCCAGTGCGTAGGCATGTACGCGTGCTGACCACAGCTACATCACACCTCCGTACAGCTGTCCATGTGTGTCCTTCCCGCATGCACCCGCATCACGTTTCGTTTCCCGACTGCCAGCTCTGGTGGCATCGGAGCTCCATCCCTTCACGATCAATGGAAAGCTGTATCCAAGTCCATTGATGGTCTTCATTGGTGGTCTTTGTCTCCATCGCTTCACGCTCAACGGACCGTGTGTTCCAGTGCCCCCTCCACTCCAAATTGTTTATGTAGGTATACAAGCGATTGGACGTGGGCTCCGACAAGCTGCCGCCCTCCCAGAGACGTGGTGTGTCTGCCACGCTGGCCATCTCCATGCCGGAACCTGCCCGCTCACACAGACCATCCCACTCTCCGATCACAGCGAGCGCCCCACGAGTTCCCAATCACCCGGTTAATCGCTAGGTTGTATGAACTAACGTTGTATGAACTCCTCACGGCCTTTGTTGCAAGCTGTGTGTTTGCTCCATCACTTCAGCCCACCTCACACCTGGCAGCTGTAGACCACTGGCGATGCCTGCTCAGATTTGGTGCCAAGCCCGACTTTCTCCCATGCTGGCACAACCAGCAGGCCGCATCTTTGATGCGGTGATGCAATCATATATACGAGCATTGGTCACTGAGATGGGTGTGGATGTGAGTCTATACACTGGCTATCCATGTGCACGCCCTTATTCGGTGCCGATCGATGTGAACGTACAGAATGCTGCTCTGTACATTGCACCCGTGGCCAGACCAGCATGCTCTGCCGAGGCCACTCCCGAGATACCCATAACTGAGCCAAAAGGTTTCGCTCACTCCAGGGGTACCATGAGGTTGCACCACTTCACAATTCCACATCATGCACTACATAAGGACTGCACACCAAGTGCACCCAGTACAGGTATACCCCATCACCTCATCGACGTGCTGGACCCATTCGATCGCGATGCGGAGTACTCCGCCGGAACCTTCCACGACGCCGCTCACGCCGCTGCGGCTGAGATCGTGGCGCGGGGCGCCACGCCCATCGTCACCGGCGGTACCGGATTCTATCTGCGCACCTTCATGTGCGGCAAGCCGCAAGGCGGCAAAGCCTCCCCGGAGGTGGAGGGCCTCGTCGCCGCAATGGTCACCACAGCTCTGGAGGCCGCTGTGGCCGATGTTCCGGCAGCGCAGGCCGCTGCCGCTGCCGCCAGGGACCAATCGCCGGCAGCAGCGGAGCGGCGGGGGCCACGGCAGTCGACTGATTCTGTCGCGCGGGAGGCGGGACAGGCGGGCAGGGGGGGGCCGGCGGATGCGGCCGTGCTCGCGACCGGCATGGTGAAAGCTGCCGTGCATGCTGTGCGGGAAGATGCAGGAGAGGATGCGGCGGAGGCGCTGGAGGAGCGGCTGTGGGTGGCGGGGGTGGCGCTGCTGCGGCAGGCTGGTGATGAGGAGGGTGCTGTGCGGTGCGATCACGCTGGTGGCTGTGCTGCGATGTTCATGCATGAACTGTGCACAGGGCCTGATCGGGAACCCGCCCGTTCCCTCGAGGCGTCCACAAGTGGGGGCACCCTGAGCGCTGCTTGGTTGCATTGATGTAGCTTCAGCTGATGCACTGTCAAATGGCAGGCTGAGTTTCGTGGTTGTGTCCCTTGCCGCACGCAAGACATGGCCGCCAATAACATTGATCAGGGATCGTGATGATGCAGCAGCTATGACCACTCGCCAGAATCTCACACGTCAGTGCAGACGAACTAGGTGACCTGGTAGCATGGTCAGGCGGTGTGGTGACTTGCCGGTGACGCCTGAGCCGGTCCGTTGCATGCCTGCAGTGTGGCGCAGGAGCGTAACAACTGGTACCGACTGCAGCGGTCGCTTGAGATCGTGCTCGCGACGGGCCGCCCGACCAGTGCGAGCGCCGCGGCAACCGCCCCCTGCACGGCCACGTACGACTTCCGGCCGTTCTTTCTGCACCGGCCTCGGCTGGAAGTCTTCCGGCGCATTGACGAACGTGTCGAGCACATGGTGCGCCTCCTCACCACCAACCCTACAGTATGTAATCAGACATACACACTGACCTCGCTACAGGCGCCCTGAGTGCTGCAGTTCCAGTAGTGCGGTTACGTCCCAATGCCCCCCCCCCCCCCCCCTCCCTTGCGGCCTATCATGACAACGCATCTGACTATGCCTTCCCATGAGCTTGGCGGTCACAGTTTCAGCCTCTGCAATTTGCCTGTCGCTGGCTGCTGTGGGCTGCAACACATGGAGTTGTGGCGGCCGGGGATGTGTTCAGAGGAGCCGCCGTCTTCGAAACGTGGCGCTTGTGACCGGGAGCTGGAGTGGCTTGAGGGCGTCGCCCTGCCGCTCCGACCGCGCACCACCATGTGACAATAGAACGGTCGCCATTACCTTACGCGGCCTGAGTTTAATTAGTCATGCGTGTGATAGCGATTTCGGACTGCACCGCAGGTGTTGGGGGGCCTCCTGGATGAGGCGCATATGCTGCGAGAGGCGGGGGCGCGGCCAGGGGACATGCCCGCCACGCGCGCGATTGGCTACCGGCAGGCGCTGGAGTGGCTTGAGGGCGTGGCTGCGGCGCGCGCGTGCAACGCGACGGCCGTGCGGCAGCTGGCAGCCTCGATCCAAGCGGCGACGCGGCGGCTACAGCGTGCGCAGCTTGTGTTCCACCGGGGGGACTCCACGTTTGCGTGGATTGATGCAACGGGAGGGTCTGCTGCTGCTGCGGATGCAATCCTGGCGAAGGTGGCTGAGGAGGCACATGTGGGTACGGCCGCCTCATCATCCGGCAGATACCAGCCGAGCTACCTTATGACCTGCTGTGCTAGCTTGCATGCATGTGGCGGTGCACGGCTGAGCGTGATACGCGTGAGGCTCAGTAGGGCTGTCTGGCATTCCGGGCTGCTGATTGTGGTTTTGGGATATTGGTTCAGCTATGCTGCATAATGGCTGGCAGGTGGTGAGCAGTGTCACTGAGGGTGTTGGTATGCACATGCAACTGATGTTATGCTGGAGGTGCTGATGTGTTGCTGCTCAGTTGGCCGTTGTGGTGAAACCGGCTTTTTGAAGGAGCAGGTAAACGTGGTCCAGTCAGTGAGCCCAGCGAATGTCCTGTAGTGCTTTGTTGGCGGTTGAGGTCAGTGTGGTTGCAGGTGGATCTGAAAGCTTTGGAGCTCTCTCCAAGGCAGAGAAGGACGCTGCTAAACGATACACAACGCAGTGGGGGCTACTAGATCAAGAGGAGCATGTTGCGAAGGTGATTGAGTGGCTTGCCAACAAAGGTTACATTGACCAGACTTCACCCTGATCCGCACTGGCCAAGCGCATGCGATGTCGCCTCAACAGCTTCGAATGTTCATAGCAGCCCGACCCATCATGCAAGTCCGACCGAACACCCGGCAGAATGCCGCGATGTGCTCCGTGCTTTTTGCACCCGCGCACGCTCCTTGGTGTCCCTCGTCGCCATTCCTCATCGAACTAGTTCAAACTACGTTGAGCTCTGTTACATATGTGACTTGCCTAGGTCAGCATGGCAGGCCACAATATATTAGCATTGTACCTGTATCAGCTTCGGGTGCTGGACTACAGGTAGCTGTGCCATTTGCCGTGCCCCGCCCCGATCAACATTGTCCAATTTTCCAAGAGATCACGCATGCCTGCAGAGTCCTGAGCGGCAGTCATTTTGCCGCTGCATACGTACGATAGCAACAGCAAGCTCTGCAGACAAATGGTACATTCTGCCCTGGCGTGTCGTTGAACTTGGAATGCGCTGCAACAGTAGTGTTGCCCATATGCAGCACGCCCACGTCAAGTGGTCACAGGACAGCCTGGCCATGACATGTCTAACCGTCTTCAAGCAGCGAAAGTGCCAACTGGTAAACTCAATGGACATGTCTCCGTGCATCCTTTACCTCAAATGATCATGCATGTCACTCCGGTTGCAAGTCCCGATCAACGCAGGTGGTAGGCAGTACGTCGAATCATCGCCTAGAACTTGCGCGTCCCGGCGCTTTTATCCCACATATCTCAGAGGCATCACACTAGTGGGTAAACCAGTAAGCGCAGTTTTAGCTTATGGACTCGGGCAGTCGTTTCGGCACTGTCCCGCGTCGAACCGGAAGGTATTTCAGGCGTTGTGCGCAATGCCTGAATTACAGATTACTGAATCTGCACCCGTTCATCTAACTTCAGTTTACTAGTTGTGCAAAGCCGCATCAGCAGGGCTGGATGATCATTCGTGCGCTTGTCCACAGCGCGTTCACAGCCCACTGCCATGAATGATCCAGCATGCCCGGGACCAGCTGGCGATCCACTGGAAGACATGGAACTGATGCCCTTCATTGACGACGATGATGACTTCGCGTCTTTCCTGGAGCTTTTGGACCCCGAACCTCCCGGTGTTGGTTCAGCTGGGTGCACGAGTGACAACTGGAATGTTCACACGGAGCATGACCCGACCCTGCCGCCCATACCAACGGATGCTGAGCCCGAAACAGGTCCGGTCGAAATAGATGTAGAAATGGCCAGGATTGAGCGGATCAGGGCGAAGAACAGAAGAGGCCAAGCAAGGTATCGAGAGAAGCTCAAGGTACTCCATCACAACCTGCAGCATTGATGTATCTCGTCTCACTGATGCGACTCTTGAAATGCCTCATATCTATACTAGGACGCACCTGGTATGCAGCGTGAGAAGCAGGAAGTGGAGGCCAGGATCGACCAGACCAAGCACTGTTTGACAGACCGCAACACGCGCTATCGAGAACTGCGCAACCAGAGGGCCACAGCTGTAGCGCGTCTCAACTCCGCTTCAGCCGAGCTTGACAAGCTCGCCAGTTACACGCCTCCTGCTTTGCAAACCCACACACCAGCACAGTCAACCGCAGTGCCGCTGCCCTGCTCCCCAGAGGCTGATCGCCCCAGCAGCAACCGCCCGTGGCCGCCAACCGGGGGCTGCTCCACCAAATCCCGCCGACCGACCACACTCGTTCCGCTTTTCGGCTACAACGCTGGCATCTACGCCAGCGTCGACATGCCCGTGCGAGACATCTCCTCCTACAGCCAGTCCTGCGCCATCTCCCTGAGCGATGTCTGTGCACAGATCCCAGCCGGCTCCGATGTGCTGGGAAGTAAAGACATCCCCCAGTATGTCCCTCAGGCCATCCGGGAGCACCAGGCTGCGGTCAGCGCCAGCATTGGCGTGCCCCGAGAGGACATCTGCTGGTTTGTGCAGATGCCTCACACAGTGCCAAACGGGCAGCCGCTGTCCCACAGCGCGTCCATCGCGTCCACCCAGTGCAGGATCTCTCTTATGGTCTTCGGCGAAGTGCTCGCCCTCGAGGCAGGCCTGCTGCTGGAGCAGCACGCGGCGCTGGTGAAGGACTCAGCAGCCGAGGTCTCTGCCAACCGTGAGGACCTGCCTCCAGCAGACGAGGCAGAAGCAAACACTGCGGCCGGCACATCGCCCGGTCAGCTGTGCCTGAGCGAACCAGTGATGCCGGATGCCACCGTGTGCAGCCAGCAGCTCGTGCGCTGCGGCGTCAACGGCACCTGCACGATCACCGAGGCGGTGGACGGCATCATCATGCCGGTCGTGCGGCGCTACCGCCGGAAGCTGCCGCACGCTGTGTGGCGCGGTGTGTGCTGCAAGGCAATGCGCAAGGCCGAGTCCGCATACGCGGCCATCAGCGCGGGCATGGCGGCGAAAGCTGCCGCACAGGTTCTGTCGCCTCGATGCGGCAGCACAGAGTCGGTGCAAGGCGCCCACACCGGGAGCATGCGCGAGGGCTGTGCCCCCATTGAAGCGGCGGAGCCGAGCAGGACGAATGATTCGAGTGAAGGGTCCACGCCAGACACGACCCGAAGCGCGGAGGGGTTCGGAGAGGCAGAGGAGGAGGTCAGCGAATGCCAGGCGATGTGCGCCATATCGGCGAGTATTGCACACTTTTTGTGGGAGGAACTGAGAGCTGATGCCCCTGCTGGCTCGGTGCGGGCTCCCTGGTGCAATGCTCCTGTTGTTGCCTGGCGTGCGCCGAAAGCGATGTGGCATTGCGGTGTCTGTACAGCTGTGAGTCGTGCCACTGCTGTGAGTTGTGCAGCACTGCGATGGACTGGGACCGCCTTGCCCTGCCACAGGTGTGTGGCTGTCGGCTTGATGATGGACAACGACAGCTTATGACGACAGCTTCCGGCCGTCTTGGTATCATAATTTCTGTCAGTGTTATCAGGTGCTCTAATATGCACTGGATGCTCACGCGCCTGCTTCGCCCGCATGTGCTCGATCGGTTGACCACGCCTCAGACAGGCCGCACCATGACTCCCAGCAAGAGTGTGTGGGCCCGGAAACACAGTTCAGGTGCTAGTCAGTCTTGAATTGTGGCTGCCCTTTGGACGGTGTGGAGCAGTGAGCCAACAGTGCCTGGTGGACAGGTGGAGGCCACTGAAGGATACAACGTTGACTCCTTTATCGTTACTTGCACAGCTTGCATCCTAACGGTTTCTGCAGACCATTTTACAATTCCTGTTGTTCGACCAGCTGCTGAATTGGTGTCGCTTTCACGCCGCCGCACCAAAACAGCCTGCTTTCTCATGCCTGAGCAGAACTGATGGTGCAGAGCGGGACCGAGATGGCACACTGTTCCCGACAGGAAGTTGAAGCGAGGATGCTCGACGTGAACATGGCTCCAGCAGTCTCCTGTGTGATGCTCTTCCAGCAAGCGCCCCACACAGTCAGGCAGCTCTGCCAAGAGGCCAGCTGCCATGGTGTCAACCTGGACCAGGTGCTGTCCCACTTTTTGGCACCATACAAGCAATAGGGCACAAGCCACGCGTCATCATGCACTGCCGTGATACTGCGCTGTCCCGCTGTCCGATAGGAAGGCTGTGTAAATTCTGACGGGGTCTAGATGCACAAGCATGATCGAGATCAAGTCATGCCGGGCATTAATGATAATGTCTTCCCCCGATCATCCGGTGCTCGTCAACCCGGTTCCCAGGATGAACTGGTCGAAAAACGTGGCGGAAAACCAAAACCGAAGTTTGTACGTTCTAAATCATGGCATGCAGATTGAAAGGCATCAGAGGCGTCTGCTTCGATCTCTTGCGCTGCAGCCTGCACAGCTTTCACACTGTGCTCAGATCTGGCGGCAGTGGTACAAGAAACGTCGGATGCTGGACCGGGAGTTCGATGACGCAGTGGATGCCCTCACTGGCGGAGTGCCCCAAGTGACTGAGGTGCCCGCAGAATTTGTGAAGCTCCTGGACTGCCTTGTACAGGTGTGACTCTGCCTTCTCTGCTGGCTGCGGTGCCTGCAAATCTGGAGAATGGGACGCAGTTTTTAGGCCAGTTAACATGGCATGTCCCAGAGTGCTCAGCCTGTCTCGGTGTGGCAGCATGGAGGGAACTGCGGCCTGTTGCTGCAAGTTGTCACAATGCAGTTCTGATGCATGCAGCACCATCTACGATCTCCCAATGTATGGCCGGGTGGGTTGCAGATGTCCACTGTGCACTTTCAGATGCCTTCTGACATGTCTGATAATCCTGAGTTACAGGCACATGTAAGCACGCTGTCTTATCGATCGTCTCTTCCGCAGTATCGGGTGACGTGGCCGAACATGTAAAGGTATGGCGATGTGTGAGCCGCTAGCAGAAGTCACTAGCGCTGTTTTTCTCACCAACGCAGTTCCGACTGTCTGTAGTTGCAACACAGGTCCCGCTTGTCGGAGGCGTCAATGTCCTCATGGATACGGCAATGTAGTCATCCATACATACACAATTACATGCCCTTTCTTGCCTTGATGTAAAAGTACATGCCCTTTGATGTAAGAGTACATGCCCTTTCTTGCCCTTGTGAACTGCAGGCAGTTCACCGTGAGAGATATGACAGCACAATCTCGCTTTATGGGTCATCGGGTGCATGCAGAAGCATGAACACTCACAAGGAAAACTGCCAACATTCCTCGACCTTGCTGTTTCCATTCGCGTCAGTGCTGCAAATGCCACGTCTGTTGCAGGCACCTGACTCGTGTCAGCAGCCTGAGGCAGGAGGAGCAGCGAACTCGAGTGACTTTGTCAACAGGTTGAAGCAGCTGCGGCATCTTTCTGATAAGCTGGTGGGAGCGACTGGGACGTCAACTGAAGGCTCCGCAGCAGTCCTCCGGGCACTCAAATCGGTGCATGTCACTGATGGACTGCTTTATGAACATGTCCTATTTTTGACTGTGATGCCTTCATGGTATCTCACACAGGTGCAGCACACGAAACTGCATGCATCCATGCTCGATGAGGGCGTGACGCTAGTTGACAATCTTCGGCTGTGCCAGGCAGCTGCACAAGAGGAGAGGTGGAAAGAGGTCTTCACAACTCTGCACATATAAAGCATGGTCAAGCAGACGTTCTGCTGCCCAGCTGGTTTATACAACAGCTGCGGTTTTTTTGCACGTTGAAGATGTGTCTCGTTCATATATATTATGTCCTTGCTGCCACGGTGCAGCCTGGCTTGTGTGTCAATTGTGAGGTGGGAATGACATGACACATAAGATTGGTGCTCGTTAGAGGATGGTGTGACAGATACAATTTGTGCTGATCCAGCAATGGTGCATCATTTTCTTGACGTTTCACGATTGGCTGTGCTTATGAGCCGATATGAAAACTGTCCCGGGTAGAGATATTTATGCCTTTTGCCAGCACAATGAACCATCGCTGTGAACAGAAATTCCATTCTTCTTTTATCTCAGACATACCTGCCATGCCTGCCGCACGCACGTTGGGATTTGGCGATTCAAATACCTTACAGTCTGATCTACAGAGTTATACCCTGTCGCTGGCATAACATTTCGCGTGTTCTTTCGTCTGCAGCTCTACAAACACCTGAGGCATCTGCTCAGGCACTTGCTGCATCTGCCCGGCACAAATCATGCCTGCTGCAACCAATCTGCTTGAGTGTTGCCATGTGAAGCGTTCACGTAGGCCCGATCTTGCACCTGAACGCTTTTGAAACACGCGCCAACCTGTACTGGTGGCAGATCATCCTGCACATAGCCCGGTTGCTAGGTTGTCTATGACAACGGAAATCAAGCCCCTTGATTATAATGCCAAACTGTTTGGGAGTCGCACCGTCTCGAGTATGCAGCGAGTTTCCCCCTTGTGAACTGTCGTGGCCACGCGTTTGGAGCTTGAGCTAGCGTTATGCTGCACCGCGTTGTATTGGTTCAAAACGTGGCTATAGGGACTTTGCTATGCGTGCTTGCTTCGCCGCGACGAACAGCTGAGGCACATCGCAGCGCGGCTCGTGGAATGCCAACAAAAGATATACTGCGAACGCCGAACACATTCTGCATCCGCCCAAAGGTAGCAGCAGGCAGTTGCACTGCGTCGAAGTGCACGCCGCGGGTCAACAAATAAGGTGTCCAGCACTTCCGAATAAAAGCATCTCTCCAAACCAGACTAGTAGAGGTACGCTCGTTGGGCTTGTTCAATTCTGTTGCGTCTGCAACAATTAGCTGAAACTGTGCCGTCGTGGAGGTGTTGCCCTTGCTCAGTGGTGTCGCTCATCGAAATGCGATTGTGGCGTTCCTGTTTTACAAGCCCAAATCTGCAATCAGTATGCACTCGATGCGCTGTAACTGCGAAGTTTCGCCGCAACTCATCGGGATTGCAGGCCTTGACAAGGCTGAGTTGCACGTTGTGTCCGTAATACATGGTTTGGTCGCAAACCACAGGTGGCCTGCTAACGCCCAAACTACCGACGAATGACATATAATGGGGTTATACATGGCTTCAACGGATCTAGATTCTTGCAGACGCTCAACTTCCAGTTTCACTGTGCGCCCAGGTCGGAGTGGGACTTTACCTAGATTGTACAGGCTGCGTTGCATACACACACGATTATGCCATTGTTATTAGCTGTGTGCTGTGTGCAAAGATCTGATTCAGTCGAGTCTCCAATATCACATTTCCACGTTCGTATCAGTGCTGTTCCGCGGCCACTTGAAGCTTATTGCTCTGATTGGAATGATGCAGGCCCAAAATATCAAACTAAGTGTCAAGATGAATGCCTTCCAAAGGGTCATGCGCTTTCTGGCGCTAACCTTGACACTATCTTACTCTTCACCTGTCCTGCAAGCTGCTGCTGACGTTCAAGTCAATGATGAGGGAAAATATGCGTACACATCGCGGGGTTTCATGCCTTTGGACGCTCCTTCAGCTGTCAGTGAAGCTTTCTACAATAAAACATGGAATGGATTTGAATTGAGTGGTGCCACCAATGGCTGGAATGACACCAGTCAGCTGACCGAGGTAGACCCACATGGACTCTTCTGTGCCTGCGATTGCATGCCAACCGAAGCACCAAAACCGACTGAAGCACTAAATCCGACTGAAGCACCAAATCCGACTGGAGCACCAAATCCGACTGAAGCACCAAATCCGACTGAAGCACCAAATCTGACTGAAGCACCAAATCCGACTGAAGCACCAAATCTGACTGGAGCACCAAATCCGACTGAAGCACCAAGTCCGACCGAAGCAACAACTCCGATACCAGCAGTCGTGCCCACGACGCCACAACCCACCATGGCACCCGAACCCTTCATGCCTGCCCCTGAGCCAGCTGTGCCGCCAGTGGAGGAGCCTGCAATGGGTCCAACCGCCATGGAGCCCGATAGTCCTGTTCCCGAACCAGAAATGACCCCCGACGGAGTTGCGCCAGACACACCGATGATGGCGCCCGATATGGGACCTGCTACTGCTCCTGGTGCAATGCCAGGCTCTGGGCCAGCTTCTGCACCTGCACCTGGTTCCCGCAGGCGGGCCCTGCTCCAAATGGCCCCTACTCCTGCATCTGATCCCACTCTTGCCCCGGTTTCCGAGCCAATGTCTGGACCCGCCACTGGCCAGCCCAGCGCTGCTTCGCCCATGTCTTACATGCCTGTCCCAGAGCCTGCCATGGCGCCCTCGGTGCAACCTACTACTGCAGATCCCCCAATGGCTCCCATGCCTGCAGCACAGCCTGTCTCAGAGCCAGCCACCCAGCCTATGGAACCTTCGAATACGACTGCACCGCCGCCCACAATGATGCCATCAAGCCGACCACCTGTCTGCTACTGTCCTTGCCCAGCAGCACCATCACCACCACCTGATTTCCCGGCACCACCACCACCAATGGCGCCGCCACCTCCATCAGACCTTGCAGCACTATGTGCTGTGGACCCTCAGAACATCGCATGCGCAGAATCTCAGGCATCAGACGCTCAAGCTACTGTTCAATATGTCTGGGTCATTTCCCAGCAGCAGGAGCAACAATGCGCAGCAGGGGTTGATCGGTTTGGTTTCTGTGGTAACCCGGATGCCACAGTCGTACTTGCATTGGCATGTCAGAAACAAGCTATGTCAGCAAATGGCACTGTTCAGGTATGCATCTCCAGCTGCGATCAAATCTTCCAGCCATTTATGTCCGTTGGAATGTTTACGTCTGCAGCTGTCACTGGCGTGGTGTAAATTCTTGAGAGGGACATCTAAAAATGTTTACAGGTCTTGGCGCCATACGTAGATGTACCAGGTCTACGTGCTGACACTCAAAACAATCAATGCACAGACAGCAACAAGCCAGATATCAGCAAGCGCACCTTTCCATGTGCCGAGCGAAACTGCGAAGTGCTTGAAGTTCGCTCGCGAACTGTCACCGACTGTTTCTCACTTGAAGGGCTTGACTGTGGGCCAACAGTTAAAATTGAAGAGAGCCTATGTTACTCCGCTACCATTTCAGAGCTGGTGCCATTGACAGAACCACTGACAGGAACCCCATGTGAAGGCATGACAGCAGGACCCGCACTAGCGAACTGCACAGATGTCAGCAACCCATGCCCAGACTTCTTCTTCCAGTATGAACCATGGGGGCCATGCTCTGTCCAGTGCAATACGACAACATGTCCACCTCCACAGACATGCAATCTATCAGGTCAGCGATCCCGCACAGCTTCTTGTGCAAAGCTGGTTGGCAGCGCAGTCGTTGTCACAGCAGACTCAGACTGCACGGGTCTGTCAAGCACAACTTCTCAAGAGTGTGCAAAGAAGTGCTTCAATCCTTTGACGCGCTTCACCAAGACCGAGAGTGAGTGCACCTCTCTGCAATGTGATGAGCCGGGCACTATGACAGTTCAGTACCAGGCGTGCACCAGCGGACAAGGATGCCAGCAGTGGCAAAATCTCACATCTGCTGGAATAATGACAATGGCATGCCCGGCAGTCCCGTGTGACCCATGCGCTTCTGTTGCATGTTCCGAGCCTGGCACAGCCGAATCTCGCGCAGTGGGCGGTGTCTGCAAGTGCACATGCAACACTGGATACACTGGATCAAGATGCCACGTTGAGGAAGGCAGAACATACACTGTGCGATCATCTGATGGCACCGAGTGCACCTCAGGTGTGCTGGACGTGGATGGGACTTGTTGCGCCACAGCTGATCTAGATGGTTGCGGCTACTGCGCTGATGCAGTTGTGTCTGGAATGGGCTCGGTGCGAGTTGGGTATGACATCAACGGTGTCTGCTGTTCTGGCACTGGCAACAACGTTTTCCTGACAACTGGGTTCACATGCTGCGCAAGTCTGGCACGACTGGATGAGTGTGGGGTCTGTGATGGCTCAAGTGATACATGCTCCAAGGCTGTGTCCAGCAGTCTTGCAATTGCGGCCGGATACAGCACGGCTTCATTCATCACAGCTCTGAAAGCAAGTTTCCCTGCTGACATTTCGAACGCAATCACAGACGACAGCCCTGCCGCTCGCCGCCGATTGCAACAAACAACAGCAGAAGCAGTGGCAACGCTTCCAGCAGGATTTTCGCTTTCAGCAGGACAGCTCACCGCAGCTTTCGTGAGGACCGGCATAGCAGCAGCCAGCAGTGGCAACCTCACTCAAGAGCCAGCCTCCCCTCAAGCACGTATGCAAGGCACTCCAGGCAATGGTGTTTGTGAGACTGGGGAGGTGGCAGGGTCCGCCGACTGCCCAGTGGCACAGTCATGCGCGATGCCCACGGCCATGGACACTGGAGAGGTTCTTGGGAACGCAGCAAGAGAGTGTGCTGGCAAAGGAACTTGCATTCGGGCAACAGGAAGCTGCAGATGCAACTCCGGGTATGTGGGCGATGCTTGCGACAGATGCGATGCAGCTGAAGGTTATGTTGCAGTGCCCACAAGTTCTGGAAATGCGTGCACACGCTTGGCACAGGACTTCGTTACACCTACACCACCTGCTAGCCCACCTACAACTCCTCCACCAGCAGAAGTAGATGCGGACAGTGGCCTAGGCACTGGTGCCATTGTCGGCATTGTTGTTGGAGCTGTCGGTGGGGTAGCCGTCATTGCTGGAGTGGTATATTACGTACTGCGTGTGAGGGGGGCTAAGGAGGTCTCACCTGTATAGCAATCGATGCATGTTCTATCATAAGCTGAGAAGCTCCAGAGGTGCTGCCACTGGCAAGTGGCGGCCTGCTGTGGTTTGAGCGATGAGTCGGATGCCCACACTGCTCCTGTAGAGCACAGTCGAGCGCAGAGGCATGACTTGTAAACCTGGATAGAAATGGTGTTGTGTGTTTGACGCGTGGCCAAGTCACGCGTCTGCCCAAGTCACCCTTCTTTCAGGTCTTTGCATGTGCATGAAACACATATTTGCAACCATCTGCCACATGCCCAACTTGTGAGACGTATGTTCAATATACATCTGTCCCCTCATTGAGTGATGTCCTGATTCCCTTCATGTAGTGCTGATGTCGGTTCCATCACGCCTATACTTCATTGTAGTACTGCTGCGCACGATGCTCTCTCATTCAGTCTGATGCATGATTTCCTCTGGTGAATGGGATGTACTGAATGGCAGGTTCAGATGCCTGATGCCGACCGGTTGAGACCTGCTGCCTGGCCTCCAGAACCGCTGATATCATGCCCCCACATTCACAGACAATGCATACTGTGCGATCCAAGGAACCCGATAATTTTGTCATATTCAATCAACCTCGCATGCTGAGACTCCACCCTGCACCTGAGACAGGCCAATGGGAAGGTGTACAGGAGCGGTCCGGCAAAGCTATCAATTCTGGGTATGGAAGGCATGGAGCTTGGGGATTCCGCTCGTCGAAGCCCAGCTAAACTCATCAACGAGTGGTTTGTGCTTGTTGTGACAAGATCGTGTGACACAGCTGCTGGGAAATCCTTATAGGCAGGTACAGATCTTATCAGGCGAAAGCTGAAGCACAACATGTGAACCACGCCGGCGCGAGTGACGTCCATCAGCGTATCTTATTCGTGACAGACTGTCGAGCTCCCACCCATTCCTATGCTGTCCATGTGTCTGCTCGGACGTGCGAGTACCTGGCTTAGCGCAACATGGAACACCGCCAGATGCAAGCGTGATCCACGCACCCCTGATTGACTGAAAGGAACCTGCATGCTATCTGCGAGCGACGTACGTGAAGCCGCCGCCTAGGCACTGTGCCCTGCAGGGCGCTGCTCATTCCATGGAATTCCATAGAAATCCATGGGTATCCACTCGCACAGGCCGGCCCCGCGCATGCATCGTTCGTGTGGCGCTCGGGGGCACGGATGAGCAAAGTCAGCGAGCCGCAGGGCTCCGTAAGGAACAAATTGCGCTACACGCACGGCTGCAGCACGGCTTCAATCAGGTAGCACGTACGTCATACACAGTCCACTCCTGCTGCGTCTCGGGGGACCTGTATGTAAGGAATGTGCTGAGTGCTCGCGGGCAGAGAGCTGCCAGAGGCCCTGCAACCATGCCACTCTGCTGGCACCGCTGACCATATTTACCACATCATGGGCATCATTGTCAAGCCATCAACTGTCGTGAAAGGTCAGGCGGATTGTGAATCACGGCCCAAGCAAAAGCTGCCTGCTGGACCGCCACTGGACTACTCTTTCAAAGAGATAGTCTCTATCAAAGGTCAGCTGCATACTGCCGGTGAACGCATGACCTGCTGATCATGGGGACCACAAGGAGCACTCGCAGGACCTGAAAAGCTCGAGCCGCTTGCAGACGCACTGTTCGAAACTGCTGAAGGTGGCTGGCCAGCCAACCCTCCTCTCACTCAAGCTGACTCAGAGTCTCCGACGGAGGAGTCCTGCCGCACACGCAGGCCCGATGTGGTCATCAACTCGACTGCTGTGCGCTTGGCTAACAATCGACTCTCATCCCTGCGGGATCTGCCCCAGTTTCTGCAACACGTGCTCGAGGTCCCCCGCAGTCTGCGATGGCTGGACTTGTCCTGCAACGCCCTGCATCGCATCCCGGACGAGCTCCTAGATCTGTCTGGCTTGGCGGTGTGCTCACACATCCCTCCTCTAGCTCGGTGATTCGTGTGACGCTACACCTCTCACAGATCTGTCCAGAGGCTGTGCAACCACAGCACCACCCGAAACACTGCATACCACAACACCCACCTACACCTCCCTAATCCTCTGTCTGCTCAGCCAAACTAACAGCACGACGCCTCATGCTACCAATGCATGGGCTGCAAGGCCACGCTGCTGAGGTGCACTTTCCAACCGCTTGCTCTCGCCTGACCTACCGTGACTCCGTCTGCAATCGCCCTGGCTGCTTGCTCTCGCCTCGCCCTTTGCCACCCTCACCGCCGCCCCACTCTCCTGCTGCAACCCTCAGCGTACCACAGCGCGCGTCGCTGCAATTGACTCCGCTCCAAGCGAGAGTCTGCTGCGACCGGTCGCAACCCCCGTCGCGTGCACTCGGCTGCATGTTGACACGGCCCCTGCCACACACAGCCGGATCGCCAGTTGCAGCGTGGCTGCCTGCGCTGCCAGACTGGGCGGCACTGCGAGCCGCAAGCTGGGAGGGATAGGCACGCGGCACCAGCGTATCACCTGATACCTTGCCGGCGCCGGACAGCTCTGGCCTGTCCATGCGAGATCACATGCAAGTACTAAATTGTACATTTACACTCACATGCGGCCCCGTGTTGCGCTGATGCTGCTTCTGCTGACAGGCGCAAGCCCGACTCAACAGAGCTGAGTACGCAGGCAGAACAAGAGCGCAGGCAGCAGCGCAAGGTGTACGCATGCGGGCGGAGTGTGCAGCGTACGGCATGCCCCCCTGAAGCTTCCCCACAGCACTGCCGGCATCCTTCGCCACAATGTGGCGCCCATGTGTGACACTGTGACCATACCCCCCCCCCCCCCCCCCCCCCGCCCCCCCCCACACTTCTTTCTGTGTTCTTTCGCAGAGAGAGCCTACTGACAGCGTCTCTGCGCGCAGGTGCTGTACCTGCACAGCAACCACATCACGAAAGTCGGCCACGTCGGCCGCCTCTCCGCGCTGCCGGCCCTCGGCAAGCTCACGTTGCACGGCAACCCCGTCGCGCAGGCGCCCGCCTACCGCCGTGCCGTGCTGCACCTGCTGCCCGGCCTGCGCAGCCTCGACTTTGCGCCCATCACCAAGGTCGACCGCGACTGCGCCGCCGTCTGGGCCCGTGGCCACGAGCGGCGCAGCGGCGCACAGTAGCCCCGACCCGTGCGCTACCCGCGACCCTCTGCAGCACCCACCTGATCTAGCACCTGCGGAATTCCTTCAGCCATGCCAGACAGCCCATGACCTGCGCGCAGCATGTAGCATAGCTATCGGCCTATCGCACAAGATACAATCGCGCAGGCTGTATGGCATTGTGGGTTGTGTGTACCAATATGCTGGCATGTGCTGGCTGTCAAAGTGCACCTATCGCAGGGACTGATCAGTGCTGGTTTTCTCATCATACACACTGCCTGCGAGCTCCTTGTGGATGCTGTGTGTGTGTGTGTGTGTGTGTGTGTGTGTGTGTGTGTGTGTGTGTGTGTGCGTGCGTGCGTGCGTGCGTGCGTGTTCTGCTGTGGCCGCACCGAGCGCGTGTCTTCCCAACTGCCCAGATCACCCTGCTGCGCGCTCAGCAGCTGCTGTGTGTGCCAGCTGTTGTATCGTGCGTGATGGCCGGCGGCACCCTTGCCAGCCCGCAGCTGGGCGGGCCACCAGGTTGTCTGCTCACTTGCACCACGTGCTGTCGAGCCTGCCCTGTGCTGCGGTGCACCCTGGTGCTGCGTGTGCTGGCGAATCGCAGCATGGCTTTGCCGGCTGCCACAAGCGGCACGCCCGGCAACGGTTCAACAGTTCAGCAGCACCGGCCGCTTGACCGATGAATCGCTGGCAGGTTGACCTTTCACGACCGCCCACTGAGCGATCGAGCGTGCATGTGCAGGCCTGCACAGACAGCGGTGGCATCCAGGCGCGCCCGAATGCGCCTGCATGGGACTAAGCTTTAATGATCTGTAACGTATCTTTCAGCTTTAATGATCGAGGCGGCAGTGCCCCAATGCGCCGCAATGCAGCCTGCGAGCCGTGCTGCCTGCTCCATGTGGTCTGCCCAGCACAGAGCTCAAGGCAGGTGGCCATGGCTGCACCTGAGGTACAGTGGACGGCCGGCCAAAGTGCCTGAGCAAGCATGGGCACTGGCGTTGGAGTTGCCGGGTGAGAGGCTGGCGTAGGGACACCGGATGGCGGTGCGGCCGTGCGAATGGGCACGCGAGAGCAGCGACGATGCTGCTGCTGTGTGCTGAGTCTGCGGTGTGCATGCATGCTGGAATGATCGGCCTGCATCCCGCTGGTGGCGCATGGCAGGCGTGCCGCACGGCAGGTGTGCCGCTGACAGGGGTGTGATGCTGGCTTGTGATTGGCACGGTGGATCAGACTCGTGGTCGTCACAAAGCGGTGGTGGTCAGTGTAATACGGGAAGGGCAGACTCGAGCATCCACGCCACGTGCCGGTGCCAGTACGGTGGTGTGGGGCCACTCAGTGGCCAATCTGCCTCTGTGCCCACTCTGAGCCTCTGGCACGGCTGCTATCTGGTATGCAAACCACACCTGCGCACGTTGCTCCGCATCAGGTGGCACCAGCTGGATGCTGGAAGGCTCACGTTGCACTTTGGACACAAACATGGTGGTTGGACCAAATGGTAGCATTAGCTACCCATGGACTACCCTGGGGCAACACACCTGGCCTGTGCTGCCTGCGTGAGAATCACGTCAAAGGTGTTACACGGACATCAACAACAGCGCAAGAGCCAACAGCGACCAAACCCCTGCAAGCAGGCAGGAACACGCCAAGGCACAAAGCCACAACGAACTGACAAAACCGCACACCCACACTCCCGTGTCACAGGTGCAGGCTCTTGTGTGGCAGATCACCTGGTCTGTGCTGCCAGAGAGACCTACTGCGGGCTCTGACATGCTGACTGCACTGACTCGGACGACCCCGCCAAGCACAGATGGGCACAGCTCTCCCTTCTGGGGCAATGCTTGCACGGTCTGCTGTGTGTCTGCATCATGTGTAGAAGCACCAGATGGGTAATCTCACGGTATCAACAGCTGCCACTAACCAGCCACTCAACCAGCCAAGATGGTGCCAGGCCAGTGATGGCACCGAGTCCCACAGGATGCATGAGGCCTCACAAGGCTCTTGGCCTAGGCCGGCCTGATCCAGGCTGCTGCAGCCGTGCATTGTTGCTGTCGCTTCATGCTGTCCAGGGTGGATGCTCCTACCTTTTGGGGGTACAGCCCCCGTGAATCAGCTGTGCCTACTTAGACAGGATGAGGCTGGGACTGCAGGGCAACAGACAAGCTATGGCTAAGAGCACTGCAGCACGCCATCACCTGTGGCTCCACACAGCTGGCTGATAGCAGCTGCAAACGCAGAGCTTGTAGCTTCCGAACCACACAGAAAAATGGTGATCAGTGTGGCGGGGCAGCAAGATCGGTCGGGGTATCAGTGGCATGAGCTGTGCTGGGGTTGGGAGCACAGAAGGTTTGTGCACATGGTACAAATGGGGGACCGCATACGACCCAGCTGGGTCGCAACGGAGAAATTCTCGGGAGTCAGGGTGTCCTGCTCACCGGAGTTTCTAGGTGTGAGGCCTCATGAAGGCGCGGGTTGTCTGACGTAACTCCCCGACAGGCCCATGGCCAGGTCGAGGCGTCTGGAGCATCTGATGCCTGCGATGGCTTGCAGCATGCGGCGGAAGAACTTCACACCGCTGCGAAATGGTCTAAGGCGAGATATTGCCCAGCTGGAACGCGCATTGCTGCTCTCATGGGCGGGCATGGCTAATCGTGTGCTATACGTAGAGCCCTCCTTCACAACCATTCTGCGAACGAAGGCTGACACCCGCGCCGTAGTATGAGTCAGCGCCGCGCAGATATCTCAGTCTGCGGCTGTCCTGCTGTAGCTTTTCAGATGGCGCATGACGGCTGTCATGCGCTAGCGCGGCTGTCAGCAGCGCCGCTGTGTGTTTGACCAACATAGCTTCGGTTGCGCGCACGTAGCCTTGCTTGCACGCACTCCGTTCAGAAGGAATGTGTTACTCGTTGCAGCCCCATGCACTCAAGAGCCACAGGCGTCTTGATATCCATGGCGGTGTGCGTGTTCCGTGCATAATTCTGTCTCTAGATCTCCCGCTGAGAAGGCGTGGCCCGAGCTGCTGGTCAACACGATCGTTCCCACTGACACCGGCCGCGCCAAAGCCCATGGACCCGATAACTGCAGTCATGTCGCATCCGAAATTTGGTCTGTACACAAATTGCTGTACGTTCTCGCTGCGTGCCACATTTGCGCTTGAGCGTATTAATGTTGACATATGTTAATTATGGGACCTGGCTGAGGTCAGCCATACCAGGTGTCCAAACAGCTAGCAGAGACGTATCGCCGACGAGCGGATTGACAAAATCATGCTTTTATTTCTCGGTTGGCGCATCCATGGATCGCTGACCTGAAACCAATCACCGCATCGTCACCTGTGACTATGGAGGCCAATTCGAGCAGGAAATAATGAAGGGTATACATAGAGGTCTCACAAGCAGACAATCAGGTTTGACTTCCCGTCTCTATGCGACCGCACCTCCAATAGCCCTAACATATCTTCAAGATTGCCCATCGCCCTTGTGTTGCACGTGCGGTGTATATCATGCCGGGCGTCGAATTGTCGTTGATTAGCCCATGCATGCAGCAACACCTGCCCGTTGGATGAGCGCAACGCAGCGCGAGTGATAGGACAACAGAAGACACTAGGCCGTACACAAGACGCGACTCAGACTGATTCCCCCTGCGATAGCTGATCACGTTGGTCGGTGGGTGGCCTTGCTTGGCATCCACGTCAACAATTCTTGTGCTTCTGCGTCAGCGTGCCAAACGTCGTGGTCCCAGTGCACACCACCGCTGCTATAAACAGGATATTGTTCATTTTGATGATCTAGTGATGCATGATGACAATCAGGCGCAGAGGTACGGCCTGCTCGCCTCCCGGCCACCCGGTTGTGGCGCTGCCCTTGCACCGGCCAAGACCAGCTACCAATAAGCATTTCAAAAACGCGTCATCAAATGACCTCGTAAAACTGCGGTTTACTGCCTTGTTCCAACGTGGCCGCACCCTCCATGTGCACCCCCCGCTGCACAATATCAGACTTTGCGTCTGGCGCCAACTCTGATTCAAGTCTTGATCCAATGCGACTGCTCATGATAAATTCAAATCATGGCTGCTGCTTGCCACCCGGCTGGCGGATCACGTCAGCGTGGTGGTGGCGTTTCACTTGTACACGGCAAATCCAATCGGGCCGAATGGAACCGTGCGCTGGAGGCAGGATGTGCGCGCGGTATTTTCAACACATTATAGAAATTTATGCAGACAGAAAGAAGCTGGTGCAAGTTTTACTGGTGGCTCTTGTAGCATTTCATGTTGCGGGAGCGGATGAATGTGGCATTGCTCCTGGGAAGGGCTCAATTTCAGAGGTACGTACCAAATCATATCTTTCCATGACTACTGAGGAGAGGCTATGAAATTCACGGGCATGGCTGCTTTACCAGGTGTACCGTCGCCCAGTTGTGTTGGTCACAGCTGCCCGGATGCAGGACAGCACAGTAGGTCAAACGTCTGCCCGGCAGTACAAGCGCCAAGAGTCCTCAGCCTATCAGCATGCTCAATGCCGGCCGCAGCCGCATCCAGGCCATCCCGCCGGAGGTGGTGCTTGCAAACGCGCCTCGCCGAGCGCGGAGCCTCATCTCCAACACAGCCCCTCCTGGCAAGTCTGGATGACGAAAGACTTTGTGCGAAGCCGCAACACGTGCTCGGACACAACAGACACGAGTCGTAGGTGTGTCTCCGACGGCTGTGCACACTGCGAACGCGTGCACCTGCTGAACAATGGCAGGCAGCCGTCTCGCGCCCGTGCTGCAGCGCACGCCGACGCCAATCAAACCACGTCGACTTCCCAACGTCGCGAGTTCAGTCCTCATGCTGATCGGCGTGTTCACATCGACAGGCGCTCGTCCTGCAGCCTGTATGCTTTGGAGGTGAGAGCAGCCCGTGCCACTGTGAGAGATGTCATTGGTGCACAAACGGATCCGGCACAGCTGCAAAACACGTTCGCCGGCTCGTTCGGGCTGTGTCGCGTCGTTGCCTCGCTCACTGACTGCAGCATGCGGGCCGTGCGGGCAGACAGACCTGTGCACATGTATGCTGGAGTTCGCTTCCCACACCCACACCTGTACGCACATGTAACTGGGTTTAAGCAGTGATGCCTCCAGCCCGCACACAGTCCCATCGCTCCAATACCGCCCAGCGCCCTGGTGCCAGAATTACACACATATTCTTCATTTTCAGAGCAGCCCTCATGCATCATGTGGCTGGAGCCCCTTGCTTGCATTGGGAAGTGCCACTCTACTTCACACCCAGGCGTGAACTCTGCGCCGCCACAGCACACTGTACATCACAAGCACAGCACAAGCTCCGGAACACACGGCTCCCCAGAGAGTTGTTCTCCAAGAGCTGGATGGTTGTGCACGCCAGTCCTGGACCTGCTGCACTTGGGCCGCTCGTGCTGGGAATCGGTCGCGTGCTTGCGTGTTTTTGCCCTCGCTGCTGGGCTACTGCGTCGATCTCCATGCAACACGTGGGGCCGCTCGAGCTCCGGCCATTCTGGACCCCAAACACGCAGCCACGGGCTAGCGACCACCGATGGCACAGTGTTTGCGCATCTCCTCGGCAGTTTGCCAAGCCGAGGGGGGAAAGCACACAGCCGCTGCAGCCCTCACAGCCACAGCACAGGCCACAGCTGTGTGGCACAGTAGGCATCTGTTCAAGCAGAATCGCTTTTGTTCACCTCTGCACGACTTGTGCATCTGGGGCCCCTTGCAGCACTGGCCCCCTGCTCTAAGCAGTGTTGTGGCTGTGGCATCTTCTGGACCCATGCATACAGAAGACGGCATCCAGATAGAGATAATCAGAAGATAATGACTCGGTAGCAGTGTCATCATGCCATGCACAGCATCGTGCCTGGGCAGCATCATGCCTTGTGTTGTACATGCAATGCGGCACAGCTGTGTCCACGTGTGGCCCGCATGCCACAGCACAGCACGGGGCGCTTTGGTCCGCTTTGATCCGCCGCTCGTCAACACCTTGTTGCTGAAACACTGGCCCGGTGGTCGCAATCGGCCGATTTCCGTGCGCCCGGTCGCATGCCGTCAGAGTGTTTGCACAGCAGGCAAATCACAGGGCTACATGCATCATGCCAGCAGGCACAGCACGCACAGCACGTGGTGGAGTCTCGTTTTGAGGCACTGGGCGGGTGTGGTGCAGGTGTGCGGCGGCGGACGGCCGGACAGTGGTGATCGACCATGTGGCGCGGGCGCCCCAGCATGCAGCGCAGCACACAGCACAGCACGCAGCGCAGGTGCCCGAGGAGTGCAGCCACACACCGCCGAGCAGCCGTGCAAGCCGGCGGCGGTCGGCGATGGACGCGCACCAGCGCATGCAGGACATGCACCTGGCCGCACGGCTGTCGCCGGAGCCGGCGCCGCCCGGCCCCGTGCGGCCGAACCGCGCCATGCACCTGCTCTCCGCGCCGCTCTTCCGCGCTGCGCCGCCGCTGCTGTGGTTCATCCCGCTGGTGACCGCCGTGCTGCTCGGCAGCCTGCTGTGCACGGCCGCGCTGCGCGCGCTGCGCTACCTCCGTGGCGTGCTCTTCGGCCGCCGCCGCGGCGCGCTGCCGCCGACGCCTTCGCAGCGGCGTCGTGCCCTCGCGGCGCGGCTGAGGTCCCTCAGGGACGGCCGCGGCTCCCAGGCCGCGGTGAAGGACCTCAAGCTCGCGCTGTCGGAGGCTGAGGATCTGAAGATGGCCGGGGACCCCCCAGCACGCGCAGCACGCGACCGCCTCCGGCGGCTCCTGCGCAGCCAGTCCAACTCGTCAACCTCCTCCACATGCTCCAGCAGCTCTGGCCGCCGCCGTGGCAGCAAGGTGGACGCGGCTGCAGCTGTCGCCGTCGCCGCGACTGCAGTCAAGGCCCCGCCTGCGGCCGGATCACGCAAGCGGCGCGGCAAGCGGAAAACCGGGCCTGTGCACTCTGCAACAAACCTGAGCTCACCGGCACATCATCCCCCCTCACAGCCCCCCTCCGCCACAGCAGCTCAGAGCGCACGCGCGCCCCCTACTGCTGCTGTGGTCACAGCCACCCCCCTCACATGCACCGCGCCGCCGCGTCGCCACCGCCGCGTGTGCTGCGACGCGCTGTGCCCCTGTGGCGGTGCGCGCCCCCGCACCCACGCCGACCCTTCCGACCCATTCACCTGCAGCGACTGCACCAAGGAGTCCGACCTCGCGAGCCCCCCGCAATCGCCAAAGCACAGCACAGCACAGCACGACGCGCCGCTGGGCAGCCCCTCGCTGGAGTCCTCGCGCAGCAGCAGCCAGGCAGAGGCCCGCCCGCGGCGCTGCTCTGGTTCCGACCCGGCGACCGCGCCTGGCACGCCACCCCCGCAGCCCCCCTTCGCGATCACCTTTGCCCCCGCTGCGGAGCCCCTCAACGCGGGGCCCCCGCCCACGTTTCCCCCTGACGCTGCGGCCGCCGCTCCTTTCATCCCTGCCGCGGCCCCAGGCCCTTGGCAGATGCCCTCCGCGTTCCTCCACCCCGGCGAAGACCCCGCAAGCCCCGCACACAGCCGCGGCGCCCCCCCGCCACCCCTCACTGCTGCCCCTGCCTGCAAGCCGATGCCCCCTGCCGCTCTGATCCTCTCTCAGCCCTCCTACCTCCTCTCCGCCGCGTCCCAGCCCAACCCCCTGGCCGGCTGCGCCTCCGCCTCCAACCTCAACCACAACGCGCGCAGCTTCGTCCCCTCCAGCTCGGCCCATGTCTCCCCGTCCCCCAGCCACTCCGCCGCCGCCCACGCCTTCCGCCGCGCCGTCACGCTGCACGACCTCGGCCACTCAACCCCCCCTGATGGACCCCCCCTCAGCCGCACCCCCCGCAGTCTCTTGTCCCCCGGCGCCTCCCACCCCCTGGAAATGCCTCCCCCCGCGTCTGACTGGCTGCCCCACGCGCTGCCACACAGCGCCGCCAGGTCTCCTGTCACCACAACCCCCCTCTCCCGCGCCGCGACTGCTAGCCTGTCCACCGCTGTCCCAGCGTCGGCGCAGATGCAGGCTGCGCTGGACCGCTTCGCCGCCGCATGCAACCAGCCGCGCAGCGAGGCTGCCACAGAGTCAGCAGTCGGGGTGGCCACAGGCGCATCCGCCCCTTTGGACATCGTGAGGAAGCCCCCAAGCAGGCTGTGGCTGGATGGGCCGCCTCCGCCGCCGCCACCGCCGCCGCCACCGCCGCCGCTGCAGCCACTTCAGCTCCCAGCGCATGCGTCCCCTCCCGAGAGCAACCGCTCACCACTGCAGAACTATTCCATGTGGACCGGGAGCACGATCTGGTAATCCTGCCGCGTGCTGCGTGCTGCGGGCACGCGTGCTGCGGGCTGGCACGTGTGCCATGCGTGTGACCGCAGCTTGTGCAGGCGGAGGTTGCACAGTCTTGTGCACAGTTCCAATCGCCGATCGTGGTACTGTTGGGCAAGCTACGCCAAGGGGGCCGTGGGCGCTTGTGGCCGCGCATCACGTGTGCACAGGACCCATCACCTGCACCATCCACACCACGGCGGCTGCCAGCTGGCGCATGGTGGCCATGCATGGTGGCAGGTGCAGCGGAGGTGCATGCCGTTGTGTTTTGTTGCCCGACGGTGCGGCGTCAGATCGAGAGAATGGTTTGTTCCGTAGCAGCACAGCACAGCGCCACGGCGGTCGTGCATGCGTGCTGCATGCGGGGTGGCCTTGCCGGCCCCCAAAGTTTTGTTTGATTTGTGTTTATGATATGCATGCCGGGTGTTGCAGGCGCGAGGCTCCATGCAGCTGCAGCTGTGCTGTGCCTGAGGGGCCCCGCGCCTGAGCAGAGGCTGGGTTGCCACTGCAGGGGAGAGTGCTCTGGATTTGTTTTCGGCAGAGAAAAAGAGGGGACAGCGAGCCTGTCAGAGATGCCGCAGCCATGCAAGCGTGCTGTGCTGTGGCATGCGCATGCTGCGCAAGGTGTGTCTCACGCTGCCGGGAGTGGTTGCAATGATCGGCTGCGGCGTCACACCACGCTGTCAGCACGGCATCCGGATGCCGTGCTGACGTTCGCAGAATGCGTTCCACAGTTGGCATGTGGCGTGAGTGAAGGAGGTAGTGGCATAGGTGCGTATGGCACACTGCTGCCGTGGCGTGCGACGGTGCCTGCACCCAGAGTGACAGAGTCTGCTGTAGGGGTGCAGTTGTAGAACAGAGAGAGGGGAGGGGTTTGATACGGGCTGCGATCGCCAAGCGCGGAAGCTTCTAGCCCCACACCGCGGCGAACAGTGTTTGCGGGTCTGCCGTTTTTGACTGCGATGCTTCGCAATGCCCACTTTCCAGATTTTCAGGTACACAGCAGTGCCGTGACGCGCGGGCTTGTCCATGACGGCGCCCCGCCCGTGCGTCACACGTGCGCACTGCCGGCGAGTGAGAGACCATGCATGCTTCCCGGTGCACACTGCCGCGGCTTTTTGCGCAGCCGGCAGCCGCAGCGTGGCTGTGTTTTTGCGCGACACCACCGGTAGCCAGCAGCCAGAGTAATTCTCAGCAAGTGAGTGCCGTGATGCAGCCGCGCGCGGCTGCGCGCCTCAGCACATGCATGTCGCTCTCTGTCTCTGGGCCTGCGCAGGCCTGCAGGCGCAACCTAGGCGCCCGACGCTCCATGCCCTCATGCATGATGGCCCCCTGTGGGAGCCCTGGTCAGGCCTGGTCCAGTGCACATGCAGTGTGCGTACGCGTGCACAGAGTGTTTTCACACGGAGAGCGACACAGGAGCCGGCAGTGCATCTACACGTGTTCAGATGGACGGATCGCTCGCATGCAGCAGCGCTCGCATGCAGCGGCCTCGCCATCTGCCCCAAGTACCCCACCCGTCTGCATCTGCTCCGCTTATCCCTGTTGCTCAGCTCACCACCGCGATGTGAACGGTCTCGCTTTGGACAGAGTGCCGCGGTCACTTGCAACGAGGTGCTGCTGCGGCGGCGAGCGTCTCCATGGCGATCGGGAGTTGGCCATGGTTCCATTTGGCCACCTATCCAGACACCTAGCGATTATGGTGGCAATCATCAGGGGAACGTTACTGTGTGGAGTTCAACCATTTCAACACGTGGCAGAGCAAGGCAGCATACACCACCTGATATCTGACTGCATGCACTGGCTGATGCACAACACCACTTTCTGACCTCAGCTACCACTGTTGTCGTCTCGGCTGTCATGCTACACTTTGGCTGGCTATGCCATATGTTTGGAGTGCCCATCATGGAACCATTGCAGGCTGTCGGGTACCCTGCTTTCATCGGGTTTTGCGCTCGGACATGTGAAACCTGATCAAAGTAGGAGCAGGCTCCTGAGCGCTCAGTGTGTTTCAAGAGTGCTCAGCCCAGTAGCAGGAACTGGCATCCGAGGTATTGTCCAAGAGCTGTCGAGTGCACAGTCCAGGCCTTCCGGAAGGCCACTTACTACAATATTCATGCTTTTCAAAAGCACAATATCTCTGTGATGTGATTAGGGCAGAGTGAGCAGATGTAGGCACAACAGTATAGAAATAGGGTTGCAATATGCAGTGGCTCCGCACAGTCCACACTCAAGCTCAAGCACCTTGTACACTGGAGCACTGGCAGTGGAGTTTGTGTCCATGCACTGCATTCGTGGACACAACCACTGTAGGCATGCAGGCATACTCCTTCTGTCAGGTGGGACGTATTGAACCAAGCTTTGGGTGGGATGCTAGCTCGGTTCAGTGTGAACCAAGCTCTACACAAGAGCCACCTTGTGCACACAGTGGACACACCACTCATGGGGGCACACCAGAGCAGTGGTAGACAGTGAGTTTTTAACTTTACTGCAAGTCACAGCGAAATTAAAATTGGCACGGCTGCTTTGGGTGACACATGGTTCACCACGACTGTTTGCAAATGTTCTAGACACTGACAAGCTGGACTGCAGATGCCTACCTGTGCACATGCCCATGAGAACTCGGTCCAATGCTGGGCACATTCTCCGCAGGTCACATACACTTCAGCGGCAGCATCAGCATCTGCTGCTGAATCACACTCGACATGATTTGAAACTATAGCGTCTGCAGAGAGCCCGGAGCCTGTGACCACTAGTGCTATAGAATCCGTTTCTGCATGCAAAGCTGACACATGTCATGGTCTACACGCTCAGCCTCCACATCATATCACCAAGGTTTCAGGTCATCCCTATAATAGCTACAAGGCTAACGTTGCAGCGGTTAAGCGCCCTGGACGAGGGCCCGTTGCAGCGGTGGGCTAGTGCATGCATTCTACAAGTCTGTCACACTGTGCATGCCAATCACGCATAAAGGAGCTGGTAATGCATCTTATTAGGTATCTGCATGCGGCGCCAGCGCCTGCCGTCCGCCGCAGACAGCTGAGGGAGCGTGGGCGTGCTCCTTTTAAACGATCAGAACCGTCGACCTACGGAGATCAACAAGCGGGGACGATCGACAGCGCACACTTTTTTGTTTGTAACGGTGACAAGCTTTTGATACCGGCCAGCCAATGATTGAGCTTGTACACAACACGCCTAGCTGGCAGAGTGGCCAGCCAGCCTCTTACGACCTGTGCCCCAACAAGCAGTTGGGCAGGACCTGCAGTTAATCTGGTTGCTTTCCTGACTACATAGAACTGGGATGGACTGAGTAGTAGCTCTGCCATCTGTGACACTGCAGTGCACTGCAGCTCTGGAGCTCTGCAGCTCTGCCATGCATAGGTCCATGTCTTCTTCATCAGGCAGCCTGCCGTGGCATGGGCCACATGTGCTGTAAACCCATGACCTGCCACTCTGGGCACCCTTCACTCTCATGCAGTGCATGGCGTGTGCACACTGACGGCTGGTTTTTGTTTGCAGATAGTCTCAATGGCTGGTGTTCAGCCCCGCAACCCGGCAGCTGGTGCCAATAACATGGAACCGTCAATAACACAGAACTGGGTTCGTTTATGCAAGCAGGATGCCCACTATCATACTGGGATTTCTATTGGATGAGCAGGCTTGGTTGTGGAGGATCACTTTCTTGTGTCTGTTCACCTGCCAAGGTCAGCTTGGGCCGTGAGTGATGTACGCCGCATTGTACCGTTCGTTGGTGTGGCGAGTGTCCATCGTTTGTTCTTGGTTTGACTAGTTATCTTTGTCTCTGCAGCGAGGTGGCTGATCATTCCATTAATTGTGCATGTAGGTCATGTGCACGCTTTGCACTGCTGTCTTTGCTTGTTGGTGGCTCAGCTCATAATTCTGCACTCTTTTCATCCTAACTGTGATAGTTGTACCCGCACAACACCAGTCCAGCTGTCTCAGCATCGTGAACAAGCTTGCAGCCCGATTAAGGGCCTAAATTTGTGGGCTATCAATCAGAAAACCGGTAGTTTTGGCCATACCTTGCCAGCATCAGTGCTCGGGCATGCTCTTGGGCAGGTTTTTCCTATGGTTGCAGCAATTACCAGCAGCACCTATTGAGGTGATCACATGTCTACACTTGTGTGCGAGTTCCATTCGGCAATCCAACGCTGAGCTGAGCTCTCGCAAGTCGGATCTGAGCTGCAGTAAGCCACAGGTGCCACCATAACGCCTGCCGGAGATAAGAGGAGCAGAACTCGTCATGTTGAAGGAATTCGGTGCTACTTGAGTTGACAAATCTTCCGCTTGCCATGGAAATGACAGAATAGGGCGTGTCTTGGCTTGTCAATAAACACAGTGGACCATAACATGTCTGTGCAGACTGTCCAAACTGTGGTGCTCTCGCTGTTTGAATTACGCCATGATTACTTTTGAGCACGTAAATACGTCGTGACTGTTGGAGTGGACGCACGCGGTCAGGAGGATATGGCGCGGGGCAGACCCGACCTGCTGCGAGCGAGAGTACATTAAATATCAGATTCTCTCCCAACATGCGCTTGCTTGCCACATTATGTATCACTTGTCTTCGTAACATCTCGAAAGGTGCGAGGGCATGCGATCGGCATCGTGATCGATCTATACAAGTGCACGAGGTAGTTTGCAATCCCGATTTCAAACTGCAACCTTGCCAAGCATATCACGACCACGGTGGTCTGGGCTGATCGTTTATGCAACCCCGACCGCCCACAAGCTCGATGTTGTTTTGAAGCGTTGTGTTGACTGGGCGTGTATGCAACGGCTCCTCACTCCAGCCAGAGCGGTGCGCGTGCAACTCACCTCACCGTGGCACGCGTCTTTCATTGCACAGCAACGGATCCATGCATTACACTGTGATAGATCAAGGCAGGTATCCATGTGCAAGAGGAGACAGGCTCAGCCGTAAGGTGAACATGACTGCTACTGGTTAGAATACACGAGGCGAGCCTGCAAAGGGTTGATCATCTGACGCGGAAGGATGCTCGAATTGGATCCTGCGAGATTTGTCGTGGATGTTTAATGTGCGTGAACTTACGTGCGATTGCAAGCCTTTCCTGGTTCGGAAGTTCTGGCTGTGTGACCACAGGGCCTCTGCCGCTACGCGCAGGTATACCGTGGCCACAGGGTAACTTTCATGGCAACTTCCATGGCATCTGGCCACGGTGATTGGTTTTTGCTGCATTGCCATGAATCGTGCCTCTGTGTTCTACCACCTTGTGGAGCATACATCTGTAACGTATCTCTCACTTCCATGGCATCTGTAACATATCTCACTTTCATGGCAACTTTCATGAGCAGCCGCTATGAGCAGCACTATGACGGCGCGGCACGCGTCGCCGCGTCGCTATGTGTTACACAGTGATAGATATATGACTCAGCAGCGCCGAGGCAACGCGTCGCTATGTGCAGTAGTGGAGAAACCCCCATAGATGCTCATGCAGGCCAGCCAGATCAGAGTTGCGCATGGGAGCATAGCAACAATGTTTCACAAACATTGCATCTTGCTATCGAAGCTTGTCCGCTTCTCATTGTCCAATCGCAGACAACCCCTCACAAGCGTCGACTCTATTTCTACGCTGTGCTCCGCTGTCTCTCCCGTTACAGCTAGCCACAATGACTGTACAGGACAACGCACACGTCTACCGGAAGGATATACACCAACCTGTGCCTCTTCTCCCGAACCGGCCGCCAAGGCATCGTTGCTGCTGGCCTGCTTCGTTGGCGCTGATAATTGCCTACTTGCACGGCGAGTTTGCGGAGAAATTCTTACCCCTCGAATGCAGAAACACTCTCACATGGATGATCGCCTCATCGCGATTCTGGTGCGACGCCACGAATGCGGCGCTTCACTTGTACCACTGGTTTGACCATCGCCGTGACACCGTGAAAAGTGAACCAATTGTGATAGGCCGCGACTGCATGGCATCGGAAATGAAAGACGGTACCCACGATACCCTCGATTCTACATCAGTCTCGCGACGTTGGCTTCACTGGTCTGCAGTTCAGTGTCACTTTGCACCAGAATGCAATTGTGCATTGATCCAGCTGCCTCCAGACGGGAAAGCGTGGGCCTCGCACACCTACTTCTATCTGTTCCTTTAGGACGATTGTGGCGTGCTGCTGCACATCACCGTTTTTCAAATGCCAAACACTCTGACAGTCGTTGGATACCATGATGAAGCCACTTGTACTCTACTGCAGGCCATATGATTTCTAGGCCATACTTCTATGCTTATGCAGTGGGCTTCCTTGCATACTTTGTGTTGGTCGCAAGCACGTCCAACCAAAATGCACTGTAGTCCAACCTAAATGCACTGTAGTCGGCTTGCATTGGCAACATGCACTGTCTGTGCTGGATTATGTGCTATGTGCAGTATGGGCTGGATTATGTAGGAGCTACAGTGTCTCTCCACACAATGCATGCTGCCCCTGACTTGTTGCAACCAGCCTGGCTGACTTGTCAAGCTTCGTTCTGCAATTTTGGATGGACTGGCATCCTGGGTCAGAGACAGGTAGCCCACTCTCTGGGCAGAGAGCACTGCACTGCACCACACCAGAGCTCTCAAGCTCCACCGTCTCGAACAGGTCCTGTGCCAGTGTAAGGACAGCTTGGTGGCTCCGCTGGTGCCCCTGTCCTGCCCTGAGGTCAGTTACGTATGCATGGAGGCCGCATGGTGATTGCAATCCCTGTTGCCGCCGTTCCACTCCTTGGTGATTCACACAGGGGTGCTGTGCCAACGTTCTGTGCACACCTTGCGCTGGGAGGGCAATTTTTGCTGCCCCTTCTAGGTGTGCACTCTGAACAACCACTCGCAGGTTAGTGCGAGGGAGCCCTGCCTGCTTGAGCTGTTGCCGTGGCGGCGGTGGGGCAACTTTGGGGCAGGCACGCTCACATGACTGTCTTCACACACAGAAAGCAATGAATAGGCTCATGGGCTGCATGCAGCACTGCATACTGGCATGCTCGGTGCATGGGTCAAGCTTGGCAAGGGTCCCCCAGCATGAAGTGCAGACTTGGTGTTGGACTTCGTACAGCATTGTCATGCACCATCTGCACATACTTGCAGGCCACATCAGGTGGAACTTGTTGTCCGACCCAGCTTGCCCCCAGCTTGCCCCCGTACTCCGACCCAGCATGCCCCAAGTCAGCATGCTCACTTTGTAGTTGGTTGCTGCCAGAACTGAAACGATCCATCTGTGTTCCCTAACCTTATGCCATGCTTACAACATGCTCATGGTCATGCCATGCTGATCCTATGTGATGCAAGGGTGCCAGAGAACAGTGGGCGCGCCGCAGAGCACCTCAGAGCGGCCTGTGACTCGGAGATGCGAGGCATCATCACTGCTTTTGCTTGCCATGCTTGCTCCTTCTTGCCCCTGCTCGCCCGCGTATAGCCTCACAGGAGTCTATGCGTTCTACTTCTATGGGCTCTGAAGCAACCTGAGCTGCATGCACATGAGCGCCATATCATTGCATCCGGTACTCACGCAGCAGTTTCGGTAAACAGTGGTATTAACAATGCCGTAATAGGTGACAGCTCCAGCAGCCAGTGGGCCAATGATACTGTTGCATGCCTGGCCCCATTCTCCCTCCAGGTCACAGGCAATTCGCTACAGAGGATCAGGCAACCACACCAAATATTTGCACATGCCCGAGGCGGTACAAACTGCGCCACAGGCATGAAATCAACCCAAGCATTGGCTTGGCAGCTTGGCGAGGGAGGGTCGCTTATCTCAGCTTGTGGTTTGGCTAATTTGTTCTGTCTGTGGCAATGTGACCAGCAGTCAGCAATTGTATGCATTGTTACATCGAGGGGCTCCGATCCAGTGCACCAAGCGAACGTACAACTAGAGTCTAGACTCACATGCTACCCAGCAGATGCGAGCCGGCCAGGCGATCACCTGGCGCAAACTGCGCACCCGTGAGCCGTGCTACCCTGGACATGGTCTTTCTGATCACAAACCCGTTTCCTTTCACTGTCGCCACACTGAACTCCCGCAAGGAGTTCTCAATCCAGCGAGCCTTTGCTCTCCTGTTGAACGGCCCAACCAACGACACTGCCAGCGTGTTGAGGTACTGCATGGCATGCGACCCTAGTCTGCCATATGTCTCGTGCACAACCGGCACCACCTTGTACGATCCCTGCACACTCTCTTTGTACTTGTTGAGTTTGAACTGTTCGCGTACGGCGGCCGCGTGCCCCTGTGCCCCCGATGCTTTCCCCACCACAGCCACCCCAGATGGGTGGATGAAGCTGACATCTAGTACATACACGTCCACGTCCGGACCATTTGCTAGGATGTCCCCCCTACTGTCGTCCCTGTAGCGTCTGTCCAGGCTGCGCATCACAGGCTCAATTGATGTGGACACCCCTGCCGCTCTTACTCGACGGCGCCAAGCCGTAACGGCAATGTTGTGGCGCAACGTCCAGCAGTCGGCATTGTGTCGACATGTCATGGCATGATCTACGTCGCCGGGCTTCACCCGAGCATTGCAATCACATATCACTTCCCCATCTAACGGCGGCAGGGGGGAAAGTCCGCCCCTGAACCGCATCCCATGCACAAAATCCCCATCATTCAGAGTCAGCATGCGGTTGGTTGGGAGGGAATCCAGGAACAGTGAGGCAACACGACAGGCGCAGCTGCGCATGCGTGCAAGGTCCGTTGCACCACCAGGGGTGCTGCCCAGCTGTTGCAGCAGCGCGTCGTGCCGTGTCTGCGCTACTGCCCTTGTCACTTTTCTGCTCACACCGGGAAGGCCAGTGGCGATGAAGACGTTGTCGAGCTCCTCTGGCCCCCAGTCTGCCTCCGGCGGCATTGCTGCACGCAGCGCTGTCCATTTTTCTTGTAGGCCTGTGGCAACGTCGCCTTCGGCGAATGGGCGGAAGTCGGGGGGGCCATCGCGCATGGCGTCATGCGCCAGCGCGGCGCTGGACAGATAGGCTGCATCTGCCTCGTGCTCCGTGACGTCCATGAGGCCGAATCCGCCGTGGCGTAGCGGTAGGCGGAGTTGCTCCTCGGCGACGGTGGGCATCTGCGGGTGGTGCATGATCTCCCGCGCCGCCGCCATTACCCTGTCTTGCAGCCGCTGCACCGCGTCTTTGACCGAGTCCCACGCGACGACACGGACTAGGTGGGTGAGGGCAAGCTGCACAGAGCCGCGGAGCAGCAGGAACTTGTCCTGGGCAGGCAGGGGGAGAGAGAGGAGGCGATCAATCTTCGCACATGCGGTTGTCGCGCGGCGTTTGCAGTAGTCCTTGACGTAGGGGGTGTGGCCGATGGGCGTGCCTGCGCAGGTGACGCCGTGTGGGCGCAGCGGCACGCCTGTGGCGTCGGCCACAGCCTGGGCCGCGTCGCGATCAATGATGGATGTGGCTGCACTCTTCGCGCGGCCGATGTGGAGGCCGATCGGGTGGGCGTGTTCCTCCAGGGTGGTGAAGGCCTTGATGATGGGTGCGCCGGTGCCGCGGATGCTGCAGTCATCGGCATAGGCAAGGAGGGCTGCGTCGGCGGATCTGCGGTGGCTTGGGCGGCTTCGAGAGCCGGCTGCAGAGTCAGTGAGAAGAGGAGGCTGGCAATTGTATGCATATGGGTGGGGCATGGCTTCATAGGTCTCAAGGTTCCCGCCATTGTTTATCTCAAGCGTCATGTGCTTGCAATTTGGTTCTAATGGTGGGTGATGTTACACTCCCCATGAATCTGCGATGCACAGCCATTACAGTAGGTTGAGTAGCTGTGTGCGCACTTCCACCCCAACCCCCAACGTGTTGAAAACCATGACCTAGTTGGAGCAGGATTTGGCGCGCAGCTCTGGACTGGAATGCAGCACTTGAGGAAGCCAAAGGCATGCGCAGCCACGTGCACAGGCAAAGAACACGTGGAGTGGGTTTGCACGGAACTGGAGTGGACACTAGGGCAGACATGTGTCAAGCTACGATGGCTGCTGTAGCATGCTACCATGCATATGGCTGCTCCAGCATGCTGCTGCCTGCCTGCTCAAGGCTTAGCCCTCGTACTGCCGTTGCCATGGCATGCGCAGAAGCGTTTGTAGAAGTGGCCGGTTCTACATGGCTGGCAAGTGGGCGTACCTGATCTGTCATGAATAACAATGGACAAGATAACAAAGAAGTGGACAGAGGAGGCGTCGATATTAGGGGCGATATAGGGGATACAGTTGGGAGTGCCCACAGGTGGCAGTTGCTAGAGCACATCAGTGATGAGCTGGACAGTACATGCACTATACGCTTGCAAGCATGCGCGCTTCGAACACCAGGTGCCTAGCTCTTGGGCGCACGTCCAGTGGGTGATGCATGGTAAGACAGCTCTTGTGGGATTGTGGGGCCGTGTGGCTTTGGATAGCATGCGAGTCGCTGATTGCACCCCTGTTCCGTGTGTTGTTGTGCTCATCTAGATGTGCTTGACAAGTTGACAGCGCGTTCGCCCATCGTACTGCTCAAGTCTACGCCGTGACTGCTCCACCGTACCACAATGCTACGTATACACTGCTCTACTCTCGGCTGTGCGACTACATCAATTGCGCTCTTGAGCTGCAGATAAGCTCTTCACATCGAGGCGTGCAGCCAGGAGTCCCCGCCCATGCGGCATCCTGCCTCCATCCCTCCATTGCAGCATGGCCATGGATCCATGCCTGCCCATGTAGCACCACCACATGGTTCCTACACGGCATGCACCATATGCACCATATCGGGATGCATCCAGATCTAGAATAGAAGCTGGGCCGGTCTGTCCACCACAGCTGATGATCGCTTGCGCTCATCAGTGTGCAATGACAGTGTTGATGCTCCAGGGGCAATCTGGGTTATTCACCTTTTACACCGGGCAGCAGCAGATGAGACTGAAGTTGCAGTCCCTGCACTGTCCGTGTGACAGGAAGCAGCTGCACTTGATGCTGGTGGCATGCAGGGCAGATGTGCTAACATGTCATCTGCTAGCAAGGCCTGGACTGTTTGGGTGCAATTGGAGGGTCTTGGCTGATGCAAAGCAAGCTGTGTGCACATGATGGCACAGGCTTCAAGAAGTTATGAGTCTCCTGAGGAGCATCACCATGTTACTACTGCGGCCGCAGGCTGAATTATCCCAATTGATATATCTGCATTGATGGCAACGTCGTTGTCATGCAGTGGCAACAATCTGCAGTGTTATAATTAGCACATGACATGTCCAGAAGACTACACTTTACATGGGTGTGGTTGTGTCGGCTGTGTCGGTTCGTTGTGGCTTTTTCGCCTAGGAGAGTGATTGCTTTTTGCTGGTGTCTACTTTCGGGGGTTTTGGCCGTCTACTTTCCTTCTGTTGCCCTCACTGCCGGGCTATTGCGTTCATCTCCGTGTAACACTTTACATGGCATATGCCATGTTGCATGTCCACAACACTGCATGCATGTCCAGAACAATGCATGCATGTCCAGAACACCGTGGCATGTCCAGAAGTGGCATGTCCAGAAGTGTCAGCACACTCTGGAGCTTTTGCATTGTCCAATTGAGCAGCTGTTAGTGATGTCAAATCCCAGGCTTGAGGGTCAAGCGTGATCGACTTGCTTGCAGACACTGGCTGCCACTGTGCCTGTCTCTCTGTTGGAGAGTCCATGCTGCTTGGGCTGCAGCTGAGCACTCAGCTCAGCTGCAGCTCAGCTGCAGCGCCGTGGCCACTACAGTACGCAGAGTGACACATAGAAAAGGAGAGTCAGGGTGGAGATGTACAGGTTAGATATACGTATTTGCTGGTGACACAAACTAGCGGCCCTGCCAAGGGCACTACAATAGATGACCAAGGCTTATGCCAAAGTTGCACCAGCATGTCCAGCCATGCCATAGCTTGCTCTGGGTGTTTGCTCCGGGCGTTGGCATCAGGCCTCAGGCAGTTGGTGATGATGTGGCTATAGCCCACTTGCTCATACAAGTGGGCACCTTGTGAACAGGGACAACATAGCCTGTCTCCGCATTCTCATGGTAAGGATGCAGCATGCATATACAATGTGCACCAGAAACGCTGGAGGTGCTCTGGCATATGCATTGCATATGAATGGTTTTACAGAAGCTGAAGCCACGCTGCATAATGCAGGGGGCCTGGAATGGCTCCATTGGTGCATGCGAGGCATGAATACCGGTGACAAAACGTTGCTGTGATCTTGTCATGCACTGGAGAGGGGCCCAGTGCAGTCTGTGCAGTCTGTGCTCACGTTAGGCCAGCTGGCAGTGAACTGCAGGGGGGGCAGCGGGCAAGGCCTGGGTCTGAGTTCCTGGCTGTGTGACGCACAATTAGGGCCAGTGATGCCGCATGAATGAATGCGGCAACTGTGGCAGCTGTATCGTGGGGTGATATATCGTGCATGTTGACCAGATCGTAACTCGGTCGTTGCCAGCATCGTGCGACGCTGGCTATTCTCAAAGCCAGCCCACCCGGGCCCGTGTAACTTTCATTGTCGTGAAAGCAGCCACCCCTGTCCGGAACCGCTCTTTCGGACGAGAGCTAGCTTTTCCGTGGGACTCGAGATGCTGCTAGGTTTTGCCAAAGTGGTCACAGGTGTTGTGCCTACAGCCTTTTGTCTGCGTGTCAGTCTCTCTGCTGTCGCTGCGTTCCATGTGTGCACTGCCATGGCCACCCCAGCCGCAGATTCATGCTTGAAATGTATATATGCTTCTCCGAGCGCATCGGAGTCCGTGATATCCGCTGTTCGGACGAAACATGTGTGCATGCGCAGTCCGAAGTGCAGACGTTCGATCGGATAAGCCTGCATCGTCAGAGCAGCCACGCACTTCAAACCAGTATCAATTGCAACAAAAAATTGGGATTCTCGTCCGCTTTGGCATGGTTTACCTCATTCTTTTGTCAGCTCAAGGCGTTGACTGATTAAAAGTCCTGGTTCGTCCGACGTGCCGCGGCACCGCGGTCATGCGTGTGACAGCGAGGCGTCGCTCGAACCTCGTTCGCTCCGCCTGGTCGGGCGCACACATGCGGTGCCGCTTACAGCCTCTGCTCCCCGCTGCATCGTGTTTTGTACAGCTCGTGCAGTCTCCACACCAGCTTTGAGTGCTCTGGTTGCTGCGCCTCCGTGTTCCTGCCGTTTGGGGGGGGGGGCTCCGCTTGACGAAGCCTACAAGTGCGACTCCCCACGACGAGGCCCCGCTCATACGCCATCGGACATGCTGTGAAAGAATTCTGCTTCCCAGAGACCCTCCCGCCTGCGTCTTTGCGCCATGCAGTTGTGGGCTGTGGCTTCGAATTCGTGGGCAAAGCCTCGTAACGAGCGTGGAGGATGACCGGGGCGTTTAACAGCCCACGTACCTGCCGCAACGACTCGGCAGCTTGACAGAGTACTTGATGTTTTGCAGATGCGCGTCCTGGGCCAGGTCAAGCCCCGACCACAACACCACGCCAGCGTCACTCTGTATGAGCAACACCGGGCACCCCCGTAACCCATGCTCCGCCCGCAGGCCCGGAAGCCATAGAAACAAGAGGTACCGTCTCAGTCTTGGTTCAATCCGCGTATACATGCGCTCTACAGGCGACAGCGCCTGGCCTGCATGCCCAGTGTGCGTGTTGATCTCACCAGCAACCACGTCACGTGGCGCAGCACAAGCAGATACCTCCAATGCAGTCATGTTGATCACTGCTGCCGCAATTGGTGCTGGAACAGATCAAATTGCTGCCGTGCGCCCAGATCGGCCCTCGTCGCTTCAAAGCTTGCATCGGCTCGCGTGTCGCATGCTGCGCGCGGTGCCGCTAATCATGCCGTGAAGGAGACGCGTCGTGCCCGGTATCCACTGCCGAACGACTTCACTGTCGGTTGTTTGTGGGGTGGCTAGGCTCGGGCCGGGGTGCTCTTTCGACTTGATACATGCGGCTACAGGGGGCTTCCCAACTGTGAACAGAATTGCAAATGAGATAATACAAACATGCGAACCCTGACTCAATTGTACAATTTTACGAGGCCCATCTCGATCGAGCTTGCCAGGCTCTCGCAACGCGCGTAGCCAGCAGCATCTAACGCTATCTTGCGTGCGCCAGCATTCTAGGTAGGGCCCGGTAAGGAGATCACGCCTGCGCGCCCTCGTTGGGTTCGTGACATCACATCTTATAGAATAACACATCTTATTGCTGCGTGGGTGCGTACAAACGTCCCGTGGGGATGTAGCGGGGCGCCTCTGTCGCCGCTGAAAATGGGATGCCACGGGATTAAGTCCCGCTGACCGTTCTGCCGTTCGTTTTACCGCGATGCGTGCTCGGTGCTGCTGGCAGGGCGGGGATGACTCACGCATGCTGTTGTCCACATGCATGCAGATTGTCCGCATTAAGGCATGCTGTGAAATTGTGGGCTTGCGGCTGTAGGTCCCGGTCGGTTACCGCTCGCTGGAACTCGCAAGTTTACGGCTGTTTATGGCAGACTCCTCGTCTGGAGATGTGAATCAGGCCACCCCAGACGACCCACCTCCTACAGCTCAGCACCCCATCCAGCCTGCCCCAGCAGCAGAGCCCCCAGGCGCCATTGTCCATCCCAGTCTCAACCCAGACAGAGATCCAGCCACCTACCCCTTCCTCTTCTCCCCCGAAGCCACCACTGAGGCGCCTGGCGCCGCTGACATCGAGTCTCTCGCTCGCAGCCGTTTCGCTCCAGCGTCGGCCGCCCACGGGCCAGGCTCATGGCCGCGGGACGCTGCAGCCGGCGCGCAAGATTCCACGTCCGCGGCAATCGCGTCGCTGCTCTACCCCAGCCAGGGCTCAGACACTCCCGTGTTTCCCCGACAGCCGCACGGGGGCTCCCCAGACCCCTCCCTCGCCGCCATCCAGGCCGCGGTCACCGGGCTCGACAGCGGTGACATCCTTGGAGGGTACGCCATGCAGCGGCCCGCACAGATGGCCGCACGGTCGGGGTCTGCCCGGGACGCTGACGCGGAGCCTGCATCGTCCTCGGGGGGGGCGGGATCTGGTCATAACCCGCAACAGCGCAGCCACCACCGCTCGGGCACCAAGTCCGGGGGCCGCAGCAGCCGCCGTGGCCGGGGGCGGGACGATGAGGGCTCGGACGTGGACGCTGCAACTGAGCGTCGCAGGAGAAGAAGGTGTGAGTGCCCCCCAGGAAATCAAAATGTCCAGAAAGTCTGTGAGTTACAAGGGAGTGATCGACCCAGCGGCTACCTGTCCATCACAGCTGTTCACCGTAGCACTTGCATGTCAGCGGCATTGCGGCGCAGCACCAGGACCTGCCCACGCAGCCAAGGCAAACGATCCGGGCGCTTGCATGCATCCCACTGTGGCCGCAGCAGCACAGCACAGCGCAGCATGGGCTCAGCACAGCAGCAAATCAGGGCGGGTCCTCCGCACTGCGCGGTCAGCGCATTACCGCATGCGCTGCGGAGGCGCCGGCGCAGATCTTGCGGCTGTGCACATGCTGCTGCAGCAGCACTAAGCGGGTGATAAGATGTGAGCGGATGCGGGCAGCAGCGCCAACGGGGCGGGCCGGCTGCAGGGAGCGAGGCAAGGAGCAGCGCGGAGAGGAGAAGGCGATGCTGCAGGCGCTGCAGGACAAGGAGGCGGCACTGTCGGCCGCGGTGCAGTCACTGCGGCAGCAGTGGCAGGTGCTCAACGCGCTAGGCGCGGTCGGCCTGCGGCAGGTGTCGCCGACGTTTGTCGCGCGGTACACCTCCATGGAGACCTCCCTCGCCGCAGCACAGGACAGCATCGCTGTCAACCTGCAAAGCACGGACTCGGTCGCGCTGCAAGCAGCGAACAACAGCGCTGTGGTGCGTCCTCTGCTATGTATCGGTCCCAGGAGCCTGCTGCCTGGTTCACGCTTCACAGCATGCATGTGCCCTGCTCCATGCGGGGCGTGCCGGGCATGCGGGGCATGCGGGGCGCCTGGGCCACTGCAGCTTGGCCTGGCCCCAATGGGGGCAGATGCAGCCGCATGTCACCATGATTGAGGCAGGGGCTGACGGCAGCCATGTCATTTTCAGCAGCGCTTGCATGCGAGCGAAAACAGCCCGACGTGCCCACAGCACTGGCTGCGAGAGGTTCTGGGGACAGCGGTCTTGCGAATCCAGGAGGGGATGGCGCTTGAGTCAGTTGCGGTGTGAGGAGTGTGGGGAGGGAGTGATCACAGCTGTGAGCTCTTGATGAGTGTGCTGTGAGGCTGTGCGCCTGTGCTGTGAGACGTCTCGCCCCCCCCAAGGCAGTGCAGCCTGCAAAACAGGTGGGGGATGTGTGTTACACAGTGATAATTCTAGGACTCAGCAGAGCCGAGGCAACAGACCAGGTGGGGGATGTGTGTGGGTGCAGCAGGCATTGCATGCTGCAGGCAGCCAGCAGCTAGCAGTGGTGGGCCTGCAACCAGCATGCAGGGCCATATGGTGGGGGCCACAAGGCAGCATGAGTTCAGATCAGCCAGGGACACAAGCTTCATGCTCAGTCCTAGGCCATGGTGTGCTATCTTTCTCCAATTGTCCAGTCACCTAGGACAGTGCAATCGGGCTTGCTCCGCCACGCGGACGGGCCATGAGACTGGTTGAAATTGTGTTGACGGGGCATTAACAACTTTCACGTACATGCACGACGCACGATCAGACTGTTATGCTTGCCCATGCACAGTGGATTCCTATCAGCCAAGTTGCGCATTTCGTGGCCGGTATCGGCCTGGCCCAGCTGGAGCGGGCTGCGGCTGTTCGCAGGCCGTGCGGCTGCCGCGCCTTGTGCGTGTCCGACATGAGTATTGAACATCGTAAAGTGAACTATGGCCAGTGTGAATATCTGCGCAGTCGCTTGCTCATGATCAGGCTCTGAAATCTATTTGCGGAAGGGAATCTTGTAGAGTGCCCAGTGCTGTGGGAACTCGGCAGGGTGTCATCTATTTATAAGTCTACAGTTAAGACGCCTGCAGTTTCATGCCCGGGCAGGCGATGGTTTATTAAACCCCCATCGATCTCCCAATTCAGTCGGAAATCGATATGCTTCACTTCATGCATCCGCTGGAACGGTCTCATGTGTCCCTACGTGTTGGAGTCGCGGTGCCAGAAGGTCCGTGCAGTTCTGCCGTGGTGGCGCGCATGTGTGCATGACCTGTGAGTCTTAAGGATGCATTGCTCATGCATGCAGGCAGTCAGAGGCATCACTGCCGGGCCCATCTGGGCTCATGATCCAGATCCGTGCTGGATGTGCCAGTGGTGGTGAATTGTCATGACATGGTGCACATTACGAGAGAGCAATTGCAGTGAATAATGCTGTCAGCCACAAATAATTGGGTAGAGATGCCCACGACATGCAGACATAACAGTTATTGATGGGCTGAGCAGCAGCAATGACTCTGTACACAGCCACATTAGGGTGAGAGTGCTGCAGTGGCGGTGTGCACACCAGGCCACATCCCCTGACATGCCACTAGTTGCAACTGCCACACCTGCCACCACTGCCTCCTCTGATGCCCCATGCTGCCGCCTTGTGTTCTCATGCTGATCATGCACTCAGTGATGAAGCATGCATCTGCTTGCATGCCATGCCACTGAGTGCCGCATCTGGCAGAGGATGCATCTAGGCCAGGCACGCCTGGCCATGTGACAGCCTTCCCCAGTCAACAGTTCTCCTGTCAACTGGCTGTGTACATGACTGACTCATGGTCCAGGCCATCACCCCGTTGCTCTCTCATACATATTTCTTCTCTCTGTGTTATCGAGCAGGAATTTAGTAGGGAGTTACTACTGAACCCAATTGCTGCAGCCAACCAGTGAGGCCGGGATGACAGCCATGGCAGCCATGGCGGGCTGACTGATCCTGGCACGCCCACCGCCGGGCTCAGAATGAATTTGGGCCACCCAAATCACATCTAATCTCTTCTTCAGTCTGTTCTCCAAGATTTGGTGGCCCGCATAGGCCCTCCATCCACACACAGCCTCCCGGCATGACCACCTGCCCTCACACAGCGCTGGCCATGCATGGCCATTCTGCTGTTGCTTTCTGAGCCCAGTCTGCTTTGGCATCCTGCAGTTCAACTTGAAGTTGAACTGGCTGCCACTTGCGCATGCAATCAGCAGGAGCTCCTCGAGATGCTGTTGCTGCAGCCAGCAGCAGAGGCAGGGGAGACCCATGACGTAGGTTGTGCAACTTGAGGGCAGTTGCAGGTGCTGGTGCAACATGAGGCAGTGTATGGCAGTGCACTGAGACCCATTGACCCCTTCAGGCAGTGTCAGCCAGTATCTCCCTGCCTGCAGCCAGGCTGCAATTGGCAGCAGTGTCATGTGCACACACTGGGCCTGGGTCATCCCAACCAACCACCTCACACCATTGCAGCAGCTGAAGTGCTCTGGGACACTGCTGAGGCTGCCTCTGTGCATGAGGCCAAGGCAGCACCCTGCAGCTGCCTAGAGGAGGATAAGCGATGCTGGCTTGCTTATGCCCTGTACCTCTCTAGAGGCAGACAGGTTGTGGGGCTGATGGGGGGGTGTCCATGGACCAGGCCTGGCTTGAGGTCATGGGATGTCTCAGGCTCAGCAGCTGCCATGACCTGGACAGGGGCAAGCACACATGCAACAATTTATTGCATAGGGGCAGATGCAGCTGTGGGGGGAATGCTGGCTGTGTGGCGGGAATGCACCATCAACTGTTTGTTCACACTGTTGGCTTTGCACTCTGGCTTGCCGGCTCACAGTGGCAGCCTAAGCAGGAGCGGCGGGGAGCCAGTGAGCAGACACCGCTGGTATTTGACCAAGAATCACGCCTGCCTGCCTGCCTGCCTGCCTCCTGCCTGCCTGCGTCCCGTGAGCCTGGCTGACATGCACATGTGCTGAGCCTCAGCACAGAACACTCTGCACGCTGTTCCGGCCGACTCGCACATGTCTGAGTCTCTTGCTGCTCCACCCGCACTAGAGTTTCCTGCTGTTGCCCTCGCTGCTGGGCTCTTGCGTTCATCTCCGTGTGAAACTAGAGTACTCACTCCAGCTTTGAAGTTGTGCTGCCTCGGCTCGGCCCCACGCCGCCACAGTGCTGATGTCCGCCTCCCCCTCTGACTCCCTCTCGTGCCAGCGCCATCCATCGCTGACCACGCAGCACGCAGCATGACCACTCAGCTCGCAGCACCTGGCCATGCAGCAGGGCCGCAGCATCCTGCCATCCGCGGCGTTGCCGGGGCCTGCTGTGCCTCAACAGCTGCCGCACATGTGCTGTGCGGGGTGCGCCGGCTGCACACCACACGTGATGTGCATGCTCAGTGCTGCGCGATGTGACGACGAGCGGTGGCCGTTGCTGTAACACGGCTCCGATCTGCATCTAACGTGTGCCGCTGCCGTGCAGCAAGCGCTCCTGGAGCTCTCCGCGCTGCGGCAGGAGCTCGTGCGCAGCGGCGGCGAGATGCTGGACCTCGTCGGCGCGCCCTCGCTGACGCTCGGCCGCACGTACAGCAGCGTCGCGCTGGGGGAGGCGCCGCTGTCGACGTGGATGGCGCACTTCCTCGCGACGAGCGCCGCCTCCTCCGGGCTGCCCCTTGATGTGCTGTCCGCGTGTGAGGGGCTGCAGCGCAGTTGGGCCGACGCGGAGCGCCACACGCAGCGGGCCCTCAACGCTGCCCTCGAAGACGACGCTGCACAGCGTGCGCACCTCCCCCCTCCCCCCGGCCACATGGCTGTGTTTTTCTTAGTTGTTGTTTGTCGAGTCAATGACGTCTCCATCCTGTGCGATTTCAAGCGTGAGGTATGCTGGGTTGCTCCGCTGCAACATGAAGCGTGACAGTGTTACCCTGGCACCCCTCCCCATGACGATTCCATTCTGCCCTGTTCCGCGACCGTTTTCTTGCGAGTCTTGTGTGCAAGGAGTCTGTGCAATGCCTCAGCAGTGTGCTTGCTGGTGTGCGCGACCGCGTTGTCACCCGTCGCCGGCCTTGCAGCCTGCCGTGCCGTAGATCTGTGCAGGCATGTATGGACTGCATGCATGATGCAGTGCGATGCGATAGTGCAGTGCAGTGCGATGCATCTCCTAGCGCAGCGTGCTGCATGGCCATGGGTAGGAGGGGTGGGGGGGGGGGGCAGGGCTAGCCGGGGTGGTCTGAGTGGAGGGAAGGCAACAGGTGTCAGCACTGCTGGTGCGCAGAAGTTGTGGCGAGGCCTCTGACCGGAGGTTGCTGCTCAGCGGAGTGTGTGTTACAGGCCGTAGCTATGCGTTAGTCTTGCCAGTAGCACATCCGATGCACTACCTCACACCTCACCAACCTGGTTCAGCTGAGAGAGAGAGAGAGAGAGAGAGAGAGTGTGTGTGTGTGTGTGTGTGTGTGTGTGTGTGTGTGTGTGTGTGTGTGTGTGTGTGTGTGTGTGTGTGTGTGTGTGTGTGTGTGTGTGTGTGTGTGTTACACAGTGATAGATCAGAGAGAGTGTGTGTGTGTGTGTGGTGCAGGCATGAGAGATGTGATTGGGGGCATCGCGGCGCGCATCTACCCGGCGGGATCGTCCTTCGTGCTGGTGCCGCCGCAGATGGAGGGGGGCCCTGCCCGGGGCATGCTGCCTGCTGCGTTGCAGCAGCAGCCAGGATTGCCGCCGGAAGCCGGGCGGACCGGCACGCTAATAAGCAGCGGCTCCTTGCCGCAACGGGTGCGCCGTGCCCCGGTGTGCTGCCTGTATTGTTCAGGGTTCCCATCAACTCCAATGCGCTTCAGTACCACCCGGGCTTGCCCACACGATTTGGTAGAATGTAGCTTTGGTGGGATGTAGCAGCGCCGCGGTGGTGCGCGCTGCCGCTTTGTATGCAGCCGCTGTTAGTGTAGATCATGCCAGTAGGCCAACAACTGGAGACTAACAATCCGTCTACCCCTTATGGGAATAGGGATGAGGCCAACAGGGAAGAGGCTGTCAACCGCTGTTCGCACATGAGCCAGCAGTATCCACAGTCACCAGGCACTCGGTCCAAGCCAGTGGCATGTGTGCGCTTGTGCCCGGGGACATGCGTCGCGCCGTGACAGCATGAGGCGTGTGCGGGTTGGATAGACGGCTCGCGCGGCAGATTCTGGCATTTGCTCTATCCAGCACTGTTGACGTCGACCGCACTCTCATGTCCGGCAGGCAGCCCTGGTGTCACATGCTCCATGGGTGTCATGTGGTCTGGTCATACCATTCGGCATATGCCACCGCCGTCCTGACGGAGGGGCACCCGACCTCGCGCATCATGCCCTTGACCTTCACAAACATGAGCTCCATCGGTGCAAGGCCCACCGGGTCCTCCAGCGCGTAATTGAAGGGGTTTGCGTCCCCATTGCAGCCCCAGAACTGCCGGTCACGCCAGTCAACGCCGTCATACCGGGCAGAGTGAGCATTTGATGAGACTTGGTGCCACGTGCAGGGGCCTCCAGGAGCCGATTCTGTCCGGGGAATGTGGGGGGGCCTGTCGCAGCAGGAGGCCAACATGCTCACTGGCATCCCCTCCAGCCGCGCGGGAGGCACGGGCGGCCAGATCCCCCCGGACTCCCCCCTCTCATTTGCCAGCGAACCGCCCTTCATGCAACGTCGCGGCGGTGGGGCGGGTGCCGGCCACATGCCGCCGATACCTTCGCAAGGGCCGGGCGGCAGCAGCGGCGGCGGCGGACAGCGGCCACACGATGTTGTCTCGGCGCTGCTGATTGAGCGGCACGTGTTCCGCAGCAACGCGCTGATACAGGTGCAGGGGCTGCTGCCGCCGTTGGCCCTCGGGCAGTTCCTGCTGTCCGCTAGCATGTTTGACGAGCCGGTCAAGGCCCTCGCAACAGCTCTCGACAGCGCGGCAGAGCCCGGGCAGGCGCAGGCGGCAACCGCGGCAGCCGCTGTGTCCGCGCTGCGAGCCGCCGAACTCCTGCTGTGAGTCTCTGAGGAAAGAGCGGGAATTGGGGGATCATGGCCAGATGATGATTGTTCGATGTCACATGATGCCCCCTCTGGCATGGTTGCTGATGATAGGGGGATCATAGGGGTGCCACGGCTGCTTAGGGCTTGCATGTGTGGGGGTCAGCCTTACAGGGCGCACTTGGCCTTCAAGTTGCAGGGTGTGTGCCCATCAGCCACACATGCTGGCCAACTGCACCCAGCTGGGCAGCGGTGGTGCCGCCCCGTCTCGGCATCCAACCGGTCAGGGGCAGCATGTAGTCTGCACAAACCGGTCCAGTGAGCTTCTGCGGGCTTCCGGGTGCTTGGCGCCCGCGGCTCGGGGGCTTCTGACGGCGTTGTGCATGAGCGTCATGCGTACGATCTTGCGCAACAACCGTATTTTCACATCGATGCTGAGATGAGTATGATGACGTGCCGCATGCATGCACCCATGGGCACGGCCACCATGTACGACGCAAAGGTGCCACGGCCGCGTGGCGCCTGTCCCGTACGATACTGTGCACGGCTGTGGCAAGATGGTGGCGCGGGGTGCAGTGCAGGAGCATGCAGTGCAGGAGCACGGAGGCCTGCCTGCCGGATGTATCAGTGATATGGGGCCGCAGGCGCGAGTTGCGGCGCTCCCGGGAGCTGTGTCGCTGCTGCCGCACGTCGACGCGTCGACGTCAACACAAGTTCGCCGTTGGTACGCGTGTGTACGCGTTTGGTGCGGCTGAGTGCGTCATGCTCAGCTGCCACCGACATCACCATCCGTAATCATGATGATATGTCTGACTAAGGCGGCCTCAAGTCGCCTGTCTGAAATGGGCCCATAAACCGCGGGTCGATTCGGGCGTATGTGGTCCTCACCGGACGAAAGTTTTGAATTTGGTTTTTACTGGGATGAGATGTTATGACTTTGCTGTGTTGCGCTCTCCAAGTTCTTGCGGAGATCTTACTAGGGGGAAGATCTGACATGCTGCACCCTGCAAGGTAGCAGTGGGATGGAATGTGGTCATTGTTGATGATGTTACAATGGTGGGCAGTACAGTGCCATTGCCTCAACCTTGCTCACTCTGTTGCGTTGGTGCATGCACGCAGGTGGCAGGTGGCATATGCAACCGCACACAGATTGCCTGAGATTGTGTGCCTGAACCACACACTGCCAGATCCCCACCCTGATCGCATCTCCCCACATCCTCAATTCTTGTGACATCACATCCCTGGTCAGCTGTGCAATAGCAACAATCTTTGATCTGTGGCACATTTGCGGCTTCCATCACTCTACTACTGTACTGGTGTCATGCTGTGACGGGGGTCCGGGGTGTGTGTTCCGGGTTGGGTGTTATCGCCCATGTCCAAAGTCTCTGGACGCAATTGAAAGGGCAATATCGACATGGCAACGAGTGCTGGCTTGACAATTCTCACAACCCTGCCCTGGCCTGCGACTTGCACGGAGTACTGGTCTGAGAGGATGTGGTACATGCGTCCAACTCCGACTCACATGGCAAAATCAGCTGCATGCAAACAACCATGTGCTGTTATGCATGGTGTCATCTAAACAGCAAGCATGTGTGAACTTAGGGCAGTCCTCTTTGCCAGTACTGCGAGATTGGCAGTGCACGTCTGTCACAGCATGCTGCGTCTCAGCATTTACACAAGGACAACCCAACTCATTGTGACTTACAAGCAACGTCACCGACACCAGCTGGTAAGGAGCTGCGGCGGGCCACCAACTGGCCCGATTCGGGTCGATCACACCACTGCCAGCGGCGCCACGTGAACTCGGCGCCGTCGACCAGCCTCCCCCGTTCTGACATCACATCTACATGCCGGTGCTAGTTCGAACGCATTCGTTCTGGCATTTGCTCGTGCGGAGAGTAGCCTTGGTGCTTGCCGTGGCCTGTCTGTCTGTTTGCGTGTTGCCTGGTCCTGGTCTGTTGCCTCGGCGCTGCTGGGTCCTACATCTACCACTGTGTAACACATGCAGGCCCGTATCGGGCACAGGCGCCTGGCAACGCCAGGCGTGGCCGCCGGCCCGCGCAGCCGTGTGCCCGCCGCACAACACCGCCGCACTCGATCACTCCATGTCCTACCAGCCTGCTGCCTACCCGTGTCCCCTACGAGCACAGTGCGCCCGGCAGAAGCTGCGTTTGATTTCACCGGGGGGGCCGCAACGCCTGCCCTGCCCGGCAGCGGCCGGGTCAGCGCCGCGGCTCCCCGACACTGCCGGGCGGCCCGAGGAACTGTGGGCCCCCCATGCCCGCCGGCATGACGGGAGGCGCAAGTGATACCGACCCCAGCTGGCTGGTCCCCTGGTCGTCCCCCAGGCTGTGCGCACTGCTGCTATGGATTATGACCGGGCGGGCGGTCGAGATGCTGTCGCGCGTGCGATGCCCTGCACCCGTCGGCATCACCGCCTCAGCCACCTCCATGACACCGGGGCCGCCGCGGCCCTCGAAGAGGTCGCCGCCGCGGGAGACGGCCGGGCTCAGCATGCCGCCGCCGCCGCCGCTCGTCGCCTCGGAGACGATGACATCAGCGAGGCGCACACGCATGGACTCGACGTCAGAGGAGGGGTCCGGGCCGTTGTCGAGCAGCTTCTGCAGCGGCGTGAATCGCGGCTGCGGGATGCCTGTGTATGGCACCCACTGCCACTCGTGGCACTTGTCCGGCTCCAGCAGGCGCGGGTCGTCGCTATCCTGCAATTGCATGCCTCGTTTGTTGGTGCCGCGCGCATACGCTGCAAGCCACCTGGTGAGCATCATGCACTCGTGCGGGTGCAACAGGCATCGCCACGCGCCACGGTGTCAGGCGCGGACGCAACTATGGCGAAGCAACTGCGGCAAGCGGATTTGTATGCGTTTTCTTGAGTGGTGACAGCAAGGTGATGAGATGATGGAGCTGCCGGTGCAGGGTAAATAGACTCTCACAAACTCTCTGTGAGTGGTTCTGGGGCCACTCCAGCTGGGGCACAAGGCTGCAGGTACTTGGCCCCAGGTCAGTCGAGCACAGTCTTGTTGAGTCCCTGCCACGCCTTGGTGCCAGCTCAACCCGCATCGAGACGGCAAACAACAGCTGAAACTCTGTACGAGCAGCGTTCTAGTGAAGGTAGCGGGGTAGGTCCGTGTGGGCTGCCTGCAGTAGCGGGCCTACTAGCGGCTGCAGCCGCCGTGGTGGTGTAGTGTGTCCAATGCACTGCGGTGCCCAGCAGAGCGTGCACGGTAACAGTCAGCACATTTGAACAGTCAGCGTGAATGGCTTCTGTATGCAAAGCACCAATGTTTGCAAGCTAGTGCAAGCAATCTACCAATGTTGACGACGCTTGTGGCCACGTGTCTTTACGTGCACCTGCTTGGAGAGCCACACACCACGACACATTCACAGAGCACACAGAACCCCTGGCTATTATTACGACTATTTCTGCGGGTCGTAGCAAATTTCTGTGCTCGCCATTCGAGCCAGCAGGATGGTATATAATGGTAAGTAAATGTGAGAAGCACAACAGGCACATATCTCGAGATAGGGCAGGACATGTCAAAATGTTTCATACAGGCAGAGCCAGGTACGAGTCAGCATCAAATCACGCATGCCAGCTATTGAACCGGTGATGTCAGATTTCCATACAAAGTGTCACTGTGTGCTTGGAATGCCTCTGAGGTTTCTGATAGTCTGCATGCCATGGTGCAATGCAAACAACCCTGAAGTTGAAGCCTTGCAGACATGGTGTCCCATTTGTGGCATGTATGACTGGTGCCGTGCGTTCATGTCTTTTGCATAGCCGTTCATCTATTCTGCAAAGACTAAGCTAAAGTATTGTGTTACACGGAGATGAACCTAAAGTATTGTAGGTAATGATGGTCATCTGCAGCTCCATGCACGCCAACCACAAGTGCAGGGTGAGCAGCCATTGATGCAGCTGCTCCCAACCACCTGAAGTGGGGGCACAGTTGACAGATAGCCAGTCAATGCAGGCTGCTTGCACTAGGGGGCATGTGGACACCAGCGCTTCAATGCTGCAGCAGGCTGCACAGCTCATGTGCATCAATGCATGGATGCAAGGTATGCTCTGCATGTGTGCATCATGCAGGCTGTGTGAGGCCAATCACAGCTTGGATGATGCACGAACTCTGTCAACACAGTGTTGGATCTGAATTTTCTGTCTGATCAGATGATCAATTCCAGCAGTTCCACAGTTGGCATACCAGAACACTGCTGTGGGTCAAGGCCAAGGCAAAAGGCATCAGCCACATGCACAACCCGAACACCAAGACCAGTGTCCAGACCAGTGTCATGACGTTACCAGCGTGACTTGTCTGAAAATATGATATCAGATCATATTTTCAGAAAGACATTGTGCAGTGCCTAATCACAGTCGTCTGCAATACTGTGCAAACGCACGGCTCATCGGACTCGCAACATTGCAACAGTGGACCCAGCTGGGCCAAGACACAGATATTGCGACTCATGCTTTCTATGCGGCCGGAGACTCTGCAGGTCTCACTTTGTTGGTTGGACATACCAACAGCTCGGTGTCAACACCTGTGTCAGGCACAATTCAATCGAAGGCTCGTGCCCAGCTCCACACCTCGAGGGGGGTGCCTCGCATAAAAATGATCACTTGGTGTGCGCCGCTGTCCCAGACATGACTGCAGGCCCATACGAAATGGACATCCGTCATAGCCAGACCTGTTTCTTCCATCAGCTCGCGCTCTGCGCATGCTTCGAATGACTCCCCGTGCTCTAGTTTGCCACCTGGCAGAGCCCACGTTCCAGGTTCCAGCCCATCACCCTTTCTGCAACATGAAAACAGGTTTCTGCTAGGCAGCATCATCATTCATGGATGAGTGCATTCACGTCCGCGTGCGACACGACGTCCGCGATCGACGCTGGGTCAATGTTCGCATCCCAGCAACGCAGACACGCCGATGACAACAAGACTTAGCATGGAGACATCACAAAGAGCATACATGAGATTGCAGCTTTACACGTGGGCAAACAGCTGAAATCAGAGAATCATGCCATGCTCACCTTTTACCAACGAGGACCAGGTTGGCTCTATCCGCCGGGCGCACAAGTATCACCCCGACGCCCACTCCAACATGCTGTTGAACATCACTCATCACAGAACAGACACGTGGCTCCGTCGCGACAAGTCCTGCGCGCTCTCCTGCCAGCACGCTGCAACGAAGATGCAATCACAACGCCGAGAAGGTGCGCTTGTAATCACCGCAGGAAAACGCAGACCCACATGTTTATGTATCCATATCCGACTTGAGCTAGCCCGAATGTTGGCCGATGATTTTGTTAGACGGTATTCGAGCCTCAGGCTAGGCCCTTTGCACGACCGCCAACACGTAATGATGAGGACAACGACACCTGAAATACGCTCTATTGGGCAACAGCGACTAACAAGCGACAACGGTGTACCAAATTCGCACCGGCGCCTCCAATGCTGAGAACGCGGTCGAGCTCAGTTCAGTGTCGTCGATTTGCGGCGTACATGCATGGACAAACATGGTGGACAAACAAGCTGACTCACACGGTAATGCAAAGTGCTGCTATTGCCGAGCCTGCGCACGTCCACGTTTACATTCAAGACATGTGCCTATCATTACACGCCTCTAGATACTTCAGTCTGAGGTGACAGTCCGCTCGTGGATGTGGATAAGCCGAGGACTGTCGTGCTGCTTTAGGGCTGCAGGATCTCCACACACGCTGTCCGCTCCGAGCTAACATCATCGTCGCTATATTGTGTATCTACAGGAATTGCGAATTATTTTGTCCAGAACCAGTTTCCGCCAGCTAGTCTGCAAGCGCCCATCGAACTGTCACCAGCGGACAAGAAGCTGCGATGAACGGGAAGGAAATATATTCCCGCCAGCATAGCTCTCCAGATGAAGCGACAAAAAAGACTGGATTCAAGGGCAATAGCGAGAATGCTAAGACACGACTGTGCACCAGGTATTGTCTGAAGCTCAAACCCCGTCCCCGCCAACGAGTCCCTAGCGAGCCTCAATTCCTCAAAATCAGGTCTATGCCGTTATTCTGATGCTTTACACGCCAAGAGAGCGGCCGACGCTTGCAGCGCACGACGATATTTGCAGTTGTCCCTCGTGTTGGAATATGCTAGCTGCGCCGAGACAAGCATACGTACTAGCAATTGGTCTATATCGCGATCGTATAGCTTGAGCTATATTCTGTGCTTGGCATATGCATATGGGTGGTCAGTGTACTGAATTCCTGCTTTGAAAGGCAAGTCCCGACTACACCGACGATTTCAGTTCTCGGACAAGTGGAGAGTTAGGATCTTCTTGAACATTTTGAGAATTTGTATTGGTTGTCTCCCGTACACCTGTTCCCAGAATATGCTGGGATCCCGCTGCCAGGTGGTGCCTGCATCCGCCGATAGTTGCAGACTTCTTCACACACTGCAGTCCACCTTTCGACCTGATTCGCAAGAACACAGTCTCTCGTCCCTGCATATAAATTTGTGCTGACGATGGCCACCTGCGGGCTTGTGTGGGCGATGAAAGACAGTGCGTTAGCATCGTCACGATAGCATGCAAGTTCGCGGCAGATGCCAACCCTGGATTGCGCTGGTAGACACGGCATCAGCGCACCGCTGTCTCTCCTTGCACGGGTACCGACCACAGGTGGTTGTCCACGTGGTGACATGGTGAAGTAAGCAGTCAGCTTGCCGATGATACTGTGTATCTCTACCTGTTTGTTTGTATGAACATCCCTCTTGGCATTCAGCAGGTCTGCATTAGGGGTGAGCTTGAAGCCAGGATGTCCTATCGAAAAAGTTTGGGCCACGATTGGCTGCAAGGTTCATCAATGTGGCAGAAACTTCATGCAGGTGGAAAAATGGCGACTGTCGATTCGGTGACAGATGTAACTTTGCACATGGTGAGCACGAGTTAAGAAGAGTACCTGGTCGCGGCGGGGGTCGGGCGACCCGTGGCCGAGGGGCAGGCCGAGCTAATCCCGCCGGGCGTGGCACGCACGCGATCATGCATGACAAGCTACAACTGGATACGCCACAGGCATTGGTGCGTGCCCGACTCATTGAGCAGCCACACCGGCTGTGCCGCAATGCGAAACTGGTCAATGATGCCCAAAAAATGGTGCCATCAGAGTTTCCCCTCTCTGCAGGCTGGTCGGAGTCCTGCAGCCAACATTCCCAATGGCTATTCAGCCAGTGGAGTCTCGACCGCAAATATGCATGGGGCTCATGCGTCGCCGGACTCACATACTTCGTCGCATCTCAATGGGGTCCTCGGCTACCCCAACAATGGCATGCCTGAGAACGTGTGGGCTGCATGCGGATTCCCACTGGCGGGAGCGAATGGCTGGGTGATGTACCGGGTGCAAGAGACGGGCGAACCTTACTACCACCATGCAGAACGGAATATCACACAGTGGGACCAGCCACCTGATTTTATAGAGCACTAGAAGCGTCACAGATGATAATTATACTACATTCGCTGGGTGATGCATATATGACCATGGTCACACGGGCGGGACACGGATGGGCACAATCGGGCGGGCCGGGTCAGTCATACAGCATCATAATGCCGGTGATGCTGCTTCCTTCATGCCTCCAATTTTGTGAAATTTATGGCTTTTGCGCAAGTTGAGGTTGCAACCCAACAAACTTTTGACAGGTTTGTGGTGTTTGGTGGTGGGATAGGAATGGGGTTAGGAATGCGTGGCCGGTGGTCCAGTCCATCCGGTGCACGCATTCACTCAAGTCATCTTACCGCCAGCAACACTGAGGTGCAAATACTGCCCAGTGTGATGAATGTCTGTAGCTGAGGCTATTGCTGGAGATGTTGAGAGGCGAAGATGCGCAATGTGTGGCGGAGCCGGCACACGGTTTGAGTGGCAGCGGCAGCATAAAGTGGCGATCGATTTGATAGTAGTGCTGGCCGACAGCAAATTTTCAACCTGGCCGCAGTCAGGCCCCTATTTGCCCCGTATGAACGGGTGCATGGTGGAGTGGCACCATGCCTGCATGGGGCATGGCGTGTGTGCCCCGTTGCCATAGCAGACTGAAGACAAGCTGCATGCACTAGAATGTATATCTAGAGATGTGCTATCCGTAGGGCGATGTCGCCAAAGCTAGATGCACTGGCTGCAGGCATTCAGAGCACGCCACAGCCTCGGCCAACAGCCGAGGCTGTGGCGAAGGTGCTGGACCACTGTTGATAGGCAATTGAATCTGTGTGAATACTTGACTGTCAGGATGTCAGACCCTGCAAGCTAAGAGCTCAGCCTGTGATGTGTTGATGCATGATCACATGCAGCAGCATTTACACGAGGCCCGAATCGGCTTGCTCCCAAGGCCGGTTCTATGATCACATGAGACAGTCTTCTACATTCTGCCGCGTGTGTCCGCGTCAATTTACCATGCTGCAGGTCAGGTCTGTAGCTAAATATGGCCTGGCTGCGCGTTGCTGAACTACAAGACGTCCAATTTATGCAGGTCGTGATACATGCGACCATGGGCCTGTCCGTGCTTTGTTCGGGACCAACTCCATCTGTGTTTGTCAGCCATGAGCGCCGAGCTGCCTCCCCCGCGACTGTACTCGTTAAAATATGACAAGCTTTTTGAAATATTCATATCGGATCCTCTCAATTATGACAGTGTATTTAGCGTCAAACAGAGAAGTGTCGGGGTCGTAGAGTTCCGGCATACACTTACGACTGAGCGCCAGGCTTGCTTGGACCCCGCTGCTCACAGTGGAAACGGGGCATTTGTAATGAACAGGTTAGTTCCGCTAGGCTGTCAAGCACGATGTGGAAATGAAGTACGCCTAGAAGAGCGCTATTGGTCACCATCGTTGGGCTACGTGCAGGTCCACAAAATACATGGGGGCTGTAGCGTACTTGATAGAGAACGAACAAAGGCTCCGGGAAAGGAACAGGCCGTTACGTGTACGGGCTACCTGGAACTCAGCCATGGCTCCGTATGGCGTTTTCGGACGCCCCCAGCGTTTCACGACCCACGGATGCTTGTCAGAAGAAATGGCAATGGTACATTCCCGAAACAGCACCTGAGATTTCATTGCGAGCGCTATTTTGCGATCATGCCGTTCATTGGGTTGCGTGGGTGGAGAGACGTTGCAATGGCACGCCTCGCCGTTGGTCTCACTCGCGCCAGCGTTTGGCTCGACGAAGATTTGCGCACACACATGACATCTCGCAGCCACATTTGTATATCTACATGCGCTTTTTATTTCTTCTGCTGGCCTGCATGGCTCACGGGCTGGGTAGAAACCATTGTCTCCGGTGGTCGACGTCCGCGGTATCGATCCAGACGTTTTCGTTAGCCTATCTCCGCACCGGCTTCCAATGCTTGTCTACATCAAGATATATCCTGCCGAGTCGGCTAGTGTTGCGGTGTTAACCTGGCAACACGGCTCAGCGGTGTGACGACAACAAATGCCACCGGCAAAGCCTACGGACACAGCGCTGCAGTGGCACTGCAGCTGAACTACGTCGGCGCCGGTCAATACTGGCCATATCCGCAGCAACAGCTTGCATCGCTGCGGCATGTTCTATCACTTGTTTTCACACATTGGACCACCCAACCCGCAGGACCTGACCGCCCTGCCTGCCTGCAGATGCAAGTCCGCTGGGTTGCCGCAGCATGGCAGCACGCACAGCAGGAGCTCGCGTCCATGGCGCAACAGCGTAATACGGCAACAGACGCGGCCACTGCGCAGCCGCTGGACGCTGGCGCCGTGAACACGTGTCTGCAGGCGCTGCGTGCTGCGGCGGGGGCCGCAGAGCACGCAGCAGACACGACGCTCCCCCGGCTGCAAGAAGAGCTGGAGCGCAAGGAGCTGTACAAGTACGCCACCGCTGCTCACGGCTTGCGGCAACACATGCTCGTGCCACCGTGCTCTCTCTACCATCGTGCTCACTCTCTCCGCGCATCTGCATGCTGCCACGTTCCTGCGGAATGTCGACATGCGATCGCATCTGCTGTTCGGCGAGAAGAGGAGGCGCCTGAACACGGTGTCGAAGCGAGCGTTGCAAAACTATGATGTGCTGAATATGTAGTCTTGGGCGTGGGTGCATGCCCGAGCTAGCACTAATTTCTGCATGACAGTCACACCAATGCATGGAATTATATAGCATCTGCCACCACAGCACGCCGTGCTCCCAGGCTGCTTGACGCCGGAATCACCGGCGGCAGCTGCCATCGCAGCACCCCGCTTGCGCAATCCACACAGCGAGACGCATGGCCGCGAGGGCGCGGCGCCAGTTGCCAGTGCACGCTGACACCTACGGCAAGCGGCAAGCGTGCCTTTCAATACATGCACAACTTGTCGAACTGGGCAGCACCCATGTGGATCTTGCTGAATTGCGCTCCGCCGGTCGCCTTTCCGACAGCCCTGCAGCGTCCGCCTGTGCCTAACGCATGACGAGGCTTCAGGAGTTCCATTCCATCACTCACAACATTGTTTGGCAGTGGTGCTGTCCTCGTTGCCAAGAGAATGTGTCACCAGCTTCCCACACGTGTGGTGTATGCAACTGCTGTGAGGGCCACATGGCACGGTTGCGGCTGCGGTGCAGGGTTCCTGAGGCGCAGCCGTGGTTCCTGCGCTGCCTCGGCAGGGTGCTCCTCGCGCAGGCGCAGTGCCTCTTTGCGTACAACGCGCTGCTCAAGGGCTCCGCGGCGCAGCTCACCGTCGCACTCTTTATCGGCGCGTCCGACATCTTCGAAGAGGCGGTCAAGATGATCAATGCCGCAGAGGACGCCGGCGACCCGATGCCCTGTGGCGACTTCAAGTGCGCACCTCGCCACCAGCGAGATCTCACTGATCGCACCTGTAGCCACCAAGCCACATGCTAGTGGCTGCTGTGCGCGTGCCTGTGTCGACCATCGCGATGAGGATTGCGGTCTGTGCTGCGTTGGGCTTGCCTGCTGCGGCGGGAGCGGGTGACTGATGTGCGCAAAGCCGCAGTGCAACAGGCGGCACAGTGGTTGAGGGCGGTTGCATACACCACACTTTGACTGATGCCAGCTCTGCTGAGCGTTCAGTGCAGGTGCTCACAAGCAGGTGCGCACAAGCTCAAAGCTGTGGACTGAGCCGCCTCCCGTAGCCACGATGCCATTCGGTAGCCATCGGCTGTGGCGTAACACGGCAGCCCGATGGTGCTAGGGGTGGCTGCAGCACTGCAGTGCACAAATCGTGCATCCATGCGCTGCTGGTTTAACACATGTGCACTGCGTTGCTGATCACACATGAGTCGCCCGTCATACTGGGCCGCGCCATAGCAGGGAGTATGCCAAGGGAGTGTACCCCAGATCAACGAGTATGCGACGCCGCTCCCGGCATGCGATGCCGCCTCTGCCAGGGTCACCCACGCCATGGCACGTGTCCGCATGGCATGCATTCCGGGGCGCTGCTTGCAGGAAGTTCATCGTGCTGAGTTCCGCGATGGCCCTGGTGAGGGCGCGGATGCTGATGGCGGCGATCCACCTCGAGGCCCGCGAAGCCGGCCGCGCGTCTGTGGCGGCGAAGCACGCAGAGAACGAGCTCGCGCAGTGTGCGTTTGTGGCAGAGGGCAACGAGCAGTGGACGCGGGAGACGCAGGCGGCGCTGGCAGAGGCTGAGGCGGTGTGGGGTCACTACGACCGCGTGCGGTGGAACGTTTACTGCGAGCCGCCGAGCAAGGACCCGCCGAACAAGCTGCCAGAGGGGCGGCAGGTGATGACTGCGATCCAGTACACGCCGCCACGTGATGAGTATGGCTTAGAATTTGAGTGCGTGTGAATCGGCAACTGGCATGATTTGGGGGAGGACGTAGGCTGGTGGCATGTAGTGTGTGTGCGAGAGTGACTGGTCGAGTAGGCAAGAAGCGTGGACGTGAACAGAGTCCAGCATCAAATTTGTAAATGATGCGATTAGCATGATTTGAGAAACGTTACAGAGGTATGCTCCACAAAGTGATAGAACACAGAGGCAGGCAAGCATGGCGAAGCATCGGACATTGACATGATGTTACACAGGGCGGACCAGCTGGAGCTCCAGCGGACACCATGTACTGTCAGGTCCAGATGGAGCGCACAGGGGACGAACTAGGTTGCAAGGCACAACTGTGCAAAAGCAGTGACTGTGGACGGCAAGCCATGCATTAATTACACGGAACTCTGTTCAGGGTACACTCTGGCAGGGGCGGTGCTCTTGCATCCTTGAACAATCGAGGCGCGTGGTGCAGCTTGGACCCACAGACCCGGGTAAGGCGCCACGGCGGTAACGCCATGGCTGGCGAGGCCAGCACCTGCTGCTGCCTGTCTGAGCGGGCATTCCGATCAGACGCACCGCAACAGGTGGCATGCCTAGCCGAATCCAGGACACACTCGCGCGGCCTCTCGGTACAAGTCGTTCACAACAGCGCTGCCAACAGCGGCACTGGGAGCGGCAGGACAACTGACCATCTGCGCTGCCGCCCGCGGGTTGCCAGCAAAGGGCATGCGCCACACTGCCTACTCACTACATACAAACACCCTGCGCTAGTCCCAAGCACGCAGACTCCTGTGGGCATGTCGGACACAAACATAGCAAACTCTGCCACCGCTCTGACAGCATGCTTTGCAATTGAGCAGCGCTTCATAGTCCCCGCCGGCACTGAGGTGGGATACCCGACGTATACTCTACTCGCTTTAGATACGGTCGGGTTTGACCAGTCCCAGCCGCCGATGCCGCCGCATGCATGCATCACATCTGCTCGAGGTGGGCGATCATGGCGGGGTCTGCAGAGAGGTTGCGCGCGAGGCGCAGCCACGCGGCGGCCTCAGCCTCGGAGGAGGCGGCGATTCCGGCGGCCCAGTCGGAGACGCGCGTCGTGACGGCGCGCACCTGCGCGGCGGCTGCGACCGCGATCTCGGCGTCGTTGCGCTGCGCAACGGCCTCGTACTCGCTCCACGCCGCCGCCTGCGCCGCCTCGGCGAGCGCGAGGTGCTGTATCGCAGCCACCTGCACGACAGCCCCATCACCGTCGCAACCCACAACAAGCAACAACCAATGGGGAGATTTCGATTCGCTGTGATGCGCCACAGCGCATTGTGGCCTGTGGTGGTGCGAATTCGATGGTCAGGAGTGCAGCGATGGCGACAGCTCCCATGCGGCCGCAATGCCAGGCACTCTGCCGTGTGCGGTCTGGCTTGCACGTAATCGGTTCAGATACGGCATGGCCACCATGCCGCACCATCAGCCACGGCGGAGCCCCTCCCTCACACACGGCGCCTGCGTCCGCAGCTGACAGAATGTACATAGTTGATGCAGCGACGTCATACACTTTGTTTTCCTGAACAGGCTTGGTCGCGATGATGCTTCGTGGACGGCACAATTCCTGGCATGATGGTGCAGCAGGCATGGGGGTGCCGGAGCGGCCGCACGCGTCATACGTCCTGTGTGAGACTGCAGCCAGCAGGAGGGTTTCTGGGCGCCGGGGCCGCACCGCGCGGGAGTTGTGGTTGGCCTGCAGCTGCTCAGAGCGAGAGCGCTTGCGCTCAAGGTCCGCGTCCAGCGTCTGCGCCGTTCGCAGCGCCTCCTCGCGCGCCCGCAGCGCATCCAGGCCGCCGCGCAGCATGCGCGCCTGGTCCTCCATCTCCTGCACCGGCCGCGCAGGTCACGGGTGCGCCGCACGATGGCACAATGCAACTGGCGTGGGTAATGACGCATGCGAACGCATGCGTGAGGATGGTGCGTCGTAAGACCTCTTGCAAAACAAGTGTGTGCGGAACCAGATGTGCATGCGGCTCGTATCTGCTCTGTGCTAGGAGCTGCGCGGCTGGCTGGAGTGCCCGTGGCCACTTGAAAGCATGCGTGCAGACGGCCACCAAAACTCCTGGAGCAAGCCTCTGCGACGTATACTCACTGCGGGCGCATTGAGACAGAAGCGCGCAACGCATCAGTGGCCACACGGGAATGTGCCAGATGAATTAGGCCATCGGGCAGACACAAATGCTGCGGGTGGGCGCACCTGAGCCACAGTTGCCGCTGCCCCGAGATCTTCGCCAGCAGCGGTCGCGACCCTCTGGCAGCCCCCCCCAAACGCATGCTCCGCGTCCGCAAGCTCCACATGCATGTTGTCCGCCTCAAACGCGGCCAGCTTTGAGAAGGCGGCGCCGAGCTCCGCCGTTGAATGCACGTTCGCTGCCGCAGCATGCTGCGCGCACAGCATGGTGTGCGTCAGCGTCGCGGCGGATGAGATGCGCGCGCGCACCTGGTCGCTCTTGCGCCGCAGCTCCTGCTCATGCTCTGGCAGCTCAGAATCCCTGCATGCATAAGGTGGCAATGTGGCACACTGTCGGCCGTCTCCTGCTGTTCCTGCAGTATTTGCAGTGGCACCGGAATCCCACACAAGTGCCGCACGTGAAAAGAGACCGGGTCAGTTACGCAGGAGCAGACGTGTCTGTGCCACTCACGCTGTGCGACCAGCAGCCTCACGTCTCCAGCACAAGCAGGCGCCAACAGCACAAGCAGGCGCCAAGCAGGCTCCTCTGATGCAGGAGTGGTACAGCACAGCACACAGCGTCACAGCACTGCATACTGTATCTTCAATCAGCACCGCAGCACGCCAGCATGCCTCTCATCAGACATGAAACTGCATGACAAAGGGGCGTGGGGGGGGGGGGGGGGGGGGTGGAACATTGATACAGTAGAGTGTGTGTGGATCGGTCGTGATTCAAGCTCCAATCGTCGATGTGATTTTGGGTAACCACACACAACGCATTCAGGGGGGTGCTCCTCCTTCTCCTCCTCCTCTGGAACGCACCCGCGGTGACGGTAGCCGTAGACGGCCTCGCGGCAGGAGCGCACGACGTCGTGGCTGGCGCCGGTCGAGCGTGCGGCCTCCGCCGGTGCCGGCGTCAGGGTCTCCCGACCGACCATCTGCTTCAGCAGCCGCTGCACGCCGTGCCGCCACGTCGGCGCGGGCGCGCGCAGCGCCGTCCACCCCTGGGCGCGTCGTAGGTCCCCAGACGTCTGCAGGAATGTGCGGAGCTCTGAGCTGCGCGCCACCTCCCTGCACCAGCACAGCACGCACCGTTGACGAATCTTTCGCACGGACTGCCCCGCCTCGCACCACTGGGTTGCACTCGCCGGCCGCGTCGCCACGCGTGCGTGGCCTCAGGCGGCCGGGTGCATGCTGCCCGCACGAGCTAAGCGTGGATTTTGGCGCGGATCTTAGCGGGGGTTGTGCGCAAGAAACATGCGTCACACGCCATGTTCCAGGCGGACACAACACCATGTGCAATGGCACAAACACCAGAGAAGGGCCACAGTGTTCAGCACACCCCCCGAGAATGGCCAAGGTGCACGTCAGGGTGGCAGCACTGGCGGTGCAGCCACGGCACTACCAGGTGCATGCAGGTGCAGAGCCAGGTGCATGCCAGGCGCATGCAGGTGCATGCCAGGTACATGCCAGGTGCAGAGCAGCTGCGGAGGGGGGCCCGCGGGGTGCGGGAGGCATACCTGTGTGAGCATAGCGCCTGCAGGTACAGCTCCAGTGCGGCGCGGCGCCGCTCAATGAACGCGGGCTTGAACTTGCCCGAGTGCCGCGCATGCTTTGACGGCCGCAGCGGCAGGAAGAAGCCCCGGTGCGTCTGCTGCAGGCCACATAGCACAGCGTCGCGACCCTGTCTGGTTGCTAAGCAGCCAGGCATTTCCCCCCACGCAATCGAGGCAGTATTCATGCGGGAAGCTTGACCACCAGCAAAGTGCGTGAGAATAGTGTGGCACGGCGCAGTGGCGTACGGCCGGGTACAGGAGTGTGAGCTGCTCTGGAGAACGTGTCTACTGCGGCACATGCAGGCACACGGGCTCTGCTGACAAGCAGGCACTGCAATGCTGAGTGCAGCTCGCTGTAATGGCTTTGGAGGGGCGGATGGGACCTTGGAAGATTCCACAAAGCTGCAAGCACTGGGTTGGCACTGGCAGAGGCTGCCACACAGGCATATTGCCAAACAGCTGCTTCGGACGAGCTACCCATGGATGATGGACGCTTGCGAACAATAGGCCTTCCTTCTGGCACACGAACGCGCTATGTAGTACAGTGCACCATGCCGCTGCACGTGATCACGTGAGCAAGACTGCTTTGGTGCCACATAGCAACCGGGGTTTTGGTGCTGCATCAGCAATCTGGGGTTTTTGATCCCGTGTGAAATTCACACGGTACCACTCCTGCCAAATATTCAACCCCTCATCTCTGAATTTTTGGCTGTGCATTTCCAAATGCAGCAGCTTTGATGGACACTTTTTGAGAGCGATTTTCCGATCAGGCGGTCCGTGCATGAATTTGCAAGTACAGGGTGCTCATTACTGCAGACTGCAGGCGGGGCTACACACCTTGAGGAGGTCAGCGAGCTGGACGAAGTCCGAGAAGCGGCGTTCCACCGTGATGCTGGGAGCACCCAGGCTGGCTGTGCTGTGTGGTCCACTCCTGGCCGTCACCGCATAGAGCACGTGCTTTCGCTGAAAGCCTGCAATCGCATTCATCTGTCGACGCAGGCAGGAGGCGCGAGTAAGCCTCGGCCATGGGCTCTGTATGTACCCGCCAATGGTGATGTGTAGGCTGCAAGAGATGACTTATGGGAACCCAGAAACTGCAAGCAGCTGCTGGCAGATACAATGATAACTATATGACACGCCTTGCAACGACTCCTGGCGACACCATTACATCTATAGCGTGAACTGCTTATTGTAGTGTGCCACCTGGGTGTCCGTGAACCATCAAAAGGCAGTATGTTTTGCTGCAAGCGCCCCAAATGGAGCAGGCCAAACTCTGTGGACTCGTGTATGTTCAGCAAGCATGTCCTCAGCTTGGCAATTAGCGTCACATGGTGGCAGTCGACGTTCTCAGACGTGTGGAGGAAAGTTACCTGGCACAGCAATCGGACTGGGCTCAACCACTACATGTGGGTCTGACACAGAAACCTGGAACTCCGGCGATGACTCGCAGGTCAAAGCTGAGCGTGATGGGCTTGACCTGGATGTACTAGATTTGACTGGAGTGCGCGTCGGTGCGGTCCTGCCGTTGGTTTGAGGTGGTGGATGCACAGTTGGGTATGCACTGCTGCCTGATGCTGCAGACGCGAAGTAGCTGGAGCCATTGGCCTTCGGGCTGTCAGCTTGAAAGCCTGGAAACGGAGATGGGGCTTCTATGTTGGGATACAATGACTGCGCTGCTGGGTGGGGAGGCGCGGACGGAGCTGCGCTGGTGTACACCTGCACAGGTCAGCTGTGCCGATTACCACACGCGCGCAGTTCAGTGTGCGGCAGTGCACGCTTGCAAGCTCTGGCGGAATCCTGCGTCACAGCAAAGACTCCCGCATTGGAATTTCCACTCATTTTGAGCTTGTGACAGACAAAAACATCGCGGAGGCATCCAATAAGATCGTGCACCTGCGCGCGCGACAACGCAGGGTCACCACGGTCCTTGCGACATGGCAATCAGACGAGTATCAGTCAACGGACAGGCTCAGTTTGGCTCGGTAAGTCCGAGTTGTGTACTGGGTTCACTTCACACCGAATGCCCCACCTGTGGGCCAGAGTTATGTCCTGTCATCCTCCTGGCCGATGCTGCGCTTACGCGTTACAATTGGGGTGTGCAAGCACATGTGATGACATCAGACTCAGTTGACTCTTCCTCTCTCACAGTATCGGTGTTCACGACGACGTCAGACTGCTCTGCACTCAAGTAGGTAAGCTTTGATTGCTGGTTTGAAATGTACGAAAGAATGTCACGTTGTTAAAAGTTTCACCACACGGAGGTGATGTACGTTTACTCATTGGACGGCCTTGTTCAAACCAGGCAGCAACGTCCTGTCACTCTTGGCACTGGTTGTGAGTTCCGGGGGTGTCGAAGGAACGCGCACCAACCTTGCAGTGCGCAGCGCTCATCAGCATGCCGATGCGCACGCCCAGCTGGTGGCACAGTACATAGACCAGAGCATATGTTGCACTGATCAGTGTTGCTACGTGCCACAGTGCAGTCGGGTATATCGCGTTGAACTGGCGTTTAGCACGTTGCCACCGCCTTGGACTCCATATCTTTGGGCGCAAAATATCTAAGACCGCTTGGATTGGCATCTGTGTCACTGTTGTGCATCTGCTGACTTTGCCGTTGGGACAAGCGGACGGCAAGCTCACTACCTTCGCTCTGCTCTGCTGTATGAGATAAGACAAAGCGGTTACACATCAACCATTGCCAAGGTCCGCTTAGACTGCAAATATTCATATGCGCATGTGCTTGGACGGTGTGTCAACCATACTGACTTGGTCAAAGTACCACCTCACCACTGCTTGCAGCGCGGGCGCATACACCATGGCAGAGATCAAGAAAGCCGCAGACGTGCTTGAAAAATACAAGAAGCTTATCGTCTCTAGGAAGCACGAGGAGGCAAAGCGGCTACTTACAGATCTGAAATTACTAGTCGTGCAGTTTCCTGCTCTGCCTCCAGCATGTGCTGAAAGCAAGACCAGCAAGCAAGAGCTGATGATCGCCCGCGATATGCTCGAGCAATCGGTCCTGCTTGCAGTTAAGATGCAAGTACGGTACCACTGAAGCCCGGCTGTGCGCAAAGTGTTTCTGTGTCAAGCTGTGTCGCTCAACAAACATGTGCAGCTCCACCTGCATGGATGTACATACTTGTTTTGGCCGCATATTTCAGGCGCTCAACCGTCACATGTGCAGGATGATGCCCTATTCCAACGCAACTTTCAACAACTTCAAGTGTACTACTCGGATCTGCGGTCAGCGCTGCCCCCGTCCGAGCTAGAGCCGACGATCATAGGCATGAACCTCCTTCGGCTGCTTGTGGCAAACAGGATTGCCGAGCTGCATGTGGAGCTTGAAATGTTGTCTCCAGAGACACAGGCACTTCCAGCAATCGCATTTTCACGGCAGCTGGAGCAGGCACTAATGGAGGGTACCTACAGACAAGTGCTGGCCGCTTCAGCCAATGCTCCCAGTGAACACATGCAGCCACTGCTGCAACAACTTGCTGCCACAGTTCGTGATGAGCTTGCCGCTTGTGCATCAGCGGTGTGTAACCAGACTTCAGCCCTATGTATATCAGCCTTTACCCACTGTTTGCACCGTTCGCAGATTTATTGGCATGAGCTGTAATCGAGAGTGCATGTGTGTTGGAAAGAGTGCAGCATAGAGGCCTGTTTGCCTCGCTTTATGAGCCATGCTGGTGTGTGGATCTTGAGCTGGGAGGGATTCCCCCTGGAGTGACCATCCAACGTCAGCTTGCTATCTGGGCGGTGTCACATGTAGCACTGTCAGCTTTCACGACTTCTTGCTTGTGCAGGCATACGAGAAGCTCCTGCTGAAAGATGCTGCCCAGATGCTGCGCTTCGACAAGCAGGGTGATCTCCTAGAGTACTGCGCTGCACAGAGCTGGAAAACAGATGCACAGTTTGTGTACTTTAGTGCAGCCGCGCCGCCGGACACCGGAAAAGCACATCTGGACGTATTCAAGAACATGCTCACTTATGCACGCGAGCTGGATCGTATCATCTAAGCCTGGGCTGGCATTCAAATGCATGCCCGGGACGAACGAGGCTGCTGATTTGTCAACACAGGAAATTTCTGACTACAAGGTGTCCATGCTGATAGGCTTTGCAACCTTGACACTTTGCAGGGGCATGTTGCGTGCGTGAGGGAGAGAGAGAGAACCAGGCACAACGCCCTGGCATGAACAGCTGTCAGCGACAGCCTCCGTGTCTTTTTTGGAGAACCACATGTTTCTGCTGCGATTGACCTCTAAAGGTGTCAGCAAGCTTCCTGTGCCTGAGGCCTCTGGGGACAGAGGGAGGTGAGGTGCTGTGACAAAAGTCTGATCGGGGTGCACGCTTTTGGGGCTGCCTGATGGGAAAGCCAAGCTGGTGGTGGTACACCAGAGAATGTAAATTCATTTCTACGCAGGCGCATTAGGGGACATGCGTGCTCGCCATCCATACCGCGCCCGGATGCTATTCATATTGCCACCAGGGATGCTGCCATAGCTGTGCATGATGCTTATGCACAGCGCATGAAGGGCCAGCTGGCACTGCCAATGTCACTGTCATGCATGAATGCATAAACCAAAACGCCTGCTTTCGTTATAGGAGTTGCTCCTCCACTGGACCACTCCTACATCCCCACTGACCTTATGGGCACGACCATCGAAATGTGGCATACAACAAACTCAGGCAGCTGCTATGTTCACATAGCAGAGGCTTTGAGCTTGGTACCAGCCCACATTCCTCAGGTTTGCAGTCGCGGGGATGCTGTCGGGCTTTGACAGAATGTACAAATCACGCGTGATTGTACCACAATGGACATGGCGACTCTGATAAAAAAAATCGGATATTGTGCTAGGCCCAATCGGGCATCGACCACAGCACCCCTACGGCCCACCGTCGCCGAGGAGCAACTCCGCCCACCGCTACACCACGGCGGATTCGGCCTCATGGACGTCACGGAGCAGAGGGGCGGACAGGAAGGAAGACTCGGTTTCAGAGAGCACAAATGAGTCGAAAGCCATGTACGTGTACCCCATGCCCCTGGGCACCCTCACACTCCGCCCCTGGCACATGCCTTACATCTGCCCCCACCACGCCTGGACACTTGAATGTAAGAGGCCCAGGCCACTCATCATGCCGCCACCTGAGATTCATAGGTGCCTGATATGCAATATCTCACGCTTTCTCAACCTACCACATGCCTCGTGGGCAGCTCAAGCTTAGGCAGACGATGTGAGTGACCTCGGGCCCTGGTGGCACAGTGGACTGGTCACTGTCGTGTTGCGAGTTGCGTGTGCCCAAAAAGCATCGTGGGCAGCTACAAACGAATCAATCGTCACTGTGCTCCTGACTCTATCGCGAGAGTGTCCACCGAGACACTCGCGAACGTGGCGCGCACACGGAGCATGGCAAAGCGCTTCTAGCCACGCCACGTGGCTTGAAGCACATGCTGACTGGCGAGCGTGGCTGACAGTGCCAGTCCAGCGTATCGAGCTACATCAAATGATCATTGCAGCAGAGCTGATGACGCCATTCTACCTTTCACAGGGAGTCTGCTGCTACATGCGCTCGACCGCTGCGTTTATCTAGACGAACGCCTAAAGTTGTAAAGTTACGAATCCCAAGATCGGCATCGCGTGCGATTGCCACAGATCTAGACTAGCAAATCTGTACAGTGTTCTCCGACACGAAACAGGCTCAGTATAGTGCCAGCTTTGTAATGGCGTCAACTGCGTTTGTGCCACGCGAATACGTCCTGCGCATGCGGATCTCCAGCACCGGTACGTGCCTAGTGCAACGGTTCCAGCTGCATCGTTACTGATCAGTGCACAACTCCATCGAATATCAAGTCACAAGTGTGGGTTGAGCAATTGTGGGGGACATGCATCGAAACGCGGCCTACGTCTGAGCGCCTGAACATTATGCTGTGCGGACGAATTCGAAGCCACGCACACGTTGCGTGCAATCGCGTGCACTTGCCTCCTTGCACTGGCAGGGCATTAGCGACCCAGATGAGGTCGTGAAACAGGCTGCAAGAGGTCGAACCTACATGCATCAGATACGCCAAGCATTCATCATCGAACATTTCGCCAGGTAGCTGTGCGGTAACGCCGACCGCTGAAGGACACAGCATGGCATCCACAAATCACTCATGTTATGTAATAGCAGCGGCTGTGCCAGGGCGTGCGCAACGCGCGAGTTCTCCTTCCGAGCGAGTGTCGGGCCTCACCTGTCCGAGCCGCACACTTGCCGTGGCCCCAGCCCGCTCCGCCGTTGCGCAAGCGCAGCGACGTGGTCGCCCTTCAAGCAAGGCCACTGCAGAAGACAGTAAACGGTGTGCATCGTGCGCTCAGTGTTGTCCATTATGCCCGTCTCGAAGGGTGTTCATGAGGTTGATCATGATCGCCGTCAAGAGTGCGCGCGGTCCCTTGGGTCAGGTCCGGACAAATCATGCTTTCTGATCTCTGCAGGGATTCCGACTCCGATGAAAAATGTGAGGTGTCCTGGCAGGGGCCAGCGTGCGGGGTAGACGATTTGAAGATATGGAGGATTCTATATGGTCCCAACGCTGAATTGAGCTATGCAAACACCGGGCAAGGTAGGACTAGCCGGAGCCCAAAAAAGGCATCTGAGAAGAGGCCTGATAGCACATCTCGATCAGATAGAGGGTGAGTCAGTCGAACACCAGGGGGACGCCCGGTGGGATGTCCACCACCATGGATGCAGCACTGGTGTCAAAGCAAGCTCAAGGCCGGCCCTAGGCAGCCTGAGGGGCTCTCTGCGTCTGCCAGCTCGTGCTACGTACAGCATGTGATGCTAACGTGCATGTGTTTTTAGCGCTTGCGCGAGCACGGCGCAGCAGCTGTGCATCTCCCAAGCAAGTGTATCCCCAGAGGGCAAGGGGGTGTGATCATGCGAGTTTTTTGTTGTACTGAAGGCTATGCACTGTGTCAATAGAAGTCCAGGATTTCCGTCTGGCGCGTTCACTGTCTGTGATGTAATTCAATGCTGTTGTGGCCTGCTACCGCACAGCCATTGCGGGCAATTTGCAGCAGACTGAGGTTTCCTGCACTGTACATGCACGTTCAAGTTGCAACTTGATCAATTGCGGGCCTGTGCATGTGCCCGCCACCGTCCGCGTGTGGCCATGCATATGTATTTTGGTGTGATGCGTCCTACACTGTCGTATTTCTTCGGCATGGCTCTGCCATTGCGCTCTGCGCCTGTCACTGGTGCGATGCATCCAGTCTGCAATCTGGCTTGGTTCAAGTGGCGTGCCCGAGCCCTGGCCATGGGCGCATATGCTGCGTGGCATGGCGCCATGCTTGTGTCTTGCGTTTGTCTCCAACAGCATGACGAGTGGCTATGAACTGTGTGCGGCCTTCTTGCTGTACTGGCACTTGCAGCAGATGCCCCCCACCGCGCTGCACAGGCGCCTAGGCGGGGGCAGTTGTACAAGGATTGATGCATGCGGGGGTGCTGACTCCGAAGTCAGGACTGCCCGGCCCATGGTGCCACAGAGGCGAGCTTCCAAATTCACACGAGCATTCGACGTACGGCATGTCGGGGCTTCGCTTTACAATTTCCATCAAATTGGGTTTGATTTGAAACATGCATGAAACATGCAGAGCCTGCACGCATGTAGGGCCCCGCGGGCCATCTGCGCACGCGTGCCTGGAAAATCGTTGGTGACGAATGCAACTCTTCTAGCTCAAGGGCTCGGTATAGTCCGATGCTTTCAAAATCGCAAGAATAAGACAGTTTTAAGGTTTGTGCGTGAATCATAGCCCGTGAAATCCAAGTATTGGGCACCTTATAATTAGCTTGGGTTCGTTCGTAGCCTCGGAAGGCCTGCTGCGCTGGGGTATGGTGGGGTGTGAAAGGGCAGCCACAGCACATTGCACTGCACCACTCCCATGGCAAGCCACCGCAGCAATGGAAACCGGACATCCTCACCCTGCCCTTGCAAAGTAGTGGAACACCTCATTGAACAATTCCTCTCACACAGAACTGTCCATCACGGTCGCTTTATTCAGGGATGCTCAATCAACAAACCAGAGGCAAGGACGTCAGGACTTTGCATGGATACGGCGGTTGTGCCGGAAGCAGCTGCGTCCGGAACAAAGGTAAATCCATCTGCAACGCCTTGACATTCAATAAGTTATTTCATTCAACCGAAAACTAGGCCTTCATGCAGTGGTACCGCTACAAAACACACATGCACGCACTCCACCATTTCCGGGACCACAACTCCACTGCAGCAGGCTGTGCACTTGTGCACATTCAATGGCCCTTGTGGCGTTCTACCGCTAGTAGCAGACTCGGAGCACCACCGGTCGGCACCCAGTCACCTGCCACCAAGCTTCACACACAGCACATGGGACCCAGGTCCAGGCACACGCAACAGCCAGTGACTGCTGGGCTGCTATCTGGTGAGCGACGAAGCACTGCACTCGCCCGAGAGCTTGTGGTGGCAACCTCCATCTGCAGCTGGCAAGCTAGCTGGCACGTTCATGTGCATGCGCAGCTCAAGGCGCTGCATGTGAGCTGACCGCCACACATAATCTGACACTGGCTCATGAGCAGTGCGGCACGGCCAGAGTGCGGCCAAGCGCCAGGCCGAGCTGCCCACCACTGCTACAGCCTTCCCGTTGCAGCGATTACTTGGAGGACAGCCTGCCGCAGGACCTGAGGAATGCTGCAACTCAGAACAGCCTACCTCAACCGTGTGTAACTGTGCTCACAACGCCACCACCAAAATCTGTCCGAGCTCGCTGAGGATCCAGCGGCACCACTCCAGACCCAGCGATGGCAATGAAGCTTGAGCTCCATCACCTCATGGAGGTCGGTCCCTGCCTGCAGCTGTCCTGGGCATCATAGCATCATGATGATCGCCGAGGCCGTTTGTGGTGGTCATGACACTGTTTCTTTTGGCTGAGCAGGACTTCCTGAAGAGCCAGCAGGCATGCACCTGCTGCACTCGGCTCCCTTTCCTGCATCTCCCCCCCCCACCCCCCCCCCCCCAAGAGAAACGTTTTCAGCGTACACACTGACAGGCGCTGTGGCATCAACCGTTGAGCTCATGGGCAGATGGCCGAACGAGAAGCAAACGGGCACGAATCAACAAAAAACACGAATCAACAACACAACAACAAATCCCATTCAATAGGCACAACTGTGCTACTACATACCTTACCTGCGTCTACTTTTGGAATGTTTCATGGCCTCAATTGCGCCTTTTCCGGCTGTTATTAATATTGGCTGCACGAGAGCACTCAAGGTGCAGCAGGGCGGCGTGCCTCGGAAGGCCAGGCCCGAACGGCAGGCGGGCTACACCCGGCTGGCCTCGTACGTGCCCATGTGCGGGACCGGCATGCCCCGGGACACGGTGAGCTGCAGCCTGCCCGCATGCTCCACGTGGCGCAGCTCCTGGGCAGTTGCACAGCAGTGGCAGCACAGGTGAACCAGCACATCTGCACCGCACGGACTCCAGTCACAGCTGCAGCCGATCGCTTTCAAACATCATGATTGACCGCAGAGTACAAGACCGCGGCCCCCGTGTTGGCTGCGGTCTCTGCTGCGGCGGCTGGCAGGAGGCACCATGGTGCTAGCTGGTGCAAGGAACAGCAACGCTCAATGGCGGAACAACCTGCGAGGAACCAGAACAGGCGAGGAACCGGCGTGATGAGTGAAGCAGCAGGAGGCAAGCACATGCTGGAATGTGGTCAGGTAGGAGGTGAGGAGGATGATGCGTGGTTGACAGTGGGCAGGAAGCGGGCGCACCTTCAAGGACACTGCCCCGCAGTCCATACTTGTCCCTCAGGCGAATGCGGGTGAAAGTGCCCAAGAAGAGGAGAGGATGGAGCCCTTCAGGCGGACACGATGCGCAGACCAGCCATGAAAGGCAGTGGATCCAGTACTCGCCGGATATGTCGTGGCAGATCAGTCCGTGAGCATGGCAGGGGCAGCAGAATGAGATACAGCACGTGTTGGCATCGTCGAAGCATCCAAATAGACCTGAACTGAAGCCATTGCTCTCCAGTGGGCTGCGGTCAGTGACCGCCTGCAGCGGTGGAGCCGAGGCTGGCAGGAGTTGGTCCTGCAAGGCGAGCACAGTCACAGCCTGGCCAGGCACCCGGATGGGGCAAGCTTCATCATCTATCACTGAGCGACACAGAGTGCTCTAGCGGATACTAAATATCCAAATATCCCATATGTTAAGTCTTGTGTGCGCGTGCAGACTGCAGACGGAGCGTTCAAGCACATTTGCAGATTGGATGGGAGCGCACCGACGATTCCCCTCCCATCGCTTACCTGCATATACGATTTTACTTCAAAACATCCACGCTGTATGTGCAAAGAATGACGGTATACGCGGCCTTGCTACACTAACGCTCGTGACGATGGGATCACCTGTTGAAGGACATTGACTTCCACCGCCCAGTATGAATGCATTCGCCAACAGGTTGCACTCAAACTTTGTGTAGGTCGTCACATGGACGAGATCGACGCTCACCTGATGTGTTCAGTCCGCTTGGATCAAACTATAGAATCGCACTTGCCGAAGCGCTTTCGAGGGACAGCCAGGTTGCCCGTCCAGTAACATGCGGAGAGAGCGACATGTGATAACATGTGCCGCTAGCTTGCGTATGCGTGTGTGATCGGCATGCGCAATGCATTGATAAGTAGTGATACCGTGCGAACAGAACACGCACCTGCTCGAGAATAGCCGGGTAGGAAAATTATCTCCACGTATACATGGATTTATCAAACGATATTGTTTGTGACTTCCCAAGTCATGTTGTAATACGATAATAGGACCAGGGAAACAGGCCATCCCAACAGTGCTCGCAACAAGCCTTGTTGGGCCGGATTAATTCCGGGCTGAGCGATCTCCTGGGAATCTCCTGTGCTGAACCGTTTTTGCCACAGCAAGTGCTTCCCACTGCCCGCACACATATGTTGACTGTCTGGTAACGCAGGATACACTGTGATGGAACGTGCACTTGCGCTGTGTAGCACGGTAGAGATCGTGCAGCGTGCAGACATCGTCTGAGACTGACAGCATCTGCAGACCAATCTGCAGACCATTGGCAGGCACGAAACAAGCCACTCCCTCCTCACGGCGCACCCAACCCAAGTCTGTCCGGAAATCAGATGTGTTACACAGTGATAGATCTAGGACTCAGCAGCGCCGAGGCAACAGACCAGGCAACAAGCAAACAGACAAACCGGCCACAGTAACCCAAGTCTGTCCGGAAATCAGATGTGTGCAGTAGGAGTACCCTATGCATGCAAATTATGGGACCGCCTTACCGGACACTTGCTAGCTGAGCTCTAACAAGTGTCCATCAAAGCTGCTGCTGTTTTTGGAATTGCGGAGCCAAAAATCTAGAGATGAGGGGTTCAGTATTTGGCGGCAGTACGGTACACTGAGCAGACGCCACAGAGGCCGCAGGCGTGCGGTGGCACCGGGACACCCGCCTGTGATGAGTCAACCATCACGTGCATGCGCACCGCCGCCGTGGGGCAGATGACGCCGCCAGGGAGGCGGAGGCGGTACGGCCGCGACGTGCCTTCTGCATGTATGCAACTTGAAGAACCGCGGCTGCGAAATGAAGGGAATTTCCTTAATGTGAAGTGCTGATGCCACGCAGCTGACCAGAAGAGCGCGCAGACGAGGCCACTGCCCTCTGCCAACATCGATCTCTGAAAGCAGCACCGGCAGATGGTGCACCAGGTTCAAAGTCTGGGCAGCTGCTGAGTGCCTGCGCCGTGTGTCCGCGGAGAAGAACCACTTCTTCCCCCGTTTTTTTAAATAGAGCATCACGCCAAACCTGACCGGGCATCAGCCACAGCGCCCCTGCGCGCAGACAGGGCTTGGAAGGGGGGTGCCGTCTTGGCTGCAAGCATGGGGGCATCACAGGGGGCACGGGCATCACAGGGCCAGTTTGCCAGTGGGCGCTGCGAATGCGGCCGCCGTGGGGAGGGGGAGGGCGGCGGCGTAGCCCGCCTGTGCGGCCGTGTCGGAGTGGATACATAAACTGGACCAATACATGGGACTCCGGCTTGTGACGATTCTGGTATCACGAATCCCATGTACATCATGATGTACATGGGATTTGTGGTAGAGCGGCTATCTAGCAGAACCGTCACACGGATTGTACAACAGCATGCGGTATTGTGCGGGGTGGCCGTGGCACGGCGCAGGCCATGCACGATGCCGCCCAGGCCGCTGCGAGGTGTTCATGACTGCCTCTAGATCTGGCAGTGGACGCCCGGGCACACTTGTGGACACACGCGCAAAACAAGAGTGTATGCGACTCAATGTGGAAGCAGTGCTAGCGCTGGTGCTCGAGATAGCCAGCCGCCACACGAGCACTGCTGCCAGCATACTGTATGCACTCTTACATCGAGGGGCTCCGATCCAGGGCACCGATCCAGTGCACATACTGTACGCAAACAAGTATGGGACACGGTGGTTGCATTTGAGCATTCGGCGCCGTTGTGTACCAAACTGTGGTCGCCAGACAAGTGCAAGGAGAAAAGCGCCATGACTAGGTGTATTCATACGGGCAGGAAACCGTGCACCAGCTGCGAACGATCCCTCATTATGCGTGCTTGGGCTCAGCAACACCACGGCTGCCCAGGTCTGGACACTCCTCTGTGCGGGATGTGACAATTTTCTCCCTTGATGCCTGAACGGATCACTTCAAAGGCTGGCATATGATTTCACCGACTCAACCTGTACAGCTGGCGCCCTGTCGGTAAATGGCACGCCGAACTGTCACTCATCAGGGGCAGTAGGCGTGCACCCCGAAGGCCACCCTCTCCGTACCTGGCGTACGGTGTTGTGCAACACCATGTTCTCAATTGGCACCGTGATGAGCTGGGATGGCTCATACTTATGACAGAGATGTGTTGCACCCGTGATCACGAAAGCTATTTGTTTCGCTCTCGAGAACCGCTGTTCTGTTGCTTGAGCATGTGAACGCCATAGCCAGTGTTGTGTGTAGACGTTGGATTGAGGGTACTCACAGTATACGCAATGTCTGAATCTAATCTTACAGAGGAAAGCGTGATCGCTGCGTTAGGGCTTGCTGATGGTGACATATTCGCGCACGCGCCAATGGCGACAGCAGCGGAGCAGGTGTGCGATCGCCGCGCTCTAATCAGCATGAGATATATTGCTTCCCACCTGTGGCGATTTTCATGACGATTTCTGCACAGGTCAGCGCGCTGGCAAGCGAAGGCTGTCAGGACTCCGACCGAGTTGCCAAGAACCTGTTCCTGAAGGTACGCGCCTGGACCTGCGGCCGTGGGGATGCACTCCGCATCAGCAACACGTTGATACATCCAGCAGCCCTTTGTTAATATTTTCAGGATAACAGGAATCGTCTCTACCTTTGCACTGCCCTTCACACGACTGCTGTGCCATTTGAAAAGACACTCGCTGTCCGGCTGGGTCTGAAGAAAAATGAATTGCGCATGGCACCGTCCGAAGCAATGCTGGAGGCTCTCAAAGTGGGCCCTGGCTGTGCTACGCCACTTGCCACTGGCCAGCCCTCCGCAGAGCGAGTCACCCTGCTGCTGGATCAATCATTGCACGATGCTCCGTTCTTCGTTCATCCTTTGACCAACACCAAGTCCCTGCGAATATCTGCGCAACAGCTAGAAGCTTTCCTTGCCGATCGTGGCCGTAAAGCTCATTGGGTGGATTTTGGCATCACAGATGTCAAGGTCGGGCCGAATAACCCCCCAGACCTCAAGGCAATTGCAGACTTGGTGCCAGAAATGAAAGTAAAGGCCGAAGCAACGCAGGCTGCGAAGGGGAGCGATGCCAAGAAAGATAAGAAGGCCGCCAAGTACGCCTCAGCCCGTTTGATGCTGCGCTGCTGGTCACGACCTTGCTTGCTCTCAAGCGGAGCTAGCCGCTTATGGGCGGGGCGCAGGCGACCACGCAACCACATCCAAAGACTAGCATCAACATTCATGCAAATGTTCAAACTGCGGCGTGCATCGTCTGGGCCACAACCGGCACAGTCGCCAGGAACCAGCCCGAGGACTGGGCCTCCATGAACCATCAATCATGCTCCACCATACGGCCACAATATGTGTATGTTCCACCACTCGATCGGTCAATAAGCGCTGCCTGCAGGGCTGCACAGAAGGGGCCAGCAGCAGGCAAGGGCAAAGCTAGTGACGACTTTGATCCAAGCTCCGTCAAGTGCTGCCTCTCCCAGGTCATGCGGCTGGTGCGCACCCCCTGCCCTGCTCCCTGCCAGAAGGATGGCCTTCGTCACACCAGCTTGCGTGTGTGCCGTTCATGGCGGCACATGTAACACCTGAGTGTGCCGCCACTTTGCCTGAGTCGAGGCCACCGTACTCCCGCTAAACTATTGAACCCCTCATCTCTGAATGTTTGGCCGTGCATTCCCCAATACAGCAGCTTTGATGGACGCCTTTCAGAGCAATTGTCTGACAAGACGGTCCATAAATCTGCAAGTATCGACTATGTGCTGCGCGGATGGTTGCTGACGAGCCCCTGGCCGCGCCGCCACCCTGCCCGAGCTGCTGGCTGCAGCGGCAGTGCATGCTTCATGAAGCGTCACAGGCAGCACCATGTGTATCAGCGGTGGGGGCCTGTGTGCAGGTCGAGGCTGCCACGGCCAGTGCAGTCGCACAGCAGAAGCCCCTAACAGAGCTGGAGAAGCTGAGTCTGGAGCGGGACGTGGAGATGTACCTCAGCAGCCTGCAGAACTCCTCCTTTGCGGCTGGCCTCGCCTCCGGCCGGCAGACGGTGGCGGCTCTGGCGCTGGGGCAGTGGAAGTAGGGATCGGGCGGGGCAGCCACCCTCGACACTGTAAACACTTTTGCGACGCCTTATGGACAATTTCTTTGCATCTGCCATGCCCACCTCACACCAGCCCCTCCGCCACTGCCATGAGGCCTCTAGCGAAATGCGTAGCGTTGCAGTGTGTTGCAAACTGCACATGTTTGATCTCGGCCGCCGTCTGGGTGTTGTTTGAATCGTGCACTGTTGTTTGGCAGGAGGGGAGTCCGTTCAGCTGCAGGTCTGTCAGCAGATCACTTGCGAAGCGCTTGATCAATTTACCGGACTGTGTTTCATTGCGCATGCACCTGTGCCTTGTCAGGCATGCACATGTGTGCGGCTGCATGCAGCCTCACGTTCACAGTTGTTCGTGCATTGGTCCCGTAGGTGTTGGCTTGCGGAGGAATCCCGGTGTTCGCATCAGCAAGGCATGTATTGTGTGAACCTGGCGCTTGACTGAGACCTGCGCATTGCTGCAAATCTTAGGTGTTGCTGCCTACATGTGGCTATAGTATACAGTGGTGAGGAAATGTACAAGTGCTCATTGCAGGCATGTCAGGCCTGCACTTGCATGCGATGTGTAAATGTAAATGTGTGGACAGTACACGACTGGCAGAGCATCTGGGGCCAATGGAACTGGTTTTGGTTTGTCTAGTAGAGAAGCTCGTGAACACGCTTGGCAGAGACCTAGCAAGCAGGCATGCATTGTTGGAACATGTTCCAGGCCTGGATTTGATGCATGCATGCAGGCAAGGATGGTGTGCCCGACGATCGGCCGTCCCGCTGGATCCAGGCACCAGATGTCTGTGGCTGGGAAATGTCTGTCAGAGCGAACGCTGTATGTAACTTGGAATCACAGTCGCCCTTGACTGAGAGATCGCGTGACAGGAGGTTATCGTAGCCCTGAATTGAGCCAGTCGAGCTGTGCCAGCCACCTTCGCTCTGTACGAAGCAGCAGACCATACAGGACCCGTTGAAGGTCTATGTTGCAGCTGATATGGTATTCATGTTGTAGATGGCATGAGTAGCTGATCAACCAGGCTCTCGCTTGTCCACATCTGATCCTTGCAGCACCAACGTAGAACGCACCGCGTCGTGCACAGCACTGAGGACAGGCATGCTTGCCGTCTGCCGGCAGGTCGGCTCCATCATACAGGCTTCCGGGCGGGAAGCATTCGCGTGCAGTTTATCGTCTCGTGTTGTCGGAAGAACTCATGCCAGTCGGTTTTGCTCTACGTCCTCCGAGGGAAGCTCCGCGGCAAAGAAAAGCCTCGGGGAGCTGACCCAGGATACTCCGTCTACAGCAGGGAAACGCTTGTTTCAGAAAGTACTCGATGGTGCGCCTCACGCCTGGTCATACATGAGGCACTCGAATGATTGGCGGGGCAATCACACGTACTCGGACTCAAGCACGACACCGTGTGATCAGACGATAGCCAGTATAATCATAAGCTGACTGATGCATTGGCGCGCCCGTCTATGCCCCTCAAGCGCTGCATGTGGCAGCCAGCACGCGTGCCAGAGCTTGTGATCAAGAAGTGGCGCTGCAGTATGGCTCGCATGCACAGGCCGTCCTGAGTCACCCTGCTACTTCAGGTCAGCACGTCCCTGTGGATGATGCAGCAGCCGCAAACAAGCCTCCGTCAGCTGCTGGGCGCGCCTTTGGGGCGCTGGGGAACTTCATGTTCTATGGGGGCCTGCTCGGCGCAATAGGATTCCAGGCATCGACCTACGTCTACACAGTCGAAGATGTGCAAAAAATGGACAAGGAGGCGAAAGAGGCTGCCGTTGCAGAAGGGGGGCCGGTGAATGAAGTGTATGCCTGGTTGATCCATAGGTTCTGCAGCGCCCGGGAGTGGTATGCCGAGAAGATATCAGACTTGACAGGTGCCTCACATCCCCTGAGTCAGGTCCTGAGATGGTGCTCATACATGATCTGCACCCGGTCACGCAGTAGTGATCTATCTCAGCTGTGCCATGGTGTGTTCATCGTGTCAATTCCTGCAGCCTGACCAAGCTTCATGGGAACCTGCTGAAGCAGTCTGTCGTTCAAACTGCACAGCCACCCTTCAGCACACGAGCGCAAGCTGCGTGAGCATGCAGCCATCTGCCTGACTGGCACACCACAATTGCTGCTTTGATGTTCCCGGTCATTGCAACAGGTCATTGCGACAGGTCATTGCCACATCAGCTTTCGCGAAATAGGCACGGCACGAAGCAAGCGCCTGCTCGACATCTACATGCAGCGCTCCTAGCCTCAGTTTCGCGCGCTCCACGCCTGTTTGCACATCACATGGGCCGGGGATCCCCTGAAGCCAGAATCTAGGTAATTGCACTCATCAGCGGCGCCAGGTTCTGCCAGACGCAGGCAGCCAACAGATGATCCAACACTGTGCCCCGGTGTCCATGCATGCACCTCACCAGCAGGCCAACACCCCCCCCCCCCCCCTCCACCCCCCGTTTTGCGGAACGCATCCAAGCGCACGCTGTGGGCAACCCTAGGTCAGCACACCTGCTGCACACCACCGCACTCACGCCAGAAACTATCCCACCCACGCATAGCACGCACAGCACGCGGCGTGCCCACCACGACACGGCCGACTCGCTCAGCCACCTTGCTGCAGCGCCCCATCGCCCTGCGCTGCTGCAGAGCCACCGTCGGACGTGCTGCTGCCGGACATGCACCCGGTGCACGCGGTGCACGCGCTGCGCACGCTGGTCCTCGACGTCGACGACGTCCTCGTGCGGTCGACCTGGAGCCGCGGCGTCGGGTGGAAGACGTTCAAGCGGCCGGGCGCCTCGGACTTCCTCGACGTCGTCGCGCGCCACTTTGAGGTCGTCACCTTCTCGAACCGCACGCACACATACGTCGACCCGATCCTGAACCGCGTCGACCCCGGCATGGCGCGCTCGGACGGCCCCGTCGTTGCGTACCGGCTGTACCGGAATGCGTGCCGTATGGTTGACAACGTGCACGTGCGGGACCTCTCCCGCCTCAACCGCGACCTCCGCCGCACGCTGTTCATCGTCAGCGAGAGCAACGCGCACACCGTCGCGCAGCACGACAACGTCCTCGTCATCCCTGACTGGGAGGACATGAACCCTGACGACCGCACCCTGCTGGACATCCTGCCGCTGCTGGAGATCGTGTCCAAGCAGGTGTGTCCGCAGCGCAGCACACTGCCCCGGGGCGTGGCCTCTGGCCGTACATGGTGCCACACCTGTCCCACTTCTGGCACAACCGCGCTGTCAACAAGCGGTCTGCTTTGGTGCCTTGACATGAACTGCAGGGATGCCTTGTGGGGATGCCATAGAAGAGATGTGCAGCTGATCCTCCTGCGTCTGTCTGGCCAGCAGTGGCCCCTCACATGTTTGCCAGTCAACTAACAGTTGTTTGCCAGAAGACTGTGGCACGAGCATTCTGCACAGGAGCCCATGGGATGGCTGCAGGTTGTGGGGCACGCACGTGCCGCTAGACTGCCGGCTTGTCTAGTGCCGCAAGTGATGGCAGTGATTGGGTGTTGTGGCTGCAGGATGTGCTGGACGTGAGGGTGGTGTGCCGGTCTTACAAGGACAAGGACGTGGTTGCGGAGTTCCGCAGCCGCATGGAGCAGGCGGACCGCAAGCAGGCGCAGAAGGCGAGCCAGTCTGGCAGGCCGCGGTTCGCGTTCGGGTGATTGCAGCCTCCAGGCTGAGATGGGCAGGGACCGATTTGTTGTTGTGTGGCCAACAGCATGCCTCCGTCTTGCAGACAGGCGATGATCCTGTTTGAGATCATCAAGTGGGAGACCCCAAGCCTGCTTCAATCTGTATCCCTTAATCTCTGGTATGTTCAGGGGGTCTGGGGACCTCAGCCGTGACTGCCATATCGCCTCCATGTATTCGGGTGAGTGGAACAATGACATGCTGCTGTAAATGTTCCGCTTCCGAAGCCAGGTGGAGGATGCTAGGATGCAGGCGCAGCTGTGCCGCTCAGCTGTGGGTGCTTCTAGATTCTGACTGCGCCCTTTTTCGTGCCCGGGTGTTTGTTTCATGGCGCTTGGGCTAGCATAACCTGCAACCTGGCCTCTGCCATGCGCAGTCTTCCTGAAAAACCGTGTCATGCATTGAAATAGTACAGAAGGCTGTTTTCTTGAAGCCGTACATCATGCTTTGCACATTTGTACTTTTTACACTCTGTGCACCAAGCTTTTTGCCCTCTCATCCAACATGCACTGAACTCTGGTTAGGCAAGCAGTTCGAGCACTGATAGCTCGATCGCTCAAAATGATGCGTAGCGCTGCGCATTCACGATGTGAGTCGGTGTGCAAGCAAGCCTCCTGATGGTAGGTTCCTCAGACCAATGCTTGTTCACACTAACAATACTTTCCACCTGCAGCTCATGTCTAGCCGATGGCCAACACGTTGGCTGTGTCGGTTGTGTACTGTGTGTTCATTGCCATCCGGCTGCCAGCTCCATGCACCTGCAGCAGCAGCAAACACCAGTGACCACACGCCATCAACAGCCTCACGGTACCGTTGTCGTACCGTTCCAAGACTCGATTGCTGCATGTCCCAGCATTGCCAACTGCACATGTAGTCCGTGCAGCTGCCGTGGGAGCAGGATGGCTATTGAATGTCATTGGCAAAACCAAAGCTGCCATTGCCACATTTGTATTGGCACTTGGGAACAAGCACTCCAGTGCACGTGCGTAGCCCAGCCGTGCACAGCCATACCAAACCAGCTGATGCGTATACTATGTCTCGTTGAGCACGTCTACCAGAATGTGGCGCCACATCCCAGCCCCTGGCCAACAACCAATGTTGCCACCCTGGACTCCACAACAGCACTGGTTGCAACGCACACCCTGCTCCAAACGCCGGTGTGCTGTGTCAGCCATGCCTTGGCAACGCCAGCGCCCCACCCTGGCAGCTCAGCAACAGACAGCACCATGTACCACCGGTAACACTGATGTTCCACTGCATCACGCACCATGCTGTCACACTCGGCGCAATGATTGTGACCGACACAGACTGCGGGTCCCACGCCATGAGGTCAGATAATGTCAGACCGAGATTAGACTGCTCAGGAGGAACAGAAGGAGAGAGGGGAATGTTGGCCGGTAGTGCCCGTAATGGTCAGGGTACGTGCCTGCATGAACTCGAGCTTGGCGGCGAGCAGCGCGTGCACGCTGGCCATCATGTCCGCGCCCTCGTGCGATCGCCCCTGCTGCCTGCGCGTCGCCTCGGCATCCCGCTCCCGCAGGCCGCGCAGTGTCCCCTGCGTCGCCGCCGCGGCCTCGCGCATGCCAGTCGTGATCGCGAGCGACTGCGCTGAGTCGGACGTCGCGTCAGCGAGCGCTGCGTACAGCCGCTCCAGTGGCGCCTGGCTGTGGAACCGCGCCTCTGACTGCACCCCGCACCCACGCAGTCACAGCGCCTGCCGTGCACTAATAGCCACAAGCATGTCCAATGTATGACACGGAGCAGAGCAGGGTCACAGCCGACTGACTCGTCCACACCAGCCCGGACACCTGAGGACGCCTGATGTTATGGAATTCACCCACCCAAAAGAGCACTGCCAAGCTTGGATGAGAAAGCCTGATGTTATGGAACTTCATTCACTCAAAGGAGCACTGCCGAGTTCCTGGTGAATACGTCTCTCGTGGCGAGTATGTGGCCCCTGGCATGGGGCACCCATAGCACCATGCTGCCGACCGGAGCGCGCACAGCGTGTGCAGCTGCCGCTGTGGGCGCGTACCTCGTCCACGGCTGCCTGCAGCGACGCGACCTGCGTCTCCAGCTCCGCGAGGCGGTCGTCGTGCGTGTCCTCCACCTTGCGGTACGCCGCGCGCGCCTCCTCGTGCGCCGCCGTGAGCTCCACGATGCGGCCGCGCGCCGTGCGCAGCTCCTTGATCTTGGGTGCGAGCACGTCCTTGCGGCTCTTGATGCGGCCGTTGATTGAGGCGACCACCTCTGCGACCTCCTCGCGGCTGCGCCCCGTCCTCACGTCCGCGCGGCTCGCCTCCTGTGACGCCTACACGCCGCCACGGCTGAGCTGGTCTATCATGGCTTGCATGTGTAACAGCCGTGCTGGTTGTCTTCAGCAGCCACACATGGCCGCAGTGCACCACACAGGCCACATGCATGCTCAATGCATTACATGCATGCATTTAGTGGACCCCGTGGCAGACCCATTCTCCAGATGTGCTCAACGCAGTCATTCCCTGTCCCCACAGTGCAACAATGCTCTCGCGGCCAGGCCAGCTTATTGCGGGTCTGCTGGCTGAGCGCTACCTTGACGATCAGTCCATGACAGGTCCATGTGAAACGTTGCGTGCCCGAGGAACCACCATCCATGCATGCCAGTGTGCGAGGCCATCGGCATAGGTCATGTTGCTGAGCCAGCGAGCGTGTCAAACTGCGCACACGGTTGTTAAGCAACCCAGTCGGTCCCAGCCAAGCTCCATGAAGTTGCGATAGTCGGCCGCAGACCAGGGGAAGATGTGGGTGCCACCACACCAAAGCACCAATGCTTGTTCAACCACCGCAGGTTCAACCCCGCCCAGGTCACGCTGTCAGGCTCCCAGAGCCACCGTGCCACTGCTGCTTGCCACGCGTATCTATCGTCCACCACAGCTCTGTTGTGCCACGGCGTGCGCCGAACAGCTTCTCCAACGAGATCCCCCATGCCTCAGTATTGGCACATGCACCAGTGCGCGTTTGTCAAGCGCACACACGCACACACGCACTGAATGTGCTTCTGCGCGCAGCATAGCGGCTGCGTGGTCGCTGCGTGGTGGTGGGAGGGGCACCTTGGCGAGCCGCATAGAAGCGGCGGCATGCCCGACGCGGCCCTGTGCGCGCTCCATCGCGGCCAGCCGCGCCTCAACCGTCGCACGCTGCTCCTCCACCGCCGCCAGAGTCGCGGCCAGCGTGTCAGCCTCCGCCTGCAGGGCGGCCTGCTCCGCCTGGCGTGCCTTGAACGCCGGCACCAGCGCCTTGACGGCGGCGTACTTGGCCTCCCACTCCGCGTGGCTGACTGCCGCGGCCGGCGCCGTAGACTGCACGCCGGCCGCATCCAGCTCCTTCTGCAGCGCCACACCACAGTCAGCGCACACGGCTACCTGTTCCCAGGAACCGTGCTGACACCCTGCTTCGCAGTGCCAGTACACTGCCTTGGCTGTCTACAGCACTCACTGCAGCTGGCGTGACGAGGTGTGAGTGCCTACCGTGCTGTACGGTTGCCAGCGCCAATCCACCTGCCACCCAAGCTACAAGCTAGTTGCAACCCGACCATGGCGTCATGACGCCGCAGACACGTGGAGGTGCGCTCACGACCAACTCACAGGCACTTCTGTCTCTGCGTAGCGTTGCCCATCCAACACAGGCAGCCGCTCACCCCGGATGTGCCAACTGCAGCCGCTGGAGTGAGTAGCACCACCACGATCCACCACCGCACTTCCCTGCCACTGTCCCGCCATAGCAGCATTACACAGCTTTATGGCGCTCCATCATCTACGCCTTGATGAGCAGACACCATTGCCACGTAGGCGTGGCAGGGGGTGCCCGGGGCCCAGCAGACCGCAGCACCTATGTGACCAGGCGAGCAGGGTTCCATGTGCCCCGGGCGGCACGTGCTGCGTGCTGCGCACCTGCATCGTGGCCACCTTGCCACGCAGCCGCACCGCCTTGGCGTCCAGCTCCTCAAGCTTGCGCGCGCGCTTCGCGGCCGCGTCCTGCAGCGCCTGCAGCTTCCGGAAGTCCGGGTCGTGTGCGTCGACAAGGCGCGCGCGCGCCGCTGTGTTGCTCGTCTGCGCGGCCGTGATGTCGGCGCGCAGCCGCATCTCCGCGTCCCGCAGCCGCTGCAGCGCGCCCTCGCTGTCGACATCGCGCGCCGCCGCCAGTTCCTGCAGCCGCTTGCGCTTCCCCTCGATCTCCCTGCAGGGGGGTAAGGACTACTTGCCGCGACTCAGGTGGTGAGGGGCTGAAGCGTGCCCAAGGTCGCGGGGGAAGTGGGGCCAAGCAGTCCAGCAAGTGCATAGCGAGCCGGCACCAGCCATGGAGGGCGGAGCCGGGCCCCAGCCACCTGGAATCTCTGTTCGTGAGGTATGACCAATGACATTCCGTTCCAGCTCGAATTGCACCGTTTCACATGCGGCTGTGGCTGCAGGTGACAACGCGTGCATTTGGCCTGCCGCGCAACACGTGCAGCTTCAACAGGCAGGTCTCGGGCCACCTGGGCTAGCGGCTGTCAAAAGCAAGCCAACTTCCTGACGTGTCCAACGCAATTGCTTTACTTTTCTGCAGGCCCTCGTGTGCCACTGCGGCTCATCGGCGGCTCAGCCCGCAGCGCGATTGCATTGGTTGCGTCTGAGCAGAACTGGTGCAAGCAATCATCCAATGCACTACTGTACCAGCCTGCCGTGCCGCCAGGTCCACAGCTGAAACTGCACATGGATCTGACCAAGGCGGCTGCAGCTTCTCCAGCCAACCCAGGCACTGCAGGGAGGGGGGGGGGGGAGAGGGGCAGGACTTGATCTCAGAACGCATCGCACTTTGGGAGTTCCGTGTTTGCAAGCTCTCGGAGGCGAGCAGCCTCCACCTTTAGCTGCTGCACTGCATCGGCGCCAGCGCCAGATGAGGCCAAGGCAGCTCGCAGGTCCGCCACACGGCTGGCAGCGCGGCTCGCAGTCCGCTCTGCCGTAGTCCGCTTCTCTTTCTCCTCCACGACATCCTTCTTCATGTCGTCCAGGACCTGCAGGGCCTGGGACAGCTTCTTGCATGCTGGCGCCAGAGCTTCGTACGCTGGATGCCTGCATATGTGCTGACTGTGGCAGCGATCCAGTGCAGCCTGTATCCGTCACCTACCTGCTGATCCAGCGCAGTCCAGTTGATGTACTGCATGTGGTTGAGGTGCTGTGTCATTCACTTGTGAGCAGCCATTTTGGACACATGAATTATGCAAATTTGAAGGCAGATCATTTCTCCTATGATGAGCAGTGATCTGCCATCAAGCTCTGGCTGATCACTGCTGGGTGATTCGTCTAGGCCAGCTGTGCTGATTGCGTTGCTGAGGTCTGCCAGTTTCTGCATGTGTCAGTCAGAAAAACTCCCTGCACTGCATTGCGGACGCGGCCCAACACATTAATTAGTCATGTACGCAGGAGCTCACGCTTGGGCCTTGTCCTTTGCTTTGACAATGCGCGTGTTCAGCGAAGCCCTCTCATTTTCTTTGCGTTGAATCGCTTTGCGGAGCTCCTCCTGAGAAGGCATACTAGATTTCGCTGCTTCGACGGCCTGATGTACGGCCTTAAACTCCTCTTGGGCGGTTTGTATCTCCATTATCCGATTTGTGATGTCCTGCAACAGCAGAGGATGTCCGAACACCAAACGAAAAGGGCTCCGTCATATTTGATCACTGTGGAAGATGATGACCTGGATGCCTCTGAACTCGGCGGGCACATCGGGGATGGTCAAGTAGAATCCTATGGTTGCTCTTTGCTGCAGCACTGGGACTTGAGACAGGATCCACTTCAACAGCGAGTAGATGGCGTCTCGAGAGCAGTTTGCCAGGGCGAGCCTGAACGACACTGCATCGGTTCCTGGCCTATACTTGACGGCTTTGAGGTACTCCATAAGTCTACCAGTAGGATCTGTCTCGCTGTGGACGTCGATTGGTTTTGGCTTGGGAATAATGTGAATGAAGACATCGTAGACCTGCATGAAAGCTATACTCTGAACCAGCAGCGTAAGATCACACATGCTCCTGAAGAGATACGAAATGAACCATTCAACAGCAGTAGAAGTTGACCTTCTGCAGTAGATCCAACCCCTTCAGGTCGCTGAACTTGTGGGTCAACAGCTTCATGTTGAACGGAGGTGCGTTCAGCTGCTCTACAATATACGCCACATCCGCCATGATCCAAAAGACTTATCAGATGACAGTGTAGGCCTTTGTACTGATGCGATCCTGTGCCCGCGTTCGACGACGTTGGCTATCATCCGAGTTGGGCCAGCCAACCTGCACGCTCGTTTAATATGACACGAGACATGGAGATGCATGTATGGTGACGCAAACTTAGGTTCCTACAGCCCATGCCTCTTTCTTTAGCAGCCTGTTTACGCAATTTCCGGTTTGCGCAGTGCTGGAACAGGTGGCCTGGTAGCCACGTGTACTGGTTGTGTGCGGTCCATCACATCTCCGTCCTGATTGATGGATGGACCGATCATTCCTGCATGTAATGAAGCGTTATAGTGGCAGCTGTGTGTGTTTCTCAGACAGTTTGTCAACCAACGTCTCTCACTCTCCGTCTGCTGTACTGTCGTTGCGAGCACGGGTGTCTCGGCCTTGGCCGGCCCGACAAAACATAGCTGGGTATTTCTCTGCTCCCACGCAGCGCTGAGGCCACCGTTAAAATTGGTATTCCTCAATCGTTCGAACGTGCACGTGCTTGATGGTCATGGGAGTCCGGGTGCAGCTAGCAGAACACGTCAAGGCACCAGCGCAGGCAACCAAGTATGCTGCATCTTCGCCATTTGCGCTCCATATAACGAATGACGCGGCAAATGTGTCTGTTTGATCGGGATGATCTGTGTATGAACTGGATCGCACGCCAACTTCCGAATCAGGACCCATTTCTCCAATACTCCTGCAAGCTCGTGTTATGTCGGCCCGCCGTTTGAACCGACACAAGGATAAATGACATCGCGGATTCTGCTCTGGGAGATAGGATCTTAATTGTTGCGAACGGGGGCCAGTCCAGTCAAAGCTTGCGAAGGCGCGCACTGCACGCCTGGCTACACCAATCGTGCCAGCCAGGCGGTGGCCCCGTTCGTACCCTGCACACACAGATCATCCCGTCGCGTCAACGTGATGCGTGGAAATTTTTCACTGGCTCACAATTGATCCAGTCTCTATCGAGTCGCCGTGATGCCGGCACCGTGTGGCGGTTTTCCGAAAGATGCGGGTGTTGATGCCCACATCACAGCGGATGCAGAAAACCGCGCAATTCAACAGCTAGACTGGTCGATGTGGCTTTGTCTGCCGAACTGCATGCTGTGTTCACAGCGTTGGCCGAGGGCCAACGAACAATCGCGCATTCGTTTTAGCTAATGGCCAGCTGTTACACGCAGATAGCGGTTCCTCGCCGCTCAGCCCTGTATATCTCTTTCAATGGAGTCATTTTCGTACGTGTGCGAGTAGAGAAATCCCCTGCCTGCTCCAGCCATGCTGACAGGCAGTGCTCCATTCCATGGGAACACCTTCTACGCCGATCTCGACCTGGCCATCCATGGGACACCTCTCCCTCCATCTGTGTGCATATTAGCATAGTCAAAGGTGCCAAAAGCACAGGATTCGTTTGTGTGCAGGAAAAGGGGGTGCAGGACATGCTGCCATGCAGCCAAGCCTGCTGCCCAAACAAGCTGCCAACAACCACACGCAACGCAGCGCGCGCTCCAAACAGTAGGCAAGCAGCTTCTAGTTGCGGTGCAGGCAACTGCACTTGCAGCCACGCTGGTGATCGCCCCAATAGGCTCCCCCCCAGCTGAGGCTCGCACAAGGCTGGCGCAAGATGAGCAAAAGGTTGTTGACTTGTTCAATAAAAACACCGGGGCCGTCGTCAACGTGACCAACCTGTCCAGCAGGTGCGCTCGAAGCGCCAGTGACTGGATAGAGTGCATGCACAGAAAGTCACCAGCACCGCAATGAGCTTGACTGCGAGCAGAACAATGATACAGTCTAGAGCCCGCTCCTGGTTCAACAAAGTTTAGCAATGAGCAGAACATGTGTCCCATTGTCAGATGACCACTGCTCAGGTGCACCAGCACCTCAGGCAGCTATGTATGCATTTGTGCTTGTTCCACAAGCAAGCGCCCGTCCACGCACGCGCTGGTCTCCAGAGGACCTCGCAGGCGCGGTCATCAACACGCCTGCACTGTCAGCGAGACGCACAGGACCACTGAAGTCAATCTCGTCTGCACCATGCATGCAGCGAGCTCAGCAATGATCGCCACAATGATCCAATGATCTCTTGACAGGAGTAATGCAGATCAGTTTGTAAATGGCTTTCAGCCACGGATCATGTGTCGGATGCATTGCCATGCTTGCTTGCCTGTGTATTCTACCACTTGTGGAACCTATCTCTGTCACGTTTCTCCTGTTCCCTTGACAGGAGCAATGCAAAAGTGCACGCTTTTGCACAGAACAGTGCGGGAGAGCGGCTAATAAAGAGCCAGGAGTCTGATCAGCTGCCATGCGCAGCCTGCCACATGGCTGCCATGGTGACAGCAGAGCTGTTGCGGCAGCAGGAGATGTATCTCCTGTTACAGGGAAAGGGGCGAGGTGTGGTCGTGCATACAGGCGCGATGCGTTCACGGCGGACATGCAGGACTATCCAGCGGGGGCGGGCAGTGGCATCGTGTGGGACAAGCAGGGGCATGTCGTGACAAACTTCCACGTCATCAAGGGCGCCTCCACAGTGCAGGTGCGCCTGCACACACTGTCACTCTCTCTGCCTGCGCAGCCCGGTGTTCTGTCTGTGCAGCCCGGTGTTCTATCTGCGCAGCCATGCATTGGCGGAGCCGGCCGTATGGACCACGCCCTGTCGGAGCCGGCTGTGAGTAGGGGTGCTGCGCATGCACCTCTGCATGCATATGCTTGGCCGATGTGGCCACTTGGTCCAAATCTGGACCAAGCACCTTGCCGCGCATGCATGCCTGCAACCGCAAGGCCCCCTCCCGCGGTTCGTGCCGCATGTGTCAGCCTGGCGGCACCGGTGCGTCACGCGGTTGAATCCAGGTGTGCTGGTGTGTGCCGTCTTCCGGGTGTAGGAAGTGGGTGCCAATGGTGTTCTGGCTCAACTGATCGTGTAGAGAAATGGCGGCGGCGGCATGGCGGTGTGTGCGCGGCCACGCTCCTCTGAGTCACGTCTTCCCATCACCGCATGCCTCCGCACATGTGGTACTGTACAGACAGTCTTGTGGGCGTGGTAGAGGACAGCATGGTGGCCCCCACCATGGCCGCCGCAGCAGTTGCGGCCGAGTCCGCGCCAGTTTTGCATGCGCCAAGCATGCCCAGCACGTATCCCGCATGCAATCGCAGCTGAGGCCATGTCAATCGCTGCTCTGCGCTGTGTGCTGTGCTCATGCACTTATGGGGCGGGAGGGGGGGAGGGGTAGGTACTTGTTCAAGTGGGGGAGATTTGGACTTTTGTGGGAGGGAGTGGCTGTCAGTAGCGTTGCGCCAGGCCGATCCGCTGTAGCGGCTGTGGGGCGCTGGCACCGTGGCAGGTGCTCATCGGGCGGCAAGTTCAGGTGACGGTGGATGGGGGCAAGGAATTTGTGGCCAAGGTGCTCGGGCAAGACGAGGACAAGGATGTGGCGGTGCTGCAGGTAGAAGAGAAGGCGGTGCGCCACACATGACTCCGACTACGCCGCCCCATCCCCGCAAGCCTGTCCATGTGTTGACACGCCTGTTTGTCGTTTCACTCTCAACTGCTTTGGCACATTTAGCCTCGAACACGTTGACTCCAGTCGACATAGAATGCTGCAGCTGTTGACTTGGTGCACCTTCAGCCTGAGTTGACCTCAGACTCCAGCTCGCACCAGGCAGCACCCTGACTGTCCGCATCGCCCGTTGCATGCAGCTCAGGCCTTGAAACTCGCGACTGGCGCTAGGTGTGGCCGTGGGCACACACGAGGCTGTGTGCTCATTCCCGCCTGCAGTTCAGGCGCGACAATGCATGCAGCTGCGGAGTGAGAGCATGCGGTGTGCCCTGCAGGAGGAGCTGCGGCCGGTGTCGCTCGGAGTGTCGGGGGACGTGGCGGTCGGGCAGAAGGTGTACGCCATCGGGAATCCCTTTGGCCTCGACCACACGCTCACCACCGGCATTGTCAGCGGCATCCACCGTGAGATCCAGTCCGGGATCACCGGCCGCCCCATCCAAGACGCCATCCAGGTACGCACGGCCCCTCCCTCCCCCACTGGCTGCCTCCAACATCCACCAGCATCCACCTGCACACGCAGCCGATGTTTTGCTCCCGTGGGTTGGAACTTGACTGGGGGCACTGGAACAGCTCTACAACGCGCAGCACAGCACGCCACAGCATAGCGCGGCACACTGTGTGCCGTTGCAGCGTGCAAGGTCGGGCTGCAACATGCGCGCGGACTGGATACTTTCCGTTTGTGTTTGAACGTGCACGGCGTGGCCGGGCTCAGCACGGTGTTGGCTTGACAGCATGGCGCAGGCGACAGCAGCAGCAGCAGCAGCGTGTTCATGGGCGCCAGACCTGCTGGCACGTAGTTAATCGCGTCGTGATGCTGTCGCTTGTGGTGTAGGCGGCGCGTGACGTGGCTGTGTGCTGCAGACGGACGCTGCGATTAACCCCGGCAACAGCGGGGGCCCCCTCCTGGACTCAGCTGGTACGCACCCTCTTGCATCTACCCCTTCTTTGCGGGTGGATATGTCAGCTAGACAGTGTCGCCTCTCTCCAGCGCTTCATGATGCACCAATGCAGCCCAGGTTGATGGACATCAGCGCACAGCATGTGCAAGAGCATGTGCATCTGCATGCATGCTTGCGGTTGCGTGTCGTGTCGCTTTCCAGATCAACCGTATCGACACGCCTGGCCGCGCGCGTGCAGGGGACCTGATAGGTATCAACACCGCGATTTACAGCCCGAGCGGAGCCAACAGCGGCGTCGGCTTTGCCATCCCGGTGGACACCGTGAAGGAGAGTGTCGCTGAGATCATCGCGAACGGACGCGTCGTGCGGCCCGTGCTGGGCATCGCGTTTGCGCCCGATACGTCCACGTCGCAGCTCGGCGTCAATGGCATCCTCGTGCTATCCGTCAAAGACGGCGGCCCAGCCTCCAAGGTGTGACACCCGCCGCCTCCCGCAGTGCTGCGGCAGCACATCGGCAGGGGGCAGCACATCGGCAGAGGGCAGCAGCCAGTGTGGTGGAGCCAATCGGGCACGGGCCACAGCGCCCATACGCATGGGGCCGGCATTCCAGCCGCAGAATTCTGCAGAAGAAGAAGTAGAACGCTAGCATGCATGATGTGGCTGGGTCGGTCTTAGAATGCTCCCGCCTGCCTGGCCTGGTGTTATGCGCGGCGTTTTGCACATTTCCTGTATCGTGTCTCCCCTTGTGCACACCTGGCACCGCATGTGGGCTGGTGAGAACGGGCCTTTGTCACATCAGGGCACGGCTGCTCCATGGCAGACTGCCTGTGTGCCGTGTTCATTGCCGCACATGTGCATCTGAGTACGATGCATTTCACACATCAGGTGGTATCACCATAAGATGTGGCTACAGGTGTCCCGCACCCGGCTGTGCCAGCGGCGGTGCTATCCGTGGGCGGTGTGTCGCTTGTGACGTGTGACATGACCATGCGGCATGCAACAGTTCTGCGTGCAAGCGCTGCCAGGCAGCATGAGCAAGCCAGTGGCCCCAGTCTGCATCATGTGCTGCAACGGCGTGGGTCGGCATTGTCGCGGTTTCCACCATGGGACTGCCCCGCATGTTGCTGTAGTTGGCAGGCAGACCAGGCGTCTCCACACTCTGGGGTCACCTGTGAATGCTTGCATCGGCACGGTGGCCTCTCAGAGCTCGCCCATGCGCATGCGCCGTAGCCGCCACCCTGTCAGTGGTACACAGAATGGCGCTAGGCCCGCAAATGCGCCACAGCAGCCACCCTGTGAGTGGTACACAGAATGGCACCAGGCCCGCAAATGCGCCACAGCAGCCACCCTGTGAGTGGTACACAGAATGGCGCTAGGCCCGCTAATGCGCTTCGGTCGATGCCACTGCGTTTGAGAGTATATACCATGCGAGTTTATACTTATACCTGAGGTGGTGTGCAGGCGGGCGTGAAGGGGACAAGCCGCGACACGTTTGGGCGGCTTGTGCTTGGGGATATCATCGTGGGCGTGGAGGGCAAGAAGATCAAGACGGCGGCTGATCTATATCGGGCGCTGGACAAGTGCAAGGTCGGGCAGGCCGTCGACCTGGAGCTGCTGCGGGAGGACGCGAAGGAGCACGTGCTCGTGACGCTGGAGCCGAGCAGCCCGCCGCAGCTGACCCTGAAGGTTGCACCAGCGACGCCGTGAGCTCGAGGCGCGGGGACGGCGGGGGAGACGCGAATGCGCCGCCGGTGCGCTGCTGCCCCGCGCTGCGTGTGGCTGTGTGCAGCTCCGGTGTGGATGTGCGTGGCTGTACCAGCGATTGGTGTGCTGTGGTGCCGCAGCTGATGCAGTGGCGTGGGGATGGACAGGGGTTTGAACTGTTGCGGTTGCTAGCAGGCAAGCCTGCGTGTCTTGGTGAGCGTGTGGAGGTGTCGGTGGGATTGTGCATTGTAGCGATGCCATGTTGAATTGACATCAACACGTGCAGGACGGTCGATCCCGTACGTGGCTGTTATTCTGCTCAGGTCGCAGTGGGGTGCTCGACGTGGCTGGCTAGTGCCTGCAACCACCACAATTTGAACACCCAGTGGCACTTGGTTCTGTGAGCGCGGTGTGACGCGGCAGCAGGGTCAGTGCCGGGGTATGCATGCAGGCATGATGGTGCAGCAGCGTGCGGGATGGCAGCTCCAGAGCACTCAGTGTGGACCCAGTCGCTCCGTGGTTCATGTGCTGGCTGTCGGCTGTCCCAGGCAGCATCTGAGCACTCAGTGATGGCCCCACTGCAGGCAATAGGCAGCTGGGTTTCCTGCAGGCCTGGCAGCGGAGCTGCAGCGTGCCTGCATGCGTATGCACGTTCTCACTGGGTCCGATGCAACACGCAGCAAAGCCGGCTCACAGACAAGGCCTTGCAAGGGGGGGCGTGGTCTGAGGGGTGCCGGCTGGATTTTCGGGCTGAAGTGGGAGGCTGGTGCTGCCCGTACACCTCCAGCCACACTAGCACAGTCATATTCTTGAACTGTACTAGTGGTAGTGTAGTCATGACCAGCCATGCCTGGTGCTACACATGACTGGTCAGGCTCTGGACTGGCGGGTGGCTGTCGCGCTCGTAGACTCCTGTCAGCACAGGCAGGCGACCAAAGTGTTTCTCTCTGCACTTGATCGACTGGAAGCGTGGTTCATTTGTGCCGGCAGAGGGGCGGTGGGCGATGCTGCTACCAGGGGATTGAGAATTCTCATGTCAAATTCATGAGTCAAAGCCGGTGAGCCAGCGTGACAGCTAGTATTGTGTGCCCCGCATATGTTTCCGTGGCTGTGCCAGGGTGGCACGGAGCATCTGATTTCGTAGGTGTCCAGCACTTTGTAGCGTTTAGTTTCAGAACCGAACTCTGATGCATGGCATCGGGGTTGGTTGTTGTGGCTGAGGGAACCTCTATGAGCATTGCCACTTCACTGTCTGTCTTGCAAACAGTGCGTGACTGCTTGCCCTGGGGCCAGACTGCCTGTTCCACAATGTAGCAGGCACTGCCGGTAAGGCCTTATAACGGGCCACTGGGTGCCATCCCGAGTTAAGTCCAGTACATGGGCTGTTGCTCAGCCTCAGCCAAGGTAACACTGTTGCATGCCACATCGGTTGCTCCCAACATTTCACTGCGCTCCTCAACGCGATCGACTGCAGGCAGAAGCCCTGCCTGATGCAAGCATGGCCTCAGTGTAAATATCGGCACACTTCCCTGATGCGCCCGGATTGAGCATCACAGCTCCGCGCTGGGCCTGACTCAGTTGCATAAGCCACCGACAAAAGATGCATAAAAGGCTATCAACCTCACCGTTCTGCCGGGCCCAGCTTGACAAGCTTTGAAGATGGTGTCTGGGCAAAAGTATGGCTGGCCTAGAGTTGAATAGGAAGATGTTGACATGGTGCAAGCGGCCATGCAGCACTGAACACTACTACTCTGAACTTCTGCACATGCTTTTGACTGCCCGCGCTCTATCAACAGCATTGTGCTAGCGCTTGCTCCATATGAGTTCCTCTGCTGGAGTCGCACCCACTCCATACAGCGCGCGCCGCTAGCGCTCCCAGACACGAGTGCACCATGCATCTGGGGCTCCATTCTCGTGCTGACTCTCACGCATCTGCAGGCTGCGAAACGGGGCAAATGCGATAAGTCAGTTCAGAATACGTGCTCATCGTGGCTGACGCAGAGTGCTCTATTCGTTATGAAGCTCTCGTACGGTGCTGACACAGCTGGCGCATGGAGGTGGTCCACCGCGCGACAAACACCAACCCAGCGGGATGAGTCACGCATCTAGCCAGAATTAGTGCTCATCGACGTATGTATGAGTGTTTCGCGTTACAAGAGGGTTGTTGTGACATCCGAAGAACGTGGTCGCATCATTCAGGCAAAGGCATCGCACAACGCTGTGTCAACATGTGTGATCACAATATACTTGTACTCGACGCTTCCGCGAATTCTTTTCGACAGCGATTAAGTGCCTTTTCACACGTACATAGTGCACGGGCTTGTCTACTACTCTAACCGCATGCGCATCCGCAGTGGTTTGGTGCACCGAATGGTGGTCCGGATCCTCCGGCTACTTGGATACTCACGTCGCAACGCGTTGGGCAAATGAAGATACTCGGCAGACAATTCTTTCACGAGGGACTTTGCCGATCCGAAACGTATGCACAGCTGCGATGCCACACCAAGCACGGCAACGCGTTGCAACGCTCGTGCGGGGAGAACCAGGACACGCTGTGTGCACACAAGCCAGTGCCACTGTGAACGTACCTGCAGGAGCATCCACGACGACGAGGGCATGGGTCAAGTGCTAGTCTCTACAACAGGCCATCCCGTTCACAAAAACTAACCATCGAAGCATAATTTATCCCAAACTTGTGTATGTCCATGGCACGCTCAACATGACCTACGTCGACAGCACGCTGGCCCTGACCTGGCCATGTCAGACCTGGCGTTATGAGCCTGTAGCCACCTTCAATTCATGGCATGCTTGGCAATGCGCAAGTGCACCTGGGCAGCAGTGTAATGGCGCCAGTCACGTAAACCACCTGCAATTGTTTGTTTACAGAGTTGCACATATTTGCGACGTTGGCGTTTGTCGCAAATCACCATCCGAACCAGTGTTGTCACTCAACTTCTCTACAGACTGCTCAACGTACACGATATCAACCAGGATAAGCAGATGATTGGGCACGCAGGAACTAGCGGAGGGAAGGCCTTTCTTGGAAACAATCGGCCATTGCTATCAGCGTCATCAGCTCTCCGACGTCAGACACCTATTGATCGAGGATTGAGCGTTCGCGTTGAGGCTAACAGCCTGAATCAGTGGGGAGATAAATCAGGCCCAGAAGAGGACTCTGGGCTGACAGATCAAGCGTTTGAGAAGGAAGTGGCTGGGTCTGTGTGCAAGGTGTTTGACGACTTTCACTATGCTCTGTGATCATACATGCGAACTGATCGAACACCTGCATTTCAGATCTTTTTTAATCTTTCATCGTGCAATCACTCGCTCGCGGCTTGCCCGACACGTGTATAGTTGCGCTGTAGGTCATTACCGCGAAAGCAGTGCAGAGCGTCCTCACACAACTGGGCGAAACGGATCTTGTTGTTGCGCAATGGCTGAATAATTTCGCTGCTGAGACCTCGCCACTGCTCGGAGACGAGTTTATCTTGAAAATGATGAGAGAGGTGCGCTTCACACTGTCATTCTTGCGCATCGGAGAAAGTCTCTCGGACGTGCGTGCGCTCTGACGCATGGCCTCTCACGTCGCTTGGCAATCGCATAATGCAAGAGCACAAGTGAGTAATGCGTGGCTGCGTATCGTGCGCGGTGCTCTTGCATTCGCCCTTGCTGATTGAAGCTCCCGGAGCGAAGTGTCGGAGGCACGTTGGTCGCTGTAAGTTCATGCGAGGGCCCAACAGCTGCATGCACTCCGCCAAATTGATTGATTGCATCCAAATGTAATGAACTGTCGCTGCGCTTGCTTCGTGTCCTGATGACGACGCCGCGATGCAGCTGTCAAACACGTCGGTAACTCCTCGGCAGAACGCATGCAGACGCCGCAGACAGTGGTGAATCCGTCCTCTGGCGCCGAGCACATGATCAATCCACAGCAGCTGGGCAACAGAGTTATCTTGACTCGCGCCGAGCTGGGGAAGACAGTGAGCGGTCTTGTCCCTTCACAGATGGAGAAGCGCAACATCACGCTCTTGCGGAAGCATCTGACTGACACATCGTACATATCTGGCTCTAGCGAGCGTGCACGTGGACGCCAGAGTCCCAATTACCGGCGTGGCAGCTCTGAAGGCACTGCAAGGAGCAGGCGGGAGGAGCAATCATGATGCCATTCGCGCAGCTGCAAACTGTCATCCTAGGTGTGAAAACCTGCGTACAGCTGGATGCAATCGTTCGAGGAGCCGTCCACTCATGCAGATACCTTGCTGCGCCATTATGTGCCATCTAGCCATCTCTATACTCCTCGCTTGCGATCATGCTGCCATATCGATCATGCTCCTTGACATCCTGGCGTACAAAAGAGCTCTTGAGCACCCGTATGCCGCATCTTTGCCAGACAGTGTTGTGATGCTCGCCCGTATTCGCAGGTTGGTCAAGGTGGAAACTCCTTTCACAGCCAACACCATTGAAGATGCGCTGATGCTGCTGTGGTGCAGCAATGACCACTCCCGCCTCGGTGCCATCTGCATGACAACGCCGTGATGGGGCTACCGTTCTGTATTGTCTCTTTACTAGCCATTCCGTACTTTGCTGGGAATCAGACTGAAGAAAGACTATGGAGCGCCAGGAGGTCCTGGCCACGGTGGCGCCTGCTGCAGCTGGTGCCAGGCGGTGGCCATGCCCCAGGTGACTCAAGTGCAGGTTGATCTGGCGCGTCGCTTTTCGTGTGTTGCCACGTGAGCTTGTCGTGCTGCAGCTAGCTCAACAGTGGCGTGGCACACCTGGGCATGCTCGCTCTTGGGCAACGATCTGAGGTGCCTGGATGGGCAACGGGACTCCAACGTTGGATGCCTTGATGGGACATGTGTGACGGCTGTTGAGTCCAGCTGGCTCCGAAACGTCTTTCGTTTCACCTATGCGAGCCAGCGTGCCTCCAGGCATGCCCCAAGTGCTCCCCAGCATTCCTGCGAGACCGCCTCGTAATTCGTAATAGCTTAGAAGATGCGTGAACACTCTGCATGTGCACTGACAGATGTGTAGGTCGACGTTTGCTGGCTTCCCGGTGTGTGTACAGCTATGCCAGTGTGACAATGATTCAGTCATCAGCGTGGGAGCATTATGATCAACCCTCTCCACTTTAACATTGATTTTGTCGTGGCCATGCCAGACCCATCGGCTGCTCTGCCTGCAACAACGCATGCCTGTCAGCGACAGTCTCCTCATCTTGCATAAGTGTGCAAGCAGCGGTTCAGTGATTCAATACATGTCACTGATATTATACACTGGCCACATGCGGCAGGGCCATGCCCCCGGGGAATTTTCCTGCAATCATTCAGAGGAAGTTGCCTGCAATCATTCAGTCTATTAATCACAGATCCCAACACAGCTATTGCCTGCACCTTATCCTGTGACTGCAACTGGACATACACCACCGCTTTGCAACGCTTCGAGCTGCTTCATGGGCTGCTGCGACTATCCAGCTGCCCGACAGGCTCGCATGACATTCCCTAACCCCCTTTGAACCCTGCACTGCACCTCCGACCCAGGGCCAAGGCGGCCAGGCGCGCGCCCCCGCGGCACGCGCCGCATTGATCGCTACAGCTGCCTCCGGCTCCCCAGCCGCGACATCCACCAGAACGTCCTTCCCCGCATTGCAGTCTTGTCAGCAGAGCACCGCAGCGGCACTCCACACAGTTGCACACATGATACGCCACAACACAGCCCACCGACCATTCGGTCCCGAGCCGGCCTCTATACGTCAAACACCGCGGCAGCAATTCCAGTGACTCTGCACTGGAGTACCATCATTGTCCAGCCTGAACCTCACATGATACAGTACAATTGCCAACCCTGCCCCACCGCGTGAACATCGAATCTGAAACAGTGGCTGTCTGTGCCCCGACAGGCAGATGCATGACCCACGACAGGCAAGTGCACGAAGCCAGCAAGCAGTCAAGCTGAGGTGGCGTTTACAGCTGCGGGCTTCGCCACAAGCACCCCCTCCGTGTCCACCTCGACGCCCTCCCCCTTCTGGCTCTCATACATGATGTACTCAAACGCCTGGGCTTCCGAGATCACTGTGCAGTAGAGCATGCCGTTAAATCGAGTGTCCCCGATCAGTGACCCGGACCGCGGGCTCCGCAGCACGACCCGCCCCTCCCCCGGCCCCGGCTGCCACTCTGCCGAGCCTGAAAGCTCCTGCTTGTCGCTCAGCAGGTCCACAAATGACAGCTCCAATGCCGCCCACTTTGGGGCCATGAGCTCATGCATGTCGGGGCCAAACGCGAGCCGCCGCGGCGAGCACGCGTACATGTCCTGCACGTGCTGCGGCAGCCTGCTGAGCACGCTGCGCACGATGTGCTCGTTGATGCGCGCCGCCATGAACGGGTCCAGCCTCTCCCTCTCCTCCTCCAGCGCCTTGCGAAAGTCCGGCTCCATTGTCCTCGGCTTTCCCCAGACCTTCCGGCTGCCGGTGGCGGGCTGCCGCGGGGCTGCAGTGGCGCTGCCGCTGTCGCCGGCCACCTCACCTGCAGGGCCCCCCGGGGAGATGCCGATGCCTGCTGCCAGCGCGGCCGCCACCGCGTGTCCGGACTTGAGCTTGCAGCGCAGCTTCATCGGCGCGCCGGGGGTGCTAGGCACAGCACTCGCAGCACGCAGCGCGAGCGACGACTGCGGCCATACCTGCAGCCGTCGCACCGACAGCTCGCGCACGCTGCCACCTTCCCCACCCCCTGCGCCACCGTCTGCAGCCCCCCCTTCCTCAAAGAGCTTTGGCTTGGAGACCAGGAACGGCGCATCGTGCTCAAAAAACGGCGTGTCAGGGTCCTCCGGCGGCACCGTTTTCCACGTGCACGGCTGCGCCACAGTCACCCTCTCCTCAGAAAACCCGAAATCCTCCGCCTTTGGCGGCGCGATCGGCGGCCCCATGCATGACTTCATCCCAAGCACCAGCTCTTGGGCTTCCCGGCACGTGTCCCCGCGGGTGTCGCGCGCCAGCGCCTCGCGGTACACATCGAAAAAGTCCTCCCGCGCGCTCCGCGTGCTGCGCTCGAAGAATGACACCGCAGCACGCGCAGCAGCTGCATTGGCGCCAGGGTCGGTCGCGATGATGAACTGGGCTGAAGCATCGGCGATCGCGGCGGTCGTGGCCGCAAGTGGCGCGGTTGCCGGGAGGTCACGGGCGGCGGCGTAAGGATTGGTACTGCCGTTGGAGAAGGACGCGTGGTTGACGTTGGGGAGGATGGCGACAGGGGCGATCCTCGCGCGGTCGGCCGGGGTCGGCACGCAGAGGTCGGTGTCGCTCTGCGCTCGCACCACGTTGCACAGGCGGATGAGGCCGTCGCGCTCACCGAGGATCTCGGCGACTGGCACGGCCTGAAGGTTCTGGAAGCTGACGTGGTCCGGGGGTGTGCACGTGCCGTGCGAGAGGAGGGCACGGCATCGCGGCTGCTTGATGGGGGTTAGGCCGCCCACCCCGTCTGCGAATGAGGGGTCGCTGAAGGCGGCAGCGGTGGCAAGGTAAGATCCGAAGGAGTGGCCTGCAAAGATGAGCTTGTCTGGAGTGCCTTCGAAGCCGCAGGAGGTGCGGAGGGTGCCCAGAGCCGTCTCCAGCATGTGCGAACTCAGTTCCTTCTGACCCTCAGCGCCCGGGCCCAAGGATGCAGTGGGAATATCAGGACTCTGGGCTACTGCATGCAGTGCCACCCCGGCTTGCTCGAGCCGTGACTGGATGGCACGGAGCAGGGGGATGTAGCTCTCTGGCTCGATCAGGGCTCCAGGGAAGTAGATAAGGGCAGCTTCGCGGCTGCAGGAGGCGCCACTGCTGGGCAGGGTGACTGGTTTCGCCATGGCTGAGCAACAGCTAGTTGTGTGCCTGCATGCAAACACCGGGTGGGGTTGTGTTTGGACTGTGGCGATGGGCGGTGGAGATATCGGCTATGGGGAGCGGCGGACTGGATGGTGAGTGAGCCCCTGAGCGTATGGTGGACGTGGCGTTGACCAGGGCAGGTGGTACACGGAGATCAACGCAAGAGCCCGGCAGCGAGAGCAAGAGCAGGCAAGCAGACAACCAAAACCCCGCAAGCAGGCAGGGCAGGTGTGGTCGACCGCTTCGCCACGCGCAACACGATATGGTGCACTGATCATGATAGTGCGTGCTGCAGGGCGCTCGACCATTCCGTCGACTGTACCTGAAATTCTTCTGATGGATTGGATTGAAGCGATGACGGATATCATATCTAGGTGTGAATCAGGATGGCAGCGATGCTATTTCGTGCGCTGTGCAGGTTGGAGGCAGCGACTGGATCAGTGCTCATCAAATCATGACACATGTTGGTTGGTCAACACTGTCCAGAGTACGTACCCGAGGTAGTGTCTCGAGTTCGCAAAGTGAACCATTTAGTTGTGCTCTTGTGATTTCTAATGCCATGGCGCGCCAAGACACGAAAATTGACATGCGACAGTGATCGAGTTCGATCTGACCAGTACTGGGCAAGCTCAAACGAACACATACAGCTGCCATGTCCAGAAGAGACTGTGCGCACGTGTATATTGCAGTCAGGTTGCTAGTGCCTATCATCGCTGTCTTGAGTGTGTGTTACACGGAGATCGACGCAAGAGCCCATCAGCGAGCATGAGGGCAGCGGCAAGCACGCAAGCAAGCAACCGAATCGCAGCAGGCGGCCGGCATCAAGCAGATAAGCTGTCTTGAGCGTGTACTGTGAGCGCGAATCATGCATGAAGGAGACTGGCTAGCACTCGGCGGTCGACAGGTACAGCGCATACGCACAAGTACCACTACCGGCACTGGCTCGCAATTGTAACGCCTCCGCGGAGATGCGCAATCGCCGCATCCAGTACGTCACGTTGACACCCGACTCGCATCTGTCTTGAGAATGCCATGTGCACCATGCTTCCACGGCGCCGTCGTTCTGTCAAGAAGGTAGAAAGGGATACTCCAGACGGTTTCGTAAAACGCTTTCTTAGGATTCGACCAAAACCCTTGTCTAGATATCACTTGGAGAAGCCGCAGAGGTGCCAGGCTTGCACAGAGTGCAGACACGCTTATGGTGCACATATGCATGAAAGTGCGATGCCCAGCAGAGCTTATTGGCCCCCGCTGAAGGCTGTGTGAAACAGCTGTGCTTTCGGTGATTCGAATAGCATGCTCGCACGCCTGTTGAAGTGGTGTACGTACAAGAAGTTGTAACACGTACAAGAAGTTGTCTTGTGCGTTGCAGAGGGGGAATGCCAAAATGCATGCTCAGTCGCTGTCGGACATTGCGCGTGTGACCGGCAAGCACTTCATGCCGGGCCTGGACGTGCCGGTGGAGCAGTTCTGAGTGTGTTGTGAGCCGTGCTGTGAGCAGCACTGGAGAATAGCGTGTGAGAATGTGTCGAGGGAACTTTAGGGCAATACAAAAGCTGCTGTGTTTCTGTCTGTGTGTGTTACACGGAGATGAACGCAATAGCCCGGCAGCGAGGGCAACAGAAGGAAAGTAGACGGCCAAAACCCCCCGAAAGTAGACACCAGCAAAAAGCAATCACTCTCCCAGGCGAAAAAGCCACAACGAACCGACACAGCCGACACAACCACACCCACGCACCCACACGCACGCGCACTCCCGCACCCCTCCACTACGGCACCCGCGCCACAACCGCGCACAGCAACAACCACCACCGCACTACTGCCCACCCCAGCAAAACCAGCCACCACCGACCCCCCTACAGCAGCACCCCCACTCCATCCTGCCCCACTGGAGCATTCCATCACGGGCCCCCCGCACATGAGAGCCCGGGGGCGCACGCCCCCCACAGTGCAAGGCGTACCAGCCCTCCCCCTCCGGCCGCCCGACAGGGGCCGCAGGGCGGGGCGCGAAGGGCACTAGCGGCGCCGCATCACTCCCCCCACGGTGGCTCGCGGGAAGCTGCATGGTGAAATGGGTGGAGGGGGGGGGCTCTCGGGGCGAGATGGGCGAGGGGGGGGGGGGGGGGGGGGCGACGCAAGCCTATGCGCGATGGCCTGTCAGCGCCGGCAGGCCGTCTGTGGGGACAGGAAGGTTTCTGTCTGTGTACGGCGCTCGGCCATGGTGAATGTTTTTTGGTGCATTGCCATGAATCGTGCCTCTGTGTTCTACCACCTTGTGGAGCATACATCTGTAACGTATCTCGTTGAAGTGGTGTGGCCGCATGGCAGTAGCCCGTTCAACCCCCTGGTAGCACAGCCTGTCGAGCTGGCTACAGCCCACCGCGATCGAGAATACACACTTCCACGTCAACGAGAGTTAGAAGCGAGTGTGTGACGGCACAGTGTGGGGCCGGAGGCGGGGCCGTGCGCGCAGTGCCTGCGGGCTAGGACCAGGCCGTGTACCAGCGTGAGTTTGGGAGGACACAGGCTGGACTTGCTGTGGCTGTGCTGGCGTTTCGAAGCAATCCGCTCCGGTACCACTGATCTGCAGCAGCTGTGACATAGCAGCGTCGGGCAGTGTTTGGGGGCAAACCGGGCTGAACGAGCCTTAGGTGCGCGTTCTGCAAAAGCCATGATCCACACCTCTCACAAACCTGATCTTGCAGCCAGAACAAGTTGAAGTGTACATATGTTGATGTTGCTCGTGGGGTTGGGCAGTGCTGTGGTGTGTGGTCGTACATGGACCAAGATTCACTGGATTGAAACCTAAGATTTATTTTGATGTGACTGCAGATTATCCGGCGCGCCTTTGCACTGCCAACTCATGGCACGCTCATGCCAAGGTTACAGAGAATTGCTGCACCCGCGACCTCTTTGATAGCTATGTATGGTCATACGCAACTGCGTGCATTATGGACTGTGGCTGCGTGTTCACGAGGCAACATAGAGGTTCCGCATGGGAAGAAGCGTGCTAAATGAGATACGTTACAGATGTATGCTCCACAAGTTGGTAGAACACAGAGGTACGAATCATGGCAATGCATCAAGAACATTCACCATGGCTGAGTGCCGTACACAAACAGAAACGAAACATGCTAAATGGCCACGGTGCGACGATGTACAGGCGCCGTACCCCATACACAAACAATGCAGCAAGGACATGCAGAACGAACTTATTCGAATCACTGTGGCCGTGAGTGCATCCTGTGATTCCGTCTGACTGCTGATTGCCACGTCTTGCTCAGCTTGTGAGGTCTATGCATGCGCAGCGGTGGCACATTGCCCGAGGTCGGACAGAAGACGTAGGACCAGCGCGACACCCTCTGGGTGAGAATGAGCGGAGTTTTTCTTTCTTGATAGCTGAGTGCTGCCTACGTGGGTGTTCATGGAGCTAGACATCTTATGCTGACCGGAACGCGGCTAGGCTCTCTGGTTGGCTGGATGTGCTGAGCACTGTGCAAGTCAAGCCAATCCTTCAAGCAACCTCCGAGACGCTGCTCGTACCTATCAGTGCAGATGGCCCGGGATTCATTCCTACAAGGTGCGTGCCTCTCCCAGGTGGCTGCAGTCATGCCACAGTGGTGCCACGCTGCTGCGACCCGTCAGCTGGGATCAACCACAGCTATGCACCAGTGGAGCCGACCTCAGCTAACACAATCCTGCTCTATCATTCTGATTGACCGCCTGCTCTGGTCCACTAACAACATGCCGATACAAAGCTGGGCCATTGTGAGGATGCTTCGTACACACATGCACGTGGACATGGCTTGTGCGTGCACACTAGCGTGGCACAAAATGCTCTGGTGTAACCCGAAAAGCCTGCATGATCAAGCAATAGCATAGCACTTCTGTGCCCTGCGGTCAGCTTTGTTTGCTCTGCCAATCACGTTTTGACACAGAAGTATACACACTGTTCGTTTTCGTCGATCCGTCCGACGCAAACTCCAGGATCAGAACGGCACAGAGTTACATGCCTGAGGAGCTAGGACTTGCACCTATTGCTGCAGCATTGCAATCAGATCAACAACAATACGATCGAATATCAGCGACGGGTCTGGAAGTGCCAATGGCACAGCCTCGACGTCCAAATTTAACCCATAGATCTGTTTATTCATCAACCCTCACATTGGAATCCAACTTCAGATGTGGCATGCATTGCATGCAATCGTCATGCTCTTGAGACGTCCGATTCACAGTGCCATGCAGCTTCAATTGTGCGAGCCAGAGTAGTTCAACGCTGAGGAATCAACGTATTAATCACTGTCACACGGTGAGGGCCTTGCTGAACGTAGGAGCCGGCCTTGAAGTATCAGTCCAAGCCTGCCCAAGACACTGTCTCCGAACACAGTGGGAACCACTGACTCCTGACAAAGGGAGGGAGGCCGATGTAGAGTTGGACCTCAAATACGTTGTCCTTGAGCTGCAACGCTGAACTCATCTGCAGCATGCGTTTCAATGCTCTTAGTGCTGCTCAGGGCTCGTTGGCATTCTTCGAGCGTCATGACTGCAGCAAGGGGGGCAGGTGAGCCCATATGCATCCTCACGCCATGGTGGACACGAACACAAATCTTGGGGCAGCATGTGACATTATACTGATCAGCCATCAGGCACAGTCAACGACCATTGATGGACACAGCCATATGATCATGCGCACGTGTACGCCTTGCCATCAGCTAGCTCATGCTCGAGCAAAACGCTCGTGACTGGTCAGCCTGAGTGCATCTTGTGGTGTTGTAGCAAATAGCTGTTGCAACTGGCCAAGACTGTTGTGTCATCCGATTGTGAGGCTTTACTGGCAGACATAGGTCTGTGTGTCAAAGAGCAGGCTAACTATGCTGAGCTGCACACTGGCAATGAGCACAGCACAGTGTGGTCAATATCCTTGTTTCATGGTGATCAACAGAATCATACACACATCGGCTGTGGGTGCGTGTACGTACTAGGAGCGTCGACTCTGGCGATGATTGGCGTGTGGACGTGGTCCACGGAATCGTCGCCGGTCAGCCTGACCGCCTCGTCCTCCAGGAGTTCTCCATTATCCGCCTTGCTGGACTGCGTGTAGAGGCGCACAAGCGGCTCTCCTGAAAGCTTATGAAGCTGCAGAAGGAGTTCACGCTAAGTCTCAGGCCCGCAATGGCTGGGAGGGTTTGCAACCCAAGTCAACTGTAGCGACACAATGTAAACCTGACTCGCCATTTTCCGGAGACTAATGCCGGGTGGAACTTTCCTTACGCTGTTTAGCAAGACAAATGCAGGCAACAGATGCTTCGCGGTGCTTGCAATGGAAGCACGATCACTGTGAATGCAGACATGCGCGTATATGTATGCCCCCCACCCGCCCTAGTGCGCGTTTGCCTGAGTTCATTGCCCCGCTAAGTCAACTCAGGCAGAGATGACTTACAGAGCATATATCGCAAGCTCGTGCGGACTCTGAAGGCAAGACTACTCGCAGGGAACGGGTCAGATCATTGTTTTGGCATCACATGCTCTGCCGAGACAGCATCAACTGAACAAACATGGTCGCTGCCGGGCATCGATTCAAATCCACAGTGCCCATGTGTGAGTGGCAGCACCTGCATGAATGTGTACCGGTCTGTGGCGCTGGCGGGTCGGTGAGCTGCAGGCGGACTCGCCCCTCCAGCCGCTCCTCCGTGGCAGTATCTCCAGCAAGGGTGGCCTCATCCGGAATGAGCAGCTCTGATTGCTGTTGGGACTGCTCCGTGATGAACCTCATGTTTTGAACCTGTGCTCCCACATGCAGTAGTTTGCTGCCCGTGATCCTAGCGAGGCACAAAGGTCAAACGAAACAAGCCCATGAGCAGAAAGGACGCAGATCTTCCTGACCTGCACCATGAACAATGTGGCAGCCCAGGTGTGCATTGTGGCATCCGTGTTGTGGCAGGAAAGATTTGGGGTCTCACGTTGATGTCATACCCAAGGAGCTGGCGAGCTATGTCTAGCAGATCTGGCGCGGCACGCTTCAGGAAAGCAAGCTTTTCTGAGGTTGGCGTCACCCCTGCCTGCCACTTCACAGGAACAGTTGTGTCCTCTGTGACATCAGCGAACTGCATGGTTTGCAAGCTCAGCCAAGGCCAACACCTGACTCTTGACATGCCGCACACTAATGTCCCCGGGACAGACGGAAAACACGTCTGCGTCTTGTAGACAGAGGCTCCTGCAAAAGGCTGCTGCGCACCGTGAGCTTGGTAAGACATGGCCCTCTTATAATACTGTGTGCTACATCCGAAGATGCCCGGGCGGATTCACTCTGCCTGAATCAGCCTTTTGATGTTAGGAATGCGGCACGTGTAGAAGCTTCGTCCGACCCCTGGGTGGCGTCGCTGCCGCTCGGCGTCTGACGAGAAAACGAGGGCAGGCAGCTCTGTTTCACTCTGTAAAGTTCAGGCAGAGTGAACTTTCCCGAGAAAACGAGGGCAGGCAGAGCGAATCAGCCTTTTGTTGCCCAGGCGGGAGGAGAGGGCACAAACTCAGCCGAGCCAGCACACCAAGCCCGCAAGCGGGTGCACGAGGGCAGGCAAACAACGGCCACTGCCGCCGGCGCAGCCGAGCAGATGGCAGACACCCGCGCAGCCACACCAGTAACGAAAGCCGACACCAAGCGCACACACAGGGAACGGACAGAGGCGCTAGCGCAGCACGACAGCGCAGCTGCTGGGTCCAGCAGAAACGGGACAGCACATGCCGTCGCAGCAGCGTCATAGAGGGAGCCCGTATAGAACGACAGTGCACCACAGCTGGGGCAGTAAGGTCCGTCTCATTTGCATGCAGGAGGTCAGTGCGCAAGGAGTCCGTGCCGCCGCAGACATGCGGGCAGGCGAGGAGCAGGCGTTCAATGTGTCGCCACCTGAGCTCAACCACGGCATCGCCCCGATGAACCTCATGTTGCACCCTGATTCACTCTGCCTGCCCTCGTTCCCTCGGTGCGAGTTGGTTGTGCTGGCCCGGCTGCGTGTGGGCGCTCTGTGATCCCGCCCTGGCTCCTGTTTCGCGTGTTATTCCCTCTCTACCCCTGCGAACCTGTGGCCGATGCCCGTCCGGGCGTGGCGTGATGTCCGATTTTTTTGTTTGTTTGTGTGTGTGCGTGCGTGCATGCGTGCGAGCGTGCGTGCGTGCGTGTGCGTGTGCGTGTGCGTGCGTGCGTGTGCGTGTGCGTGTGCGTGTGCGTGTGCGTGTGCGTGTGCGGTCTGCCGGTCTGCCGGTCTGCCGGTCTGCCGGTCTGCCGGTCTGCCGGTCTGCCGGTCTGCCGGTCTGCCGGTCTGCCGCTGCAGGGCGCTTCAGCCACTCCGGCCGGCCATGTTTGTACTCTTACATCGAGGGGCTCCGATCCAGTGCACCAAGCAAATGTACAACTAGATGCTAGACTCAACTGGTACCCAGCAGGTGCGAGCCGGCCAGGCGGTCACCTGGCTCGAACTGCGCACACGTGAGCCGGGCTACATTGGACATGGTATTTCTGATCACAAACCCGTTTCCTTTCACTGAGCTCCCGCAAGGAATTCTCAATCCAGCGGCACTTTGCCCGCTTGTTGAATGGCCCAACCACCGACTTTGCTAGCGTGTTCAGGTGCTGCATATGTATGTATGCCACAGTGTATGATTGAATCGCCGTATCGATCCATGAGGACATTGACACCTCCGACAAGCGGGACCGAGTTCACCCTCAACGCGACACGTGCTTGCACGCCCTGGTCGAGACCAAGGCGTGCAACATTGTATGAGGTACCAGGTACCACGCGAGCTAATTCTCCCAAAGGCAACGGACGAGCAACCAGAGCAGCCACGCCAGTCACTGAGCCACCAACGGCAGCGATCAGAGTGTCAGCCAAATCAGACCAAGACAAATGTTCCTCCTTACCCAGGCCTGCAGCTAAATTCAGCGACAGCACGTGAGACACAACACTCAACAGACCATGGCCGAGACAAAGTGCCGTCATGTCGGGCGGCAAGACCGACCTGATGGGTGCTCGCGAAATGTAGTCTGTGAAGGCCCCAGCAGCCTGTGCAAACATCAAATGCTTGAAAGGCGGCCAAACACAGAGAACATGGGACTCTCTACGAGTAGACGTTACGGTACCATGCGCTCATCAAAACACGAGCCAGGGCGGGTTCCACTTTATCTATGAACGGAGCACGAGAGCCTAGGGCATGACACACAACACTACGAATCCACAAGCCTAGTACCTTGTCTTTGCCTTCTCGTGCTTGAAGAGTCTTCTCAAAGAACGCATGCCAGATGCGTGCCAATATGGTCGTACGAGTGATGGTGGGGAATGTGACGGTGCAATTGGTGATGCGGGGCCGTGCGGACGCTGTGGTATTACGTCTAAGGGATGCACGCACGGGAATGTTTTCGGGCATTTCTGATACGATGTTAAGGCCTGTGAACTTGCGGATGTGCGGGCAAATGGCAGTGATGTGCGTGTCGAAGTCCAGGCCCCGGGCACAGCGTGAGTCGTTGCGACCTAGAAATGACAGTGAATTGACAGCGAAAGGGAACCGGTGACCGGGCAGTTTTTACATCTTGTGCTTCCAAGAAAGTTTGGCAGCGCAGATCAGTTCGCCGACTGGCAGGATGCCACAGTCAGCAAAAAGGATAGGCAGTCAAAGTGATGTAGACCAAAAATAGGGCGCAATGCTACTTTGCAGACAGAGTTCATCCTGTCCAGGTCGCTTTTTGGGGCGATCCAGGTTTCTGCACCGTACAGATTGGAAATGCACATGTACACGTAGACAAAGGTGTGAACTGTGGACATGTAGCCGTGGCAGCCTGTGAGCAGAGGACGGACACTCAGGCAGCCATGGCTGATGCGCGTTTGCGTCTTGCATTGATTCGCGAGCTTTGGTCGTTTATCTTTCGGGCAATATGTTACGTGATAGTACGTGATTGTCCTTCGAAGTTTCAGTCGACGTGCAACGATCGTGGCAGCTTACAGCGTGGGTGCTTACTACTTTACAGTACAACGGTGCGACTAAGGCTAACAGCTGGCTACAGTGGCACCAGCACTGACACATCGCGACACCTTTCAATACCTTTTGACCGAGGTCAACTGTCTGGTCACCGCGCTAGCTGCTCATGCAAAGAGGCTGCCAGTCGCAAGCATGTGCATGGCATGCAGATGCCACCTAGTGGCTGCTGATCTAGACGGCCGACTGCAGCTGTCTGAGCACCTCAGACAAGGTAAGTCCTCTAGATCCGTTTTGGAAACATACAAAGTTATAGAAACAATTATAATTATATATATACTGTTACATTGAGGGGCTCCGATCCAGTGCACCAAGCGAACGTACAACTAGAGTCTAGACTCACATGCTACCCAGCAGATGCGAGCCGGCCAATTATATATACTCTTACATCGAGCCGGCCAATTATATACACTCATATATATATTCCAAAGCTGCTGCATCTGCATCGCAGATCCGATCTGATGGACCAAAATGTATCAACTCTACAGGGTTTCAAACCCTACGTACTATGGTATACAATACATGCATTAACACTCCCACTGCTCTCACTGGCATGGCATGCGTCCACCCCAATATTAGTGTGCACGCATGCCCCACGTGCCCCACAGTGCGAGGCATGCAAGGCCAGGTGCACGCCGCACGATCGCTGGCCATGGCACGGCGCGCGCGTGCTGCTCTCGGATATATCCTACCTACAGGCTGCACGGTGGGACGCGTCGCCCTAGTCCTGCAGAGTGGAGAATGAGCCTGTATACGTCAGCGCAGAGATGTCAACAAAGTACTTCTTGGGAGGGCCTTCCTGAACGTACGATCCCGCCTTGAAGTAGCACTGCAGGTCGGTCCAACTCACCGTCCTGGAGATCGGTGGGGCAGTGCTCAACTTAATGTAAAGCTGGCTCCTCTCCAGCTTGATCTCAGCAAAGAAGAAACCTGCAGCACACACATGTGTCTCACAGGCAAGTGCTCAAAACAGCAAATGAATTTGAGCTGCTCGAGGTGAGCATCTCCCACCTCGAGATCTGCTCGCATGCTATATAGCTACATCGCAAGGGTTCCATGCCCGTCCGGGGCTGGCATGATACGTAGGTAGAACAGAGAGTTGGTGTGTACACTACCAAGAAAGTACACTACCCTTTCTTGGTATGTAGCTAGGTGGCTTCCGTATGTGCATGCACAGCAACACCTATGTGCATAGTGCCTGTGACGTAGCGTTGCTCTGTACACATATGCCTGTCCCATATGCATGCGTGTCACATGTGCTGAATCAGAGGGCATGCATACCGTTGGGCCTGGGCGTGATGGGCACGTGTTCGGGGTCTTCGTCATCGCTGCCTTTCCTGATGGCAGCCCACAGGTAATCCTTCTTGCCGTCCTTGTTTGACCGCGTGTAGAGGCGCACACGCGGGTTCCCCTTGTTCTGGTGAAGCTGGACAGGCCACCACAAAATCAGTCGACGTTACAGGTAGGAGTGGTGATCACGTGTAGAGTATAAAGCTCTGTTGTGGTATCATATGATCACCAATGTAAGAACGCTACACTGCTGGAAGTGTGCACGCTATGTTTCTGCTTGTTCGATGTTTCTGCTTGTCTAGATTGGGGTTGTGATCTTCCATGGCTGTTCCTCTAAGGAGGCTCTCTAAGGCCTCGTCGACTATATCGTCCGACTAGCGTACGACCCCATGCAACATGCACCCCGTGGCATGTTTCCCACACGCGCCAGGTCCTCGACCCGGTGGCCACCTCCGCCACATTCGGCATTCTATAAATGTTATCCTCATACTATGAAGATTACGGGCTGCAGGCTGCTCTGGCACGGGTGCAGTACATGATCATGACGACGCATGTTACATATGCATGGGCCACAGCTTAGAATAATCAAATTATATAATTTGAGAAGACATGAGTACAAAAGGAAGGGGCAAAGAACAAAAATCGGACATCACGCCACACCCGGACGGGCATTGGCCACGGCACCCCTGCGGACACGGCACCCCTGCGAACAGGAGCGGGCGAGGGAATATCGCAACGCGTGAAACAGCAACAGGGGCGGGAACATCACAGACAACGACAGCCGGGCCACGGCACCAAGCCCGCACCCGGGCCCGCGACCACGCAGGCAAGCACACAACACCCACTGCCGCTGGCGCAGACGAACAGACAGCAGACACTTGCGCAGCCGCGCCAGCCACGCTACAAGTTGATGCAGCGCGGTGGCATGGCGCACTGGCAGCCGATCAGCATGCGCAGCTATAGCGCCGCTATTAGTTTGCACATCGTGTCGCAACTTGAAGCAGAAGTTTCTGCCTCAAAGCGTGCATGTGAACGACGGCCAGAACGGTTCGGGACTCTGGATGCAGCCGGTCCGGCGCCAGCGCATGCATGTGTTACAGCGACTGTAAACAGAGCTGCATGCGCATGCATGTGGTGCAAGCAGCTCGACTCGACCCCGAGATCAAGCGAGGCCCTAATTGCAAAGGGACCGCCCCCGAGGGGCATATGCGTCAGACGCTCACCACAGGTACTGTGCACGTATGTGTACAGACGTCGACTACTAGCGAGGCGCTTGTGCATAGCTATAGGAGTATATATAGGAGGCAAATACCAGCGACGTCGACTTTCCCCGCGGGCCCCTGGACAGACGTAGCTATCAAATGGATGATCGCTTCAAGTTGTTTGTCAAATTGCGAAACAGACTCTTCGGAAGTCCTTGCAATTGCAGTATTGATCCAGGCTTGAATATGATGCAGCAATACATGTACATGAAGATCGATGAGCGGCACCTGCATGAACG